>JAPTHA010000002.1:6470322-6481645 GCA_029814585.1 Gymnapogon annona
CCGCCCCCCCCCCCCCCCCCCCCCCCCCCCCCCCCCCCCAATATCCCCTCTCCTGCTGAACGTCACTTTTTCGCTGCCTGTGCTGCTTCTGTATAAATGAAGCCTGGCTGAGACAGAAGTCGGCCTGTCACAGTGGTCACCAATTAGAAATGGCTCCGGCGAAGTGAAAGGCAGCACACGCTTACCTGCCTGTACACGCCTACGTATCCCTCCCCTAAGTGCCAGGAGACGAATTTCTACCAGTGTGAAATCTGAGACCCGTATCCACATCTGGTGTCTTTCTCCTTCATTATGTAAATAATCGCAGGTCGGCTCATGTATAATAAATAAGTAATGTGACTGTGTAATCAGTTTTACTTCTGCAGTTATTAAGCAAGGAGTATCAAAAACTTTTTATTTGTCAAAAGTTATGTGCATTGCACCACCGACTTGATACCACTGCATCCCTTCCCCACTGTGGGGAAACTGTTAAAGGTAGTTTACAATTATGTAACAGGGAAATATATACATATAGAAAAACAGTACCATCCTTATCTTGTTCTGTTTGTTTTATGCAGTGCCTTTTTCAAGGTTTCTGTGAATCTGTGCCTTTCTTTTGAAGTGTTATAGCACAGGTGTCAAACATATGGCTCATGAGCCAAATCTGGCCCCCCAAAGGGTCCAGTCTGGCCCTTGGGACGGATCTGTGCAATGATAAAATTACACTGAAGATATTAACAATAATAATTCTTCAGATTCCACATTCAGACCAATTCAATCTCAGGTGTGTAGGACCAGTAAAATATATACTATAATAACCTGTAAATACTCACAACTCCAAATATTATATATATCTAATCTAATTATCATGTATTTACAGTAAAACAAAGTATAATTTTACCCCAAAAATGTGAATAACCTGAACAAATATGAACAACCTGAAATGACTGAAGTTAAGTACAATTCTAACAATATTCTGTCTGTTATTAAATGTTATGTCAGTTATAATGTACGCATGTAAATGATAAACTGAAGCATAATATTGTTAAAATTCCACCTATCTTTTCAGTTTGCTCATGTTTATTTACATTGCTTTAAAGGAAAGTTTTTAGATGTAAATATTTTCATCATGTAATTTTACTTTTTTCACTCTAAAACATAGAGAAAAGTTCAGAGTTGACATTGTTGATATGTTATTATTTTACTGGTTGGGCTCTCTTCAGATCAAATATACCTGAACGTTGCCCCTGAACTGAACTGAGCCTGACAGTCCTGTGTTTATAGCACTCATATAACATTCACACCCACATTTCAAGCCTGTCTGATAACAACTCACATAGTCGGCCAGTTTCTTGATACCCCCTGGGAATCTTTTGGGGTCTGCCTGCAGGCGGCCCTGGGCGTCACGCTGGTGAGATGGCCAGCAGTCATCGATGCAGACGTACTCATATCCAGCGTCTCTCCAGCCCTCATTCACCATCACATCTGCCATCTGCATGTACAGACGCTCGCTGCCAGGGTGACAGGAGGAGACAGGCGGGGCCGACAGTATCAGTTAGATGCCAGCATTCAATGTCATAACGGCAGAGATGAGTACAGGCTAAAGGAGCAGTGGATGCCATTTCTGCTGTTGTATGTCATCCAGGAATATAAGACAGGGACAATCCCAGCACTAGGCTGACATTTGGCAAAGTGAACACTTTGTCGACCTGGTAATTCTGTGAAAAATTAATCTGCTATGGCCTGTGAGGAAGGGCTTTATTATGGTGTTCAGTTCTCATCACAAAGGTTGCTAAGATCAAATCAAATCAGTCTTTATCGGCCAAGTTTGTTTACAAAAGCAAGGAATTTGTCTGCGGTTAAGCTCTGCTCGCTATTCAGATATTCTTACAGTTAAGATTAAAAAAAGCACACAACAATTTAAGGGAAATGAAGATAAATAAGTATAAATGAAATAATGAACAAAAGAGAAGAAATAAATTAAGCTATAAGTAACGTGCAAAATGTGGCTTTATAATACGAGAGTTGAACAGAATAGTTGTAGGACTGTACAGAAATTAGATACCTTTATTAGATTAGATTAAATACCTTTATTTGTCCCACTCGGGGAAATTTCAGATCACAGCAGCTAAATACAAAGAGTAGAAATCAGAGTAGACAGATATATATCAATTGGGATTCTTGTACAACATAGACAGTATGCATGATTGAAGTCCCCAGGAATGATAATGAGGGACTGCAGATGTGTCGTCTGGAGCTGAGAGACGGTAGTGTGAATGTCCTCACAGGCTACTGTAGCATCGGCCGAGGCGGGGATGTATACTGTTAACACAATGTGTGAAAACTCCCGGGCCAGGTGGTATGGTCAAACGCTAACTGCTAACAGTTCCACATCTTTGGTCCAGTGCTGCTCCTCCACAGTGATGTGTCTGTTACGCCATCTCCCATTCACAAACATCACTAGCCCCCTCCCCCCTTGTAACCTCTCTCCCTCGCGCTTTGTTTTGCTCTCACCAGTTTAAAACCAACCAAGGTAACGACAGAGTCTGGTGTGTTGTCCGTGAGCCAGGTCTCCGTGAACAGCAGGATGATGCTCTGCTTGTACTTCTGCTGCAGTCTGGTTAGCGCCGTTAGCTCTTCCATCTTGATGGGTAAAGATCTTCCGTTACTCATTAGAATAGGTGGAACGCTCAGTTTGTACCGTCTTCTCAGCCGGTACTTTGCTCCAGCTCTGCAACCTCTCCACCGACGCCGTAATTCCTTCAGAATCACAGGTCGCTCTCCCGGGAGTACCTGCTGTTGCAAACTCCAACAGCTGATCCCGACTGTAAACAATGGAGATCGCCCATTGTGGTGTTGAAGAGTTCCATGAGGCTAGCACACAAGTTACGACCCTCACAAAACTTGAAAATTACACATGTCCATGTCATGCAAGAGTCCAATTAACTCAACCACAAGAGTCCAGGTAGAAGAAATGATGGTATGTTTGCAGGGGTTTTGTAGGGGGGTTGGGGGTATGTGAAACTCTATGGAATATCCATGGGGTCACAGTTCCACTGGACCCTGAAGTCTGTCTACTAGTGAATCAAACTAAACTCAAACTGTCAAAGTATGTGAAGAAACTGACAGAAATTCTGTTGACAATCACTAAGAAATATATTGATAGAAAATGGAAATTAGAACCCACCCCCACTCCAATCAAGACGTGGTTGAAGAAGTCAACAGCTGTGTGAACCTGGAGAATAAATAAGGGTGTTCTACAAGATATGGAACCATTTATGAACTACATGGAACATTTACCAGCACACCACACTGGTTCAGTTATATATACCCTAGCACGGCTTGTACAGCTTAGGAGGTAAGAGGTCAACATATGTCTCTCTGTGACTCATGCGGTTCACTTATTTATGCGTTTGTTTTGTATTTATTGTGTGGTTAGCTGTGTTGTGTCTTTTGTTGTTTTAAGTTTTTTGCCTGTTGTTTCTGATCCTGTCATTGTGTGTTGTGAATGTTACCTTGTAGTGTATGAATGTAACTGTAATATTGTCTAATGAAAAATCCAAATAAAATATTATACATTTAAAAAGAAACACACAGTTCTTTTTGATAGTCTGTTATTTCTGTCCTACTGTTATGTGTGTAACAGTGAATCTAACTAAGCTCAAACTATCAAAGTATGTAAAGAAACTGATAGTAATTCTGTTAACAATCACTAAGAAATGTATTGATAGAAAATGGAAATCAGTCCTCACCCCCCTTCCAATCAACAGTTGTGTGAACCTGGAGAAAATCACCTACTGGATGAAAGAAAGAAGTAGGATGTTCTACGAGATATGGAACCATTTATAAACTACATGGAAAATTTCCCAGTACACCACATTGGTTTAGCTCTATATACCCGAGCAGGACTTGTAGGACTTAGGAGGTCAGAGGTCAACATATGTCTCTCTGCGACTCATGCAGTTCACTTATTTATGCGTTTGTTTTGTTTCACCTGTTGTCTCTGATCCTGTCATGGTGGGTTGGGAGTGTCGTCGTGTAGTGTATGGATGTAATTGTAATATTGTCGAATGGAAAATCTAAATAAAATATTATAGACAGGGTGAAGCTTGGTCTTAAACTGCTGACTGCTTCAATCTTACTGAAAGTCCATCTCCCTTCCAACATAAGAAAATTGCCACCATAATATTTCATCATTCATAGCACATTCCCAGGAAGAGTGTCCAGTGGGTTGTGTCAGGAAGGGATTGGATTCGCTGTGGTGGCCTCGGAAGGGAAAAAGCCAAAAGAAATCATCATCATATCACATTTCAGTGACTAAGGAGTGAATCTCGTTGGTGCTGGTGCATACAGCACACACAGCTTTTAAATATTATGGTAACAAATACCCATAGAACGGTACAAAATATTGTTCTGATGAGTTCTTTGGGTTTTTCCCTTTCCCTTTCCCTTCCACCACAGCAAATCCAATTTGCATATTTTTACGTATGATACCCTTCCTGACACAACCCTTGTATTAATCCAGGCTTGGGAACCGGCACAATGAGAAATTGAGGCTGCAGTTGACGACAGCAGCGTGAAGGGTTTTGCCCAAGGACCCACACTGCACACTCATCCCAGGAATCGAACCCGAGCCCCCTATGCCTTACCAACTGAGCTATCCAGTAGGGGTGTAACAATACATCGATATAGATCGATACATCGATTCAATGATTAACGATGTTTAAGCATCGATGGTAAGCGCAAACATCGATGTGTATCGTCATCCTTAAAATAGGTATTTATTTTGAAAGTCCCCCAGTATGTCTGTTTCACCATTTCCGTTCACACGCACTTCCTTTTGTCACAACGCTAGCCAAAGCCGACAGTGTATGAAGCATGCTAGCCAAGAACAAGACATTCATTCCCCTCTTGGGCATAAATCAGCGGTATGGAAATACTTTGGATTTCGGACCAAAGATGGTTCAAAACACGTGCCGTATGCAAGTCATGCCACATTGAGATAAGATACTCGGGGAACACAACGAACCTGGCCGGGCATCTAAAGAATAAACACGGCATTAACAAGGTCACCTTTGCACTGCAGCCACTCATGGCTTTGGATTAACTTTAGTAATTTTGCACTTTTCAATATTTATTTTGTGTTTCAGTTGCCAATCAATTACATTTCGTTGCCAGATTCACTGTGTGTGTCTGTGTAATAACAATAAAGGATACCTAAGTCAAAGTCTAAAATTGAGCAGCTAAAAATTCTCTGTCGTTGTTTACGTACTGGGCAAATTAAGATGATTCCGACACACCAAGCTGAAACAAAACATCAAGGCATTAAACTAAAAACAGATTTGTAATACATGAAAATAATGAGGTAAATTAAAGACATAAAACTAAGTATTTGTATAAGAATATGAGATGTAAGATTTTGCATTGTTATTAGCGCAGAAAAATTTTTTTTTTTTTGAACCAGTATAAAGGTATCAGTGTGAGTGGTTAGATTGTAATAATAATAATAACAGCAGTGTATACATATTTATTTTAATTCCTAATCTTTGTTGTTTATTTCATATAAACTCACAGCGTCCGGTTTTTAGTCACTCTGGCACCTGCTGTGGTTTATGGTAGTGTTATGGATGTATAGATGTATGTTTGTTTATTGCTGTGGTTGCTGTTTGTATGTATAGACGTGATGAGTTCTTTTGGCTTTTTCCCTTGCAGGGTCCCCACAGCAAATTCAATTTGCATATTTGGTTTGGCAGAAGTTTCCTGTCCTTCCTGACACGACCCACTGGACGCTCCTCCTGGGAATCGAACCCAGGTCCCCTATGCACCACCCCAGTGCCTTACCAACTGAGCTATCCAGCCAGGTATGTATAGATGTGTTTGTTCATTAGTGTGGTTTATGTTTGTATGTATATTGTTTGCTGCTCTGACAAATACATTTCTCCTCCTGAAACATTAAAGGCCTATCATATCGTACCTACTGCACTTTTTGTTATTCACTTGTATTGTTCTCATTGTTTGACAGGATACTGTGTATCCTCTGTACATATATAAGATTATTTCATGCCTCTGGATGCTTTAAACCAGCAGTGTAAAGCACGTAACCTGGGGGCCAAACGTGGCCCATCAAAGGTTCTAACCCGACCTGTATGAAATGCAAAAATGACACATAAATATTGATAAAAAATTTGGTTCAGGTTCCACATAGAGACCAGCAAAATACTATCATAACAACCTAGGCCTGGGACCTGGGAATATTTTCCTGTATTTAAACTAAAGCAAACTATCATTTCACAAAAATCATAAATATCCTGAACAAATATGAAGAACCTAAAATACTTTTCTTAAGAAATTCTAGTTTGTTAATGTTAATCACATTGTTTTAAAGGACAGTTAGTAGTTTAGACACCATGTAAAGAGAGTTTGGAGTTGACATTATTTATATATAATCAGTTATTATTTTACTGCTTCAGCCCACGTCAGATCAAATTGGGATGAATTTAGCCCCTGAACTAAAATGAGTTTGACATTTGTGCTTTAAACCAAATGAAACTGTGATAACAGGTGATGATATTGTGATGTTACTGTGGGTGTGTTACAATCACATGATCCAATCCTCTCAATCATTAGTGTGGGTTGCGTGGGTGTGGTTCTCTCTCAGTTATAGGCTCTAGAACAACATATTCCATTTTCAACCTTTCTGCAACGTTGGGATGTTTGCTTAAATTTAGTCTTGTGACTAAATAAATGAGTGTAAAATGATGGAACGTTTCAACTCTGAGACCTGATGAACTGGGTTTGTACATCTCATGACTTCTGTGGGTTTTTGGACGAAGGATTTGTGTGTTCAGGGGAGATGGAGGATGCGAATGGACCGACCGGATTGTTTTATTAGTCCACCGGGTGTATTAAGTGTCAGACCAAGCCTTATCAGCCCCGTTTCAACAGCTTCCGTGTGTCTTACCTGATGCAGTTCTCGGGGTCCGTGTCACAGTCGGTATTACACATGAACCGTTCCCAGTGCAGCCAGCCCATGGTGGGCTTCAGCGCCAGACCATTGTCCAATGCTTCAGCAGCTGAGCTCATGAACACAACGAACCCGACCAGAAACGCGACCCCCCACATTATTATCTCAACCGGTTTGAACTCGAAGCTCACGTATGTATAAATACACACACGCGCGCGCGCGCGCGCAGTGACGACCTGTTTCCAAAACTAAGTTATTTCCTTATGTTTGAAGCATTTGACCCGCCTATTTTTGATAGACAGAAATGTGGACCAATAGAATTCCAATGCGTCTGTCACTATCCAATAGCGCCACTCTCCGTGAAACCAGGAAGCGCTGACGTTTACCCACAGAGTGAGGCGAAAGGTAGAACAAGTCAGATGACAACGAACGAAAAGCTCGAACAGGAGTTTTCAAATTCATTTTAGTTCAGGGGCCAAACTCAGTGAGGTTTGGTGTGAAGTGAACCGAACCAGTACAATAATAACAGAATTACATTCTCAATGTCAACTCCAAAGAAATTAGTTTTCTGGTTGTTTTTTTCCTTCAAATTATTGTAGAATTATTATAATGATTTGTAGTACTTGATAAATTCACACCCACAAACAAACTAAAAAAAAAATAAAGGAGGGTGTGGTGTTCTCCTATTTACAATAGTGAATATGATATTTACACAACAAAAAACAATAAGGTTTACAATAACTTTAATACTTGTCCCCAAATAATCCCTAAAATAAATAATATAACTGGAATTAAAGGATGGATTTTTAAGGACATTGAACTGTGAATATGAAACCAAAATATACGTATTTTTTAAATGTATTTTTATTTTAAGGTTTATTTGAACATAAATTCAAAAGCAATCAACAATTTGCTCACACATGTTCAAAAGGAGTGGGCAGAAGTCTAAACTCAATGGCTTGAGCTTCAGAAGAAGAAGAAGACCTTTATTAATCCCACAGTGGGGAAATTTGCAGATGTACAATTGTAGATGATTAGCTGTGAACAAAGTCAAACATGATTTAGTTTCACAGGCGTTTACATAACTATAGAAGAAAAAGGAAGATGTAGCTGTTGTCAGAGGATGAAAAATAAGAAAATCAAAATCAAATCAAGTTTATTTGTCTAGTGCCAAATCACAACAGAAGTCATCTCAAGACACTTTACTCATAGAGCTAAATAAACCAGACTCTTAAGATAGTTTTACAGAAACAACAGACACCTCCATGAACAAACACTTGGTGATAGTGGTGAGGGAAACCTTCCTTTTAACAGGAGTTAAGAGAAAAGAATGAGGATAAGACTGGAGTCTGCTGCTTTGGTCCAGCTTTTACAGCAGTGGTCCCCTACTCCCGGGCCTTGGATTAGTACCGGTCCGGAGGTCATTTGGTACAACTGGCCGTACAGAAAGAAACCATACCATAACATTTTTTCATATTAACTTATCCTGTAGGCCGGATCAGACCCTTTGGAATTATGGTTTTGGCCCTTGGGCTGAATGTCTAACGCCCCTGGTCTACACATTGTGGATTAATATCCACAATGATCCTTGACAATGTGTTGATAACAGTCTTAGATTTAGCAACATATTAAAGGTCTTTACTCACAAGGATTAAGCAAAAGTATGTTGCAATGATGTGTGGTACTTCAAGATGGTTGCCAAACAAAATATAGGAACACATTGTCATGACCTGTTATGAGGGGTCACAACAAAAATGAAGACACCATGTTGACGTTCTAACTAATACTTCATTGAACTCAGTTAAGTCTGTGAGGTAAGGTGTGCGTAAGTGAAAAAGTTTGTTTGAACAGTGCAGAACAGAATCAGTCGGACAATTTAAAACAGTTTGGTCGAATGAAAACCCAGCACATTGTTTAGGTTTTGACAGGAGCAGAGAGAATGTGCATAATGACTGCAGAGGGTGAAGTCGACTCAGCACACAGGGATGAGGAGTGCTGAGCCAATGAAGACACCTGCGGACCGGGAGAAGACACACACCCATTGGACTGGACACACATGGAGGAAGAGTCGCAGCCAGAGAATGACACACGTGGAGGTTTCACAACATAAACTGAAATAATAGTTGAATGCAGCACTTTCACATTTTATGAAGGATTAATAAAGTCAGCAACTGCACTAACACGCCAAACAAAATAGAAATATATTTAACAAGACTGATTAAATAGCAGGCACAATATCTCTCTCTGCATCTGTTTCCAAACCACCGCATCAACACTAAAACAATTAACATTATCCAAAGGTTCCATTTTCTTTAAAATGGCTTTTGAAAAGGTCAGTGCTCCAGTATTTGAGCATCTCCAATAAGTGGTGATATTAAAGTCTTAATGTCTAAAAGTAGCTGTGTTTGTCCATGCAGGGAGAAATACGGACTTTTCTCTTGTACTCCCTTTCCCTAAACCAAATTGGGTTGGCACTTGGCTGAGGAAAATACATAACAGCGATATGATACGTGGATCTATTAGAAGAGGTGCATTGGCGTTAATTAACTCTAGAAGGAGGTCATTAAAGTCAGCCTCACCACAGCCGTTGCAAATGTGGAGGAGAGAAGTCGATGCGCTTTATGTCAGAGATGCTTAGTAATGGATGCTTAAAAGAGATCTGTCCAAATGAAGCCAATGAAGCCATCCGGAGCAAGTTAACAAAACATTTCCAGTCTGAAGAAGAGACTTTCAGAAATGGTGTCTGACATCTAAAAAATCAGTGGCATGTTTGTGTGCATCAGGGCATCATGTACTCGACAATAGGTACTTTCCCATAGAGTAGTTCTAAGAACAATCCACCTCGAATTTAGTTTTAGGAACTACTCTCCCTGGGGAACCTTTTTGTTGTGCATTTGCTGTGCAGGAACTGTATGGCGCGGTGTGAGCAGTAATGTTATTCTGTATCTGCAGCCGCACGATACAACTTTCACACACGCAGAGGAATGAAAATCAGCTTTATTTATGTTCACAGTGTAAGTTCACATTTGAGAAACCCACAGAATAATGTATAATATAATACAAATGCCACTGAATGATGATCTCCATAAAGAGTTCAGCGTCGAATCCACTGCCACCAGCAGAGCCAACTGGGATTTAGCATCATACATCCCACAATCACGGATGAACAACAGAATGAACGTGTCCACACTCTACTGTCTTCTCTTCATCTGTTCATGGTCCAGATGTGTGTTCCTACTCTTCTCAGAAATTCAAACAGATGCAAAATACAATGCGATATGAGAGGGTGGAAACGGTACAGACACGCTGACCACATGAAGTGTTTTGTAGAGGTGTGGTATAAACTAATGAATACTGTTGTATTAAAGCAACATGACTTCCTGACATCTATGACTTGATCACAACTGCGCTATATTCACCATAATTCACTCCCTCTTCTGCAAGACGCTGTAATGGGCGTGGCCCGAGGTTACCAATCAGCAAACACCGTCATATAGTTTCCGAAGAACCATGAAATGCGAACCTGCCTCGGGACTAAAAAGGTTCTTTGAAGTGTGGTCCTGGTTCGTGGCTCCGATGCTGTGGGAATGTGCAAAAAAGGTTCTAAGAACTAAACAAATGTCTTAGAACTACAAAAGGTTCCTACAGTGGGACAGCGCCTTTTTTGTTGTGTTTGTCATCTGTCTGGTGATTGTGTGTGATACCACTCATCAGCTGGAGAAACGGTTATGGACGCCGGACTGGTGATTAAAAAATTTACATTCCTGGCAAGTCTTATTTCTTTAGCATTTTTTTTCATACATCAAAGAAACAGGGAAAAGCAGTTGCGCGTCAATTTGGGATTTAATTTAGCAAATGTTGGCATGACCAATTTTGAAATGATCAAGTCGGGATAAAATAAATTTATCTTGAATTAAGAAATAAATAATAAATAAAATACAGCTCTTTGGGACATGCAGAGCTACCTGAATTTACTTTGAAAATTGACATAATATCAATACTGTATATGCCACGGCATAATCGGAAATTGCTACCATTGGATGAAGGCATAATTGGGAGTGTCCCTATGAAATATGGTGTTTTCGTGACTAATGTCAAATTTGTAATATCACATTTTCAATATTGGAGAGACGTCACATGTAAAAGTAATGATTGTTACCAGGGTTACCCTCCACAGGTCATCACAGCCAATCAGTGTCCTCCATCTAACGCTGTCTTCTGCATCCTCCTCTCTCACACCAACTACCTTCATACCCTCTTTCACTACATCAATAAACCTCCTCTTTGGTCTTCCTCTACTTCCAAACTCAGCATCCTTCTCCCAATATATTCCCTCTCTCTCCTCTGGACATGTCCAAACCATCTCAGCCTGACCTCTGA
>JAPTHA010000002.1:6503853-6516413 GCA_029814585.1 Gymnapogon annona
CCCTTTTGGTTAATAAATGTTCTATGTTCCCCTTCACCTTCGTGCATTGGAGCTCCTTTGTTCCCCCCACCATGACAATGATTATTCTATAATTGCTATTGTTACTTAATTATCAGTGAATATTGTTATTATCATTATTATTTTGTCCATGGACCTGCTGGTGCCAGTACTGTTAACCAACGCTAGTACCATTACAGTTTTTCTCAAATGCTAAAACACAAAATCCAACCAGTTGTCTAAACACATTTACTGAATCTAGCCACCATTTGCCAAATCATAAACACATTTCACATGAAGACACAATTCACAAAACGCAATCCTCTGTTCTCATGAACCTAAACACAATTTTCCTTGCTAAAACACAAGTTGCAAAAGAACTCTGCTCATTTTCTCAAATGAAAGCTCATGTGATGCAAAATGCCTCCCACAGTTGGCAAAATTTCAACACAATGAAGAGACCTGGCTTCATTCATTACACACAACGACTCAACATTGAAGACACCTGTTGCCACCTGTGACCACATGTATAAAAGCAAATTCAGAGTGCACAATTTACTGAAGATGCCAAACAAACACAATGGATGAAGGCAGAGTCAGGGGAAGAGGAATTCAAGTCAGAGGAGGGAGAGGATCTGGCCAACGAGGAAGAGGAGTTCAAACCAGAGGAGGAAGAGGAGCAGGCCAACAAGGGAGAGGAGAAAGTCCAAGAGGAAGAGCAAGACAACCTCGCACCCTCATTACGGACGAGATGCGAGCAACAGTCATTGACCATGTCATCGTCCATTGCATGACAATGGGTGAAGCAGGACTAAGAGTCCATCCAAACCTGTGTAGGTTCACCGTGACCACCATTATCAGGGCATTCAGACAACACAACAGGTATTGCTTTCTTTGTCACAATACTGTTTCACCAGCCTGTGAAAGTAGTCTATTGGTTTCAATTCAGTTTTTGTAAAAAAATATGTCAATTGACAACACACATTTCTTTCTTCAGAGTTGAAAGAATGCCACAAAGAGGTGGGAGGGTTGCCATATTTACAGAGGCACAAGAAACCCTCATTGTGGATATGGTTCGTGAGAACAACATCATCAGACTCCGGGAGATCAGAGACAAAGTCATTGGCGATAATGACAACTTTGAGAACGTTGATGATGTCAACTTGTTCACAATAGACTGAGTTCTCCGGCGCCAAAATATGCGGATGAAACGGGTCTATAGGGTTCCCTTTGAGCGCAACTCTGTGCGACACAAAGACCTACGTTACGAGTATGTGCAAGTAAATATACATCCATGTTCAGAGGATAGTTAGTGGACATACTGTGTTGCTCAGTGGCCATCACTTCTGGACAATACTGTGCTACCTGATTATAAATGTTGTTCTGAACACCTGTGCGCTTTCACATTTTCACAGAGGATATTACAGTTGGATGCGAAAAGAAGGCAAATAGGCCGCAACATCACTGACCAAAGAGCCATCACTGAGGTTCCTGGCCAACGGGGGGGTAATATTACTCTTTGTGCGGCCATGGGTTCGGAGGGGCTTGTCTACCGGCATGCTGTCCTTGGCTCTTACAACACTGAACGTCTCCTCACCTTCCTAGAGGAGCTAAAAGACATGCTCCTGGACCGCGAACAACACCATACTGGGCCTGCACATCCCATTTATGTAATCATTTGGGACAATGTCCGCTTCCACAGGACAAACCAAATGAGAGTGTGGTTCACTAGCAACAGTAACCAGTTTTTAAAGGTCTGTCTGCTACCCCACTCCCCTTTCCTTAACCTTTATAGAAGAGTTTTTCTCATCATGGAGATGGATTGTTTATGACAGGCAACCATACAATGGAGGGAACCTCCGAAGGGCAATAGAGCTGGTCTGTGGTGACATCCCAGTGGAGGCCTTCCAAGGATGGATTTGCCATTCCAGGGCGTTTTTCCCACGGTGTCTGGAAAGAGACAATATAGCCTGCGATGTGGATGAGGTGATGTGGCCCGATGCAGCTCAGCGGCATGATGCCGCACAGTGATTGTGGTGTGATTACTGTAAAGTAAATAAAAAAAAGATTCAAACCCTGAACATGTTTTCAAGAGTACTGTTGTGTGTAGTAGATTCTGTTTTTGCATTGAGTTGTGTTACAATAGTATACATGCAGTATTTTCTATAGATTTATACTCTTCATATGAAACTCACAAATGTAAATGCCTAATCCTCTAAAGAGATCTAAGAAGATCTGTTACTGTAAAGTTTCTAAAAATATGCATTGGCAGTTATGAAACAAATGACCTTTTCACAAATTGAGCATTGTGTTTTCAATAGTTCTGCTGTAGTGTGTAATCATGTGTTTAGTGTTTACACCTTTTGAAAGGTTCGAGCTGCTCTTTTGGTGTGAAAGTTTGAGTTTTGAAGTAAGGTGTGGTTATGATAATGTAGTTTTAGAAAAGGGTGTTGTGTTTAGACATTGGGGAACATGGAGGAAACGTTTGTGAAATGTGTTTTAGCATTTGAGAAAAACTGTAATAATTCTTATTATTTATTATCATAATTATTAATTACTATAATCATTACACAACAGTATATTACTATATAACTATATATAACTGTCTCTGTATATTACAATATAACAATAAGGGTATAACTATATAACTGTATATTACTATATAAATAATGATTTCTCTGTATATTACTATATAACAACATAACGGTATAATTATAGAACTGTATATTACTATATGTCTGACGATGTCTCTGTATAACTATACTATACTATATAACAATAAGGGTATAACTATATAAATGTATAACAATAGAACTGTATATTACTATATATCTGATTGTTTCTTTATTAATCTTTACTGTTGCACTCAATCTGTTCTTTTCTTTTCTTTCTATTTCTATATTTCTATTATTATGATTTACTCTTATTTTTTATCCATTTGCAGTATCTCTCTGTGTGTGTCTTGTCGTATATGTGCTGCTGTAACCTGAAATTTACCCGTAGGGGACTAATACAGGTATCTAATCTAATCTAATGTAATCTAATCTAATCTAATCTCTTATGATCATATTGTTCCCAGTCTGTATGTGAACCTGAACTATAATTTTGCAAGTATCTTCAGTGTAATTTTTCCATTTCACAAATTCATCATACAGGCCAGAATTGGAACCTTTGTTGGGCTGCATTTGTTGGGCACCCCACCCTTGAGAAAGTATGTCATGTTCAAAGTGTGATGTACAGTGTCTCCCACTAGTGACGGTAAATGTTTTGATTTTATTTCCTTCCTCCTCTATAACTTTCTAGTAGTGTTTAACACAGTGGGTGAATTAATTCGGGCTCTATTGTCCATCGAGGCCAATGTAAAGCACTTTGAGTACATATGTAGAAAAAGCGCTATAAATGCAGTCCATTTACCATTTACCATTTATTGAAGTGGAGAGTAAAACGTGATGGATCACATGACTCGGGTGCACAGAGGCCTGCTTAGTTTATTTTATGGCTTATTTTACCGCTGGCCTTTATCTCCAACCTAATTTCTCCGCAGTGAACATCACAGTCGGCTCCAGAAAAGATAAGACAAAACTACTAAGATAAGTGAAATAATTACTTCCAATTACGCCGATAAAATAACAAATCTTTTCATTTAACACCTACGATATGTAATTCAATAGAAGGTCATATGATGTTGGTAAGGATGACTGAGTGTACTTGAATTTTTTTTTTTACATTCATTTATTTTTTCATCTGTAATTGACGTTTCTTGTGAGCTCAAAAGGCTATTAATAGTTCATCCTTGCATCCTGAAGGGTCCTGTTCACTCGCATTCACTGAGAAAATGCTTACTGAAGTAAGGCAAAAGGAACTGAGCAAATCTTCTCTAGTTGTGCTTTTTTTCTTTGGTAACAAGATGAAAAAAAGAGAAAAGACACGGCAAGGTCTAAGGTTATGCCAGACATTATATTTTGTACAGCTTCAGCACATCGTCAACCCTCTTATCCAGTCTGGGGCTGAAGAAATTAGGGCACGTTTCTAATTGTACTATGAGCCAACTATCTTTTAAGCTTTGAATTCAGTAGAAGCAGAAACATCTGATTGTGCACGTCTTAATGTAATATTTGTGATGAATGTCTTCACAGAAACCCAGATGCGGATTGAATACATTTTCAAAATAAGATTTCATTTTAAAGTTCTCACTCAAACATTTAAACATTAATGTTATCAGATTTTCTTATATGTTGGATCTATATAAAAAAAAAAGCGCTGTAAAAACTCGAGAATAATCTTTAAAGAGTTACAACAAAAAATACCCACAACAGGAAAATTAAAGTGCAAAAGGCAAAATCAAAATCACTCTTACGAAGATGATAAAAGAACCAAAACACCAAACATTAACAAAAAACACTCTACAGAGGTAAACTAATCAATTTCAGATTTTCAAGACAGGATTCAACAACAGACTAAGGCTATACAATACTGCTAATCTAACTATTACTTACGCACTTCAAGGATGACAAGACTAAGGCAGGATGAGGATGAACAGAAATGAACAACGATGATCAGACAACGAAAGAACACAGAATGGGGTTTAAATCGACCAAACAACAGGTGACACACATAGGAGATGATTACAGATGGGAATCAGGTGTTGATGACGAGCAGGTAAGGCTGGAGACACTAGGGCAGAACACAGACAGGAAGCTACAAAAATAAAACAGGAAGTACACAGACAGACAGACAGACAGACAGACAGACAGACAGACATGAATCCCAATATTTAAGTTACTCTCTTTGCACGTATTCAAAGTCAAGTCAAAGTGAACTTTGTCAGTCAGTTCATACAACACGCGATTATACAGACGCTCATATAGGACTGCCCATATAGGACTGCCCATATGTCATATAGCATATAACACAAGAGTGCAACATATATACCATACTATAGTATTTCATGTCATATTTTGTACAGTGGTGCGCAAAATTCATAAAATATTTGCCTTAGCAGACAGAGCTTTAGCAGGTTTTTTACTTATTTATTTTGTTTATTTTTTCTACTTTGCCATAAAAATTCTTAGAAACAATACAATCTCATCATCATGCTAAACCATACAACTGTGCCATCGTAAGGGGATTTAGGGTTAATTTTCCTACTCAACAAAAAACACCAGCTGGTTGTATTTGACTGTCAGTGTCACATCACACGACCATGTTCCTTCACAGAAGAAACCCAATGACATTGTCGGGTGTGATCCTGTTTAAATTGATACCAACTCTTGGGACACAGCTATTGGACTCTCTTTAATATACAAAGCCTGTCCTGCACATTATATAAATAATTAAGGTCAAAGAACATGACAGGTTTACTACACGGATATACACATTTAGCTTTCAGTCCAAGTCAAAGATATACAAATGGTTTTAAAGATGTGCAAGACAATCCTGAGATGAGCATATGTATTCAACATCATCCAACTGTGGATGTTTAAGTGTCTTTGTGCTCCTTCCCACTGACACAACAGTGGAATTGTGACAAAGGGAAAAGTGAGTGCAGTGATATCAGCTTGTACATGCCGGCTGACATTTCCATGGTGTGCATCTACACTGATGTGTGGAGCCAGCAGTTTCCACTGTTTACGCCCATATATTTAAAGGTGACACGTGTAGCATTATCTTATTAATTTGTCACTGTCAACAGAAACCAATATTTTTTTTCCCCCCTCGGATGTAATTTCTTCTTACAGCAGCCTCTGCAGTTTAATGGAGTGTGAATGCGCATAAGATTGAATGCTTTCTAACGACTGATTCGACTCTTATTCTCAGCCGTGTGCGTTCAGCTGGACGATCCCCTTTTTTCAAAGTTTGTTTTAAGCAAAAGGTAACCTCTTTTTCTGCTTTGTCTGCTTCTGCTTTTACAGCGATAATCAACTTTTCCAAGTGCACAATGTGTAAATATTGTATACGTGGGAGGATTATTTTGGTGGTGACATTTGTGTTTGTATGTGCATGAAAGAGGCGAGGCATCTCTGCTCGGTGATATTGATCGCGGGTCTTTGGCCGCTTTCTCTGATGCTCACATCGGTTTCAGCTGTGGCACCATTGACATTCAGATGAAATGAGGAGGAGGGGGCTGGGGGGTGATTATCCCCGAGGGAAGCATGGAGGGCACGCCTTGGACATGATTATGTCAGATGTCAGATGTGCATTATTTTCTATACTGTACACAATCGGAAGAACTAAACACATGTGTGGCATTCATCAGTGTGTGTGCGTGTGTGTGTTTGTGGGGGGTGGTCTCAAGTGGGGGTCCATGAATGAGACCCGTACCTCAGGCCCTGAAGGAGGAATGAATATTTAATGCTGTCATTCGGGTCCATCTTTCCCTCGGAGGATTAGTCCGTAGATTAGACACTTCAATAGCTATGTTTTGTTTTGGAACTGTGTGACAGAAGAAAGTGTTTTTGTCCCAGTAATCAGACCATTGGGATTTTGTTTGGTTGGCCGAAAATCAAAGACATTTGCGTTATTGGAAGCTATCGCTCTTCAAGTGTCATTGAAATAACGTACATTTGGGGGAGGTGGGGTTGGGGTTTGGGGGAGGGGATGTCTTCCTGGAGATGTGATGGTGTGTAATGTGTCGGGCCTTTTTTTAAAATATGTCAGTCATGGGTTTGTGGATTTAGAAAAGCTTCTTATTTCGCCACAAATGTGATCTTTTTTTTCCTGTCATGGTTGAAACAATGCCATCACTGACTCGCTGTGAGGCCGGTACATTTGTCATCAGAAGAAAATCCCCCGCCGAGGCTTTTGTGTCAGGCATCCAAGACATAGTTAGATTTACAAACTGGTAATGTATTATTTATTATTTAGGAACACAATCCTAGAGGTTCAGCAATGTTACGCCTAAAATACTGCAAAATTTGTCAGAAAATTTGGGAAATCATTTTCAAATACATAAGAGGCACAAACCTTGACCATTTTTGAGTCCCAAAATGATAAATAAAATGATAAATACTTGGAATAACAACAGACAATAAAATTTAAACACCAGAAGGGGAGTTGACTTATAACTCAAGTACATAGTTTATAAGCTGTTGATCATAAAGTTGCAATAAAGCACTTTGCATGAAATTATTGACAGTGTGCTTTGTTTTTTATAAAATGTAACTAGGGCTTAGTAGTCAATCATTGTACCTGTCAACGGTGATTAAAATGGTTACTGATGTGTTTGATTCTCCCTGTCAAAACTGATTAATTTCTATATACCTGAGCAGGGTTTGTAGAACTTAGGTCAGAGGTCAATATATGACTCTCTATGACTCATGCACTACACTTATTTATGTTTTATTTTTTCTGTCACTGTACCTATTTTCTTTTTTCTTGTGCTCCTTAGGTGTTTTTTTTTTTTCTCTGTTGTCCTTCATTCAGTCACTGAGGGTCAGGAATGTTGTCTTGTAGTATATGAATGTAACTGTAATAATGTTTGATGAAAAATCAAAATAAAATAATATCAGCACATCAACCCACCTTCCATCTGCTGTGGACCACCACCTCTCGAGGCTGGGCATCACCGGTCTTCTGTCGTCTACTGCAGTCCTGCCCCTCACCCCGCCATCTCTTTGCATTTGTCTGTGTAACTGGAATTGTGACGATCATCTCTGTAATTGTCATCCATGTGTGTACCTCTATCACCCCCTACCATCCACCACTCTACACCCCCCCCCACCCTTTCTCTTGCTTTTCCCTGTCCTTTTAACCTCAACTGGTCAGATGTCCATCCTCTAGGAGTCGGGGTCTGCTCCAGGTTTCTGTCTGTTAAAATGAAGTTTTTCCTCTTCACTGTCACCAATGTGTTTACTCCTGGACAAATCTGTTGGGTTTCTATGACAACTAATCCATGAGTCTGGTTAGACCAACTCTATATGTAAAGCACTGCGAGATAACTGTTGTTATGAGTTGGCGCTATATAAATAAAGTTTTATTAGATTCTAAATAAATAAGATGAAAAACAGGAATGTCTTTGTAAATAAAATAATTCAAAATTCAAAGGGAAACATTCTTCTCACAAAAAGTAGTTTATGATAGTTCCAGTTAACATCTTTGTCTTTCCTCCACTCTTTCATCTATTGTCATGCTGCCACACAGCTACCGCCCTGTGATGTTGGACTGAAAAGACAAAAAAAAAAACCCATCGCAGTTTCATGTCTTCCCTATAATCTCTCTGTCTATTCTCAAAAAACTTATGCTGACAAGAAATGAAAGCCAACTGTTTTCATGGAAACCTTTGGTGTACTGGGGCAGCTGAGCCACACCTCTGAGATGTTGGAAGCTGAGTTCTGCCTCTTTGCTTCGTCTCTCTTCACCAGAAATCAGAACTTTGTTACTGAGGTAACAGTCAGTTCAAGTATTTTCACGTCTCCTGTTATTTATATCATCCAAGCTAAAGGAAAAGAAATAAATGCCCCGAGTATGTGTCTACTCTGTCCTGTCACAAATAAGAAATACGCACCACAACAGGGAGTATAGTAAACATTAGTTGAACAGTCCATATTGCAGTATTGAATTGATATTTGTATATCACATATTGGCTGATGTACATGAGTGATGCATCTGATCAAAGCTTAACACTTTCATGCATAGTGGTCACTACAGTGGAACAGCTATTAAAAAGTTGATTTCTCTTATATGAATGAATCTTAATGTCACAGTCAAAACTAGGCTATCATAATTCATGCATGAAAGGGTGAAAGTAAGTAGTTACTGAATAATGGAAAAGTATTCATTATTATTATTATTATTACTATTATAAGACCTTTATTTTCATTGCCACTTGGTACAATGAAATTGGAACAGCATCCTCAAATGTGAGTAGACAGATTGTACAGTGAAACACATAAGGCTAACAACAGGGTACATAAAAACAGAAAAAGACTAAAAGACTATGCATCACTATGCATCAATAAGTTGTACTTTTATCAGCTGTATGAGACAATGAGTCGCCTCCTCTTTTTTATATCTGGGTCACTGATGGATAAGACTTTTCACGAGAGCAATTTTTTAATATTATAAAGAACCATATATTTGGTCATTGTTCATGTATTTATGTAAAAACCTAAATAAAGATGGTTTAGTCTTCTTAAAGGTGAATTAACAGGCCTTAACATGGCCTTAAAAAAAGGAATCTGGCGTGACCGTAATTTATCTCAAAATGAATACATTACTTTAATATTCCTAATAGCTTAAAAAGCATCAGTTATTAAATAAACCATGTAGGAAGGATAGGCTTGTGTGCCTTTTCATGTCTTGCCATCCATGATTTTATAAATGTATTCTATAATGGCAGTGTCTCCCTAGTTATGTAGTTTCAATACCCATACAAGTGATTTAACACGTGTACAGATAACCTTATATGCACCTTATACGCACCAGCTAGATTTGGATTTGGCGGGCAATACATTGTTCTTTATTGTGACTTCTTTCGTTCTTTGTGTACTTTATTTTTCCACTGATAGATATCTTGTTTTGAATTTAGTACAATTATTACCTATCCTTGGTCACCACACATGATGTTTTGACACTTCAGATGCAGAAAAATGACCAATAATGAAAGTGTTGGGAGAAATTTCTGTGGCCCTGTATATGGGGCCAGTATGTGACATAAATGATATTTTTTATGTGTATTAAGAATTTTTTCAGTGGGAAAATTGAAGTTGGCGAGAAAAAGTAGGCGTCACATCATTGACCCATTGTACAGCATAGTAATACTTCATAGATACAACATCCTGCATAAAAACAGGCAATAGATGAGTCTGTTTTTCAAGTTTAAACTGGAGTTTTTGGCAGTAAAGAACAACAAACAACATAATACGACGACCCGGACAACAACAACAACTAAAAAAATCTCAATCGTTATAATGACGAGATGACAGAACAGACACAAAGGGACCACGCACACGCTGACTCCTCTCATTACCTGGGGGACCATAGCGTACAGAGGAGTTGATTAGGATTGCAGACAAAAAGGACAGTAGGCTCCAGCTGCCTCTCTGAATTCATTGTCATTAGCCGTGGAACACCAAGCCCTTTTCAAACTCATTAGTTGATAAAACAACCCTCTGATTTCCCATTAAAAAACCCATTCGTCCTCCCTGGCTGGAGATGCCCCCCCTCCACCCCCCATCGCCGCATTTCCACACAGTCAAAGTAGCTCCTGAGACCGGGACAGACACACCAGCTCTCATGCAGTTTTCTCAAGTTTGTCCATGATTCCCCTCAGACTGATCATGTCTATATGCTTTAAAAGCCACCAATTATAGCGACCAGTAGCTTCGCACAAAGTCACTTAAGTGATGTGGTTTTGCATCAGGGATGTTTTACAGTTTGTATCATTGACCAGATGATCATAGAGCCAGACCTATGATATCTATGGGATTTGAAGCTGATGGACATATAGGCGCTTTCCAGTAGAGTAGTCCTAAGAACTATCCACCTCCAATTTAGTTCTCCAAACTGCTCTCTCCAGGGGAATTTTTTTGTTGTTCCCACAGGCAGCAGTACCGGTGTGATGTAATTTTAATCTATATCTGCAGCTGCATGATACAACTTTCACACACGCACAGGGATGAAAAATGAGCTTTATTTATGTTCAAAATGTAAGTCCAAATTTGAGGAACCCACAGAATAATACAAATACAAATACCACCATCTCCATAAAGAGTTCGGTGCCGTCTCCGTGCTGACCCTGTCAACAGCAAAGTGAACATGGATTTAGGGTCATACATCCCAAAGTCACTGATTAACAAAAGACTAAACATGTCCACACTATGCTGTCTTCTCTTCAGCTGTTTGTGGTCCAGGTGTGTGTTCCTTCTCTTCTCAGAAGTTCATACAGATGTGAATATGAGAGGGTGGAAACGCTACAGATGACACATCGACGGGGAAGACGAAAAGACCACATGAAGTGTTTTATTATTGTTAACTAATAAAAGCCATTTGTAGATCTGTTGTATAAACCGAGTTATACTTTTGTATTAAAGCAATAGGACTTATGTCTACGATCTGATCACAGCCACAGTCATTGTTACACACTCTCTCTTCTGCTAGATGCGGATATGGGCATGGCCTGAGGTCTACCAATCAGCAAACACTGATGTCATATGATTCCTGGAGAACCGTGAAAAGACCCTGCCTCAGAGTAGGAGCGGAAAAGATTCTACGAACTATGGTCGTGGATTGTAGTCCCTATGCTGCAGGAATGTGTGAAAAAAGGTTCTAAGAATTAAAAAGGTAATGTGATTACACTGGTTCTGTAGTTCTGTGACTGGATTTCTTTTTTTCATCATAATTAGGATAATGAGGAGCAGAAACAGTTGTTGTTTCCTGGCAGAATAACAATTTATTTAAATTTAGACAAAAGGAAATACATATTTGTGCTTTGTGCAGTTTAATGAACACCTTTGTTTATATACAGTTTATACACTGTTCTATATAATCTCTTGTACATTTAGCTAAATTGAGCCATCACCACTTATTGAATATGATAAGTCATAAATATCAAATATTTTATCTGCACCCGTCGCCCTTTCGAACCCATTTGTTAATCTAAAAGTGTAGAAAAATGTCATGTTTTGACGATTCAAAAACATTCATTCAAAGATGAGTAGTGTCAAAATTCAAGTCAGTATGTCTCATCGGGGCCAGAATCAACATCGACTTCTCTGAACTTTTTGATTTTTTTTGCAATTTTTTCACACAAAGGTCACAAACCCATAAAGCATCACCCAGTGTTTCTTCTTCTTTGCAATCCAAAAGAATCAAACCAAGATAAATACGAGAGAACAAACACAAACCAGCTCGACTCCACACTGCTGACGCTTCCTGTCAGTGTAATCAGCTGAGATCCTGAAGATGCACCTGAGCACAAAGTATTTTTTTTCTTTCTTCGTTTTTTTTTTCCAGTAACGCTTTAAGAAGCACATATTCCTTGGACACATTTCCTCATTGTAATGTAGATCTGACAGGCAGTTTTGGTTCTGAGAAAAAAAATCGAAACCGTAGCATCTGATTGGCTGAAAGTCTTTTTTTTTTTTTTTTTTTTTTACAAATTTGCATGGATATCCTCATGTCGCAGCACTTTGTACGTGATCCAGTAGAAGATGTTGAATATGAGGAAGCTCAAGGGGAACACAGCTCTGGATATGGTGTCGATGCGCTTGGCCCGGTCCACAAAGCGCTTGTGAAGAACCTCGCCATCGTACATTGTAATGGGTGGTGGCGGGGTGAAGACTGTGGCTCCCTCCACTGCGGTGCCGTCCTTGGTTTGGAGGCAGTGACCGAGTCCGTAACCCCGGAAGTAAAAGCCCCGGCTCTCCCTCACCAGCTCCTCTTCCTGTGGAGTCAAGCATATGGGAAACGGATTGGCCTTTCGCTGTCAAAACGAATTAGCTTTCAGCGTTTTGCATTCCCTTTGAGTGGACGAGGACCAAATGTGTTTGGGGGTTGCGGTAGCACGGTGCAACAGAGCAAACACAACACCAGGAAAAAGAAACATATATTTATATGTATATATA
>JAPTHA010000002.1:6587510-6600823 GCA_029814585.1 Gymnapogon annona
CTCTTAAAGCGCTCAGTTCTGCAGCGCAGTGAGAGGAGCCTGTTACTCCGGTCACTCTTCTGAGCTGTGACCGTGTCGTGCAGTGGATGTTTGGGGTTCCTCAGGATACCCTGCATTAGAGCCCTCATCCTCCTCTCCAAGACAGCTCCAACAGAGTCCACCTTCATCCCCATCACAGATGCACACTTCCTTATCAGTTTGTCCAAACGATTGCTGTCGCTTGTGGTCATACTGCCACCCCAACAGATAACCCCAAAGAAAAGAACACTTGCTACAACAGACTGGTAGAAAATGTACAGCATGTCACCACACACATCAAAAGACCTAAGCCTCCTTAGGAAAAATAGCCTGCTCTGTCCTTTCTTGCAGAGGGCCCGAGCCTGCTCTGACCAGTCCAGTTTATGATCAGTGTGCACACCCAAGTATTTATAGGAGTGGACAACCTCAATACTCTCTCCATTGATGATGACAGGTTGATGAGAGGGCTTCCTGCCTAAGTTGATGATCATCTCCTTTGTCTTACTGGTGTTCATAATAAGACCATTGTCCCCACTCCAGGTGGTGAACCCAGTGATGAGTTCCCTGTACTCGGTCTCATCCCTACCCTTCACACATGTGACAATCGCGGTGTCATCAGAATACTTCTGCACATGACACGCAGCAGGTCTATAAGCAAAGTCAGCAGTGTACAGTGTGAAGGGAAGGGGCGATAGTACAGTCCCCTGCGGTGCACCAGTATTGCTCATCAGGGTCCCTGATACACATCCCCCGAGCCGGACATATTGTGACCTCAGAGTCAGGTAGTGGTGGATCAATACAGCATATTAAACCTTTTCTTCATATAGAAAAACCCTTTGTCCTGTCACCACTCGGTCAACCCAATATTTATTTATTATTTTTATCTATTTTTATCCATGGTGACTTTCCTATTCACAGTCAAAGGTTCAATCTATTAGGAGGCTTGTTTTGCCTCTTCGACCTTCTCAGCTCCACTACCGAGTCCTTCTGTTGTTGTTGCTCAACAACTGGTTCCTGTGCTGTAGACGGTGACAACCCTTGTCCCTGCACCGATTGTCCTTCCAGTGGCATGGTCAGTCCCCCATCTTGCTGTGCCACTGGCGGCAAAACACTTTCAAGTGTGCTTCTTCCGGTGTCTCGCGGAACAACATTTTGGGAGACTTCTGCCTCTGCATCATAACCCACTCGAATATGATACTGGTGTCTGCAAACTTGTCTCCCATCCATTAAGTCTACAACAAATGAAAAAGGACCAGACTGACACTGAATCATCCCCTTCACCCAAGGCTGTCCATATGCAAAGTTTTTGACATACACTCGATCCCCTGCTGTGAATTGTCTCTCCTTAGCATGCCTGTCCCTCCTTGATTTTTGGTTCTCTTGTGCTTTTGTTACTCTTTCTGCTATATTTGGATGTAATAAATCCAAATGAGATTTTGGCTTTCTCCCAAGTCACATCTCTGCTGGAGATACCCCTGTTGTGGTGGGTGGAGTCAGTCTATATTGAAACAAAAACCGTGAAAGCTTGGTTGCAATGGATTCACCTGACATTTTCTTCACCCCACTTTCAACGTTTCTACAGCCATTTCTGCTAACCCATTTGATTATGGGTGAAAAGGTGTGGTACAGATGTGTCTAATACCATTTTTTCCCCACAAACTCTTTAAACACTTGACTTGTGAACGATGGACCATTGTCTGATACTATGGTATCTGGCAACCCATGTGTCGCAAAAATACTTCTCAGAGTGTCTGTAGTAACTGTTGCTGTGATATTATGCACCACATGTACTTCCAACCACTTTGAATGTGTATCAACCATGTTTATGGTGTTGTGCATCAACCAACATCATAAACATTTGACCCATAAATGGACCAGTAAAATCGACATGTAGTCTGGACCATGGTTTGTTTGGCCACACCCATGGGTGAAATGGTGTGGATGCTGGCATCTTTTGGTTGCTTTGACACTGTGCACATGCTTTTACCTTGTTCTCTAAGACCTCGTCCATCCCCAGCCACCACACAAATGATTGACCTAAACTTTTCATCCTAGAAACACCCAGATGTGCTTCATGCAGCTCATCCATCACCTGCATGCGCCCCTGTGATGGAACCACTACCCTAGAGCCCCAAAGTATGCACCCGTCGTGAACACTCAACTCCAACCTTCTTTTAAAATAGGGCTTCAGTCCTTCCTCTAGTACTGAAACTGGCCAGCCCTGCAACACCCATTGTTTCACTTGTGACAACACTGATCCCTTCCTGTCCATGTTTTGATTTGTTGTGCCGTCACTGGTGAGTTTGACAGCTTATCTAACAAGAAAACTGGTTCTGGGGGTACACTCTCTTGGCTGGGTGTGTCAGGAAGGGGTAGTCTACTCAAAGCATCCGCATTAGCATTTTCAATACCTGACCGGTATGCAATTTGATATTGATATGCTGATAGTGTCAATGCCCACCTTCGCACCGTCGCTGATGCCATTGATGGTATGGCTTTTGTCTCGCCAAACAGTCCCATAATGGGCTTATGGTCAGTGAACAAAGTAAACGGACAACCGTATAAATACTGGTGAAAACGTTTCACTGCAAAAACCATTGCCAAACCCTCTTTTTCTAACTGTGAATAGCCATTCTCAGCTGCCGACAGTGTGCGTGAGACACAGCCAATTCGTTTTTCTGTTCCATCCACCATTTTGTGCAACAAAACAGCTCCTACACCGTATGGTGATGCATCGCAAGACAAGACTACGTACTTGGTCAAAGTGCACCAGGAGGCGGTCTGAGTGCAGTAACTCCTTCACCTGCTGAAACGCTCGCTCCTGTGCCTTCTGCCACCCCACCTGTTATCCTTATGCAGTAACTGAAATAAAGGGGCCAGCACGGTGGACAGGTTCGGTAGAAACTTGCCATAATAGTTTACCAGGCCTAAAAATGACCTCAGTTCTGCCACATTTTTAGGACTTGGTGCCTCTTTAATTGCTCTCACCTTCTCCTCCAGACCCTGTGCCGAAATCCGGTGCCCCAGGTGAGTGACACTTGGAGACTGAAAAATGCATTTTGAACGCTTCAAACGTAGCCCCACTTTTGCCAGTCTCTTTAACACCTGCTCGAGATTTTTCAAATGTTCCTCCCCTGACTTTCCTGTGACCAGAATATCGTCAAGATAAACAGCTACGTGCGGAATGTTCTGGAGAAGGTTGTCCATGGTGTGCTGAAAGATTGCTGGGCTGGAAGCTACACCAAAAACAAGACAGTCTGAGAATTCAATAGGCTCAATAACACCCATTCGCTGCAGACGCTGTAGCTCTTCTTCGACTTTCATTTTCATAGCGTATGGTACTGCGTGTGGCTTGAAAAAGCGTGGTTGTGCATTGGGGTCTGCTAACAGTTTTACTGTTGTCCCCTGTAGGGTGCCCAACTTGTCTTTAAAAACATTGGGGTATCTATCGAGAACATCACAAATTGCGGTCACGCGCTTGATTTCACCCCAATGAAGATTAATTTTCTTTAACAGGTCATGCCCCAGCAAACTTGGCCCCTCCCCTTTCACCATGAGGAGTCCTACTGTTGCTCGTTGACTCTGATACTTTACATTCACTTCAATAGCGCCCACCACTGGAATACTTTCACCAGTGTATGTCCTCAACTTAATGCTAGACCCTTTTATGTCTGGCGCCTCTTCTGGGCTCCACAACTTGTCATAAGTTGCCTGGCTAATCAGACGCTGATGCCCATTTGTCCACCTCCATTTTTAACTCTTTACCATTAACATGGAGAGTAGCATAAAAGGGCTCTGTGCGGGCCTCACCCAGTGTGAACATATTAAGTTTCGTTCTGTTTCCCAAGCTCTAGATGGTGTGTCTGCACTTTGAGATTTTCTCTTTCTCTGTGTCTTTCTTCAGCTTATTTTTTACACTTATGACAAATTGCATCTTTAAAACCACAGTCATTCACAAAATGTGCGCCTCCACACCGGTAGCACTCCAATGTCTTTGACGACTTGCCTGGCTTGCCACCAGACACACGGTGAACGGCGGCAGAAAACGCACTTCCACTTGCGTGTTGAATGTCTTTGGTGTTGCTTGCGCCTGTTTCCATTGCCTGTGCTACCTCCAGCGCCCACTGGAAAGTGAGTGTCGCCTCCCCCAACAGTCTGCGCTGAATCGCATCGTCTCCAATGCCACACACCAGCCAGTCCCGCAGCATGTCATCCAGCGATGCTCCGAACTCAAGATGTTCCGTTAGTTCTCTCAGCTCTGCAACAAACTCCGCCACTGAAACTCCTGACTTGCGCACATGAGTGTGGAACTTGAAGCGTTGAACGATGACCGATGGCTTCGGGTTGAGATGTGCCTGCACCATCCACACCAGTTCATCGTATCCAATCTCCCCCGTATTAACTTGTACGTCTTGGCCCCGCACACACTCAAGAGGATCGACCGCTTCTTTCCCTCAACCGTAATGTCATTTGCCGTGAAGTAGTGTCTGAGCCTCTCCACATACTCCACCCAGTCGCCATCTGCTTCCACATACTTGCACAACATGCCATACGTTGCCATTACTAAGTACCACTATAAACCACAAAATACTACGCACACTTCTTCTTCGACCTACTTGTCACCGAAGTCCGACTTCCCGTCTTCCGTGCGTCGTAAATCCACTCGGTTTTTAATCCTCGTTGCCAGTGTGATAACCCGAGTAGTAAGGCATTAATGATGACAGGCTTGGATGGTAGTTAGAAGAACACATTGTTTATTAAGGTCCAACTTTTACACACAACTCGTGGTGTCTCTACCCATACTGCACCTGTGGAACACACGTCACTCTGACGTTCTTGACTGTCAGGTATAGATATATTAGTCCCATGAAGGGAAATTTCACACACAGCACCATAATACATAGAGTAGAAAAAAAACCCAGAACAGAACAGATACACAACTAATTGAATTCCTGCACAACATGGACCACATAGACATGACTGAAATCCTAGAGATGACAACGATTGTAAATGTATGAATGTAACTGTAATCATCTAATGAATTATATATATGTATATTTATGTCAGTGTTGATTAATAGCACAGTGTCTTTAGCAGGTGTTGTGAATTATTCTAGGATTCATCCATTAGAACACTGTCATCTGTGTACAAGGAATCCAGGGCTGGTTTATGAAATTACTTAGTGTGAAGAATTGAGGCGTTTCTACAATTTGCAAACAGGAGAAAGAACACCAGGTGCTATGAAACCAAAGGGAGAGCTGAACCGAGGTGGATGTTATTTAACTCCAGGAAAACAGGAACAGCTGTTGAACCTGTGTGGAACAGGAGACTCTTAAGGCAAGATCTAATGAGAAAAAAAGAACAGACAAACTGCACGAGAAATAGCAATAATAAAAATGATAATGATCATAATAATGGATTAGATTTATCCAGCACTTTTCAAGGTATTGAAGAGCTGTACATCATTGATCCAATAGTCATTCTGTCTCTTACTGACACTGTGGTGGCAGTGAACTACATTTGTGGTAATGTGGCTGCTCCAAATTGCCCCTCCCATCAACACCGAACCTTCACACACCAGTATGAGTGACACTGGAGGAAGGTAGGAAAGAAGGGAAAAAATAAGGATGGAAAAGCAGAGGGAAGGAAAGAAGGAAAGAAAGACAGAAAAAGCTCACTGCCTAAATGACGTGAAAGGTAAATGCATAAATTCCACCGCCTCTATCTTGTCTGTCAGTGTGTGACCTCTGACCCTTCCCTCTTCTTCAGTTTGTAGGTTAATGACCGTCGTGCCAATGAAAGGTCACATTTCAGCTCCAGTGTTTTCCCTACGTAACCATTAAAACCAAATAGAAGGTGTTCTGTGACCTTCGCCACCTTAATTTAAGCTCAGCGTCTGCTTTATTCATGATCACATTTCAAACGTGGCCTTTTCCACAGTAACCAGAGCAGACAGCCTTTGAGATGGGCTCCATTATTTTCTCAGTTGACAGTGAGGGGGATAAACAAGAATGTTTTAGTAACAAGTACTTACCAAAGGGTTGCTGATATGTGTGGTGTAATCCCCCCCCCCCCCAAACTATCAGCTGTCATTGGTGTTGCGGGTCCGTACACTTGTGGAAGTATTTTCTCTGAAGCCAAAGTTGTGCCACAGACAATTTTCAGCCCCTTTAGTCCCGGAGAAACGGCTGCTCAGCCTGGCACAAAATCCCAATTTGGAGCCCTCCCTTGAGGGACTGACCTGTGGCGGGAGGCGTCCATTTGTGGCCTAACCTCTCCCTTATCCTCGGCTGCAGAGTAAATAACATTTTGCACGGCTGTCTGAGCAAATGCAAAACGTTTTGTGCAGCAGTCCATGCTGTTATGGCCTAAAGAAGTGATTATCCTGTAAATGTTCAGAGAAACAAGACATCCGGATCAGATTAAGGTGCCATCCTTCTGCCATTGTCTGAAGACTATTGTTCCTATAGACTCATGAGTCTCTGAAAATCACTTCTAATGTTTATATAGTTTATTTCTTATTAGTTTATTTTTTATTTTTCATAAGACAGCATTACAGTTTCACTCATCAGTCAATCAAATTCAATCAAATTTTATTTATATAGCCCTTAATCACACAACAGGTCCCAAAGGGCTTCACACACCCACCCACCCATGATACTCCCCCAGGGCAAGGAAAAACTCCAAAAAACCCCAACGGGGAAAAGAGAAACCTTGAGAATGGACCACAGGACGGGGGGCCCACCAGGCTGCAATGGATGTTGAGTGAGAAATATTATAACAGTCAAAAAGTCAAGACATAAAGAGTTTGTGTCAGCTGTGATGGCTGCGGGAGGGGTCTTCCTCAGGTGTCGAATGGTCAGGCGACGCAGGAACCTCCATAGCATGCAGCTGCTGATCAGACCTCTGTAACCTAGACCCCCCCCCCCTCACTGTGCAGGAAGGGGGGGGAGAGCAGCAGTGAACCATTCCTAAAACGGCTAATAACTAAGTTTTGAAACAATAAAGCAAAGCGGCAATCCTCTAGCTAAATACTACTGAGTGGCAGTCTTCTAACTAAATGCTAAGTGGCAGTCTTCTAACTAAATGCTAGGGAGTAGTAATAAGTTTTTAATCTTAAATGTTTCTACTGAGGTAGCCACCCTGATATCTGTGGGAAAGGCATTCCATAGTAATGGAGCCCGGACGGAGAAGGCTCGATAACCTGCAGACCTCCTATTAGCTCTCGGAACAACTAAAAGACCGGCATGCCACGAGCGCAGATTTACAGGTGGGACATAGGGCGCCAGTAGATCTACAAGATACGCAGGTGCTAACCCATGTAATATTTTATAAGTGAGTAATAGGACTTTAAAATCACATCTGAAATGTATCGGGAGCCAGTCCAACCCAGCCCATACCGGAGTGATGTGGTCCAATCTACGCGTCCTCGTAAGAAGTCGTGCTGCGGCATTATGCACTAACTGCATGCTTTTAATAGCAGACATAGGAAGACCCGAAAACAGTCCGTTACAGTAATGTAAGCGCGATGTGATAAATGCATGCACTATGGTCTCTGCGTCACGAGTGGATAAGATAGGGCATATCTTAGCGATGCTACGAAGATGGAACAAAGCAGTTTTTGTGATGGTCTTTATCTGTTTAGCAAAAGAAAGATTGGGCTCAAATATGACAGCAAGATTTTCAGCTGTACTACTCTGAGTGATGGTGTTGTTGTCAAAACCTAGAGTAGTGTCTTTAAAGAGATGGCTATGTTTAGTTGGACCAATAACCAACATTTCGGTTTTGTCGAGGTTAAGCATTAAGAAGTTGGTTGACATCCAACGTTTAATGTCAGTGAGGCACGCCTTCAGGTTGGAACTGTTACGTGGGTCAGTTAACTTTAAGGGTACATATAACTGAGTGTCATCTGCATAACAATGAAAGCTAATGTAATGCTAATGTTGTATAATGTCCCCAAGTGGCAGCATGCAGATGCTGAAGAGAAGAGGGACAAGCACTGAACCTTGTGGGACTCCGCAGGTAACACTATGGTGTTCAGAGGACATATTGTCCTGAAGTACATAATGGGTCCTATCCTGGAGATATGATCTGAACCAGGAAAGTGCTAAGCCAGTGACACCAATCTGAGATCTAAGGAGTTCTAACAATATGTCATGATTGACAGTATCAAAGGCACCGCTGAGGTCAAGTAGAAGTAATACTGATGACGTATCATCGTCTATAGTCATTAGGAGGTCGTTAGTTACTCATGCAAGGGCCGTTTCAGTTGAGTGATGTGGTCTAAAACCAGACTGCAGGAGTTCACATAGGTTGTTGGAGGACATGTGATCATTTAATTGTTGTGCCACTATTTTTTCTAGGATTTTTGATAAGAAGGGGAAGTTGGATACTGGCCTATAATTGGAAAGATTTTCTGTGTCAAGATTAGGTTTTTTAAGTAGGGGTCGAATAACCGCCATCTTGAAAGCTGCAGTTACTGTGCCTGAGGAAAGTGAGGTATTTATGATATTTAGAATGGAAGGACTTAAAATGACAAACAGATCATACATACCTACAATACACCACAGGTGTCAAACACGCAGCTCGGGGGTCAAATGTGGTCAAAAGTTCCAATCCGGCCCGTGGGATGAATTTGTGAAATAAAAAAAAATTATAATTCAGGTTCCACATACAGACTGGGAAAAATAGTACCATAATAACCTATAAATACTTGCAACTTCAAATTAAAACTTCTCTGCCTAAATGTTAATATTTTGAGGTGATTTTCCATTATTTACAATAAAACAAAGTATCATTTCACAAAAATATAAATAACCTGAACAAATATAATCAACCTGAAATGTCTGAAGAGAAGTGTAAATTTATCAATATTCTACCCGTTACTAAATGTTTTGTGTGTGTAGATCCACTTTCATCGGTAAGTTGTAATATACATATATAAAATATAAACCGAGGTATAATGTTGTTAAATTACACTTGTTTTTTAAGAGATTTGAGGTTGTTAATGTCATTCATTGTTTTAAAGGACAGTCTGTAGACATTTTCATCATCTAAGTAGTAGACATAAGACAGTTTGGAGTTGACATTATTGATCGGGTACTTTGGTTAAACCACCAGGGGTGATGCCTGGACTGTCTTTGCGTAGTTGTCAGTGTGAAAATACTGAACATGTGAACAACAAATAAAAGAACATATCGGTTGGAAATCAACTTCTTATTTCTTTAACATTTTGTTTTCATTCAGTCATTTAACTTAACAAAGTAATTCTAAATCCATTTGTTCAGCTGATCAAATTTGCCAAGCTTAATTAACAACATTCTAGTTGAGTCATGCACTGATCAAGAGTGAAAATAAATGATACAGAGTGGGATGAAAACAGTTCATCAGGATTCAGAAACTCACACCTTACACACTGAATAAGTTTCCAGCAGTCGTAAACTTTTACAAAGTTACGTTTCATGAGTGATGGATTTCATTCTGTCTTGTTTATTTCACCTCTGTTTGCTTTTTTCTTTGTTCTTTTTACTCCAGTTTATCAAGACTTTACTTCCATTGATACAATCTTGGTTGCTCTCAACTCTCATTTTTTCTCTCTCTGTGGGCCTTCGCCAAAGAGGAAAACTACAGAATTCTTAAGTACATCTGTTATAAATCATTACTCAATAGTGTAGGGATATGAAAGAAACTGCTGGAAAAGGTAAAAGACGATAAAGTCACTCGTTGCCATTCAACACAGAACGTGTTTGGTCATATCTAACCTCCTCATACATAAGTATAAGACTAAACCTATTTCAGACTAATCCTTGTGGCCTTTGCTTTTTCTCCCAATAATGTTTTCAGCAACAGACTTCAGGCAAATTGAAGCAAAGGTGTTACATTGGTGTCGTATGTATAATGAGAACAAGTATGAGTTCTGTCCATTGTAGACGTGAAGGTGCAGACATGACACATCCAATGTGTAAAATGAAGGGTAAATCCAGACAGACATGACTTTCAGCCTGCATGCATTCATGGTATACTATGTATGGCTAATGCAAAAGAAAGCCGGATTTGACAGACAGACTGGTGCACGGAGCCAATGACAGAGTAGTCCCAGTCCAGTTGAAATTGAGGGAGAGGAGGTGGAGGTTATGGACACCTACAAATACCTCAGGACGTGACTGGACAACAAACTGAGCTGGACAGGCAACACAGAGCAGCTGTATAAAAAGGCCCAGGGCAGACTGTATTTCCTGAGGACGCTGCACTCTTTCAACATCTGTAAGGAGCTCCTCTGGATGTTCTACCGGTCTGTGGGGTCTAGTGTCCTTTTTTACGCCCTGGTGTGCTGGGGGAGCAGCACATCAAAGAAGGACTCATTCAGACTAGACAAGCTGATCAGGAGGGCCGGCTCTGTGCTGGGCATGAAGCTGGACACTTACAGAGAGTTACAGAGAGGAGGACTCTCACCAAACTGCTGTCCATCCTGAACAACCACACACACCCTCTGCACACTGTCATCACCAACCAGAGAAGTCTGTTCAGTGACAGGCTGCTTCTCCCCAAAGCACGGACTAACAGACTCAAAAACTCCTTTGTTCCTCGTGCCATTAAACTGTATAACTCCACAGTGGGATCTACACTGGATCTACAACACTGATTCACCAGTAAAACCCGTGGAGTTGAAACAATGACAGTGGATGGATATGTAAATAAAATGCAGTATTCAGGTTTGAGTGCTAAATAATTTTAAATGTTTAAATTCCATATGTTCAAATTAGGAATAAATAACAAAAAAACCCATATTACATAAAAAAAATTGTCAATATTACAACACTCAAAGAATTATTTTTATCTGTATCTGTCATCTGTGTTTTTGTATATTAGCATAAACAAGTGTGAGTGTTTTTGGTTAAATTGTCTTTCATTTTTCTAACATTTATGACCTTCTACGGAAGTAATCTGTAAGATTTTTAAACATACAGTCTATACAATGTGTGACTCTTGCATTAGGCTGCAACAATAAATTTATTTTTATGCTGTAAAAAGCTCTGCTGACTTTGACTCCGACTGGAGCCTTCGCCAAAGCAGATGGCCTCAAATAACTGAAGGTCTTGTAGGTCGCCTCTGACCCGCCATACGCCTCCTTATGATCCTGTCAGGAGAACACGAAGCCTCCTGATGTTGCCAAACAGCTGTACAGAGGCCAGCCACACAAGAAGCTAGCGTGTTTAAGAGGGCACACGTAGTTAAAGCCTGGGTGACCTGAATGTGACATGGATGAGTGAGGAGGCGAAGGGGAAGGTCCCTCACACATCAGACAACTGATCTAAGAACGCCTGGATCGCATGTCCGAGTCTTAAGCCACCCTTGTTTTTTTTTAACTGTCTTGAATGTGTCCACTATTTGTTCACGTCCCCTCAACAGTGTTTGTTTCAAGGCTCCCACAAGTTTCTACAAGTGAAATTGAAGTGATTTTAAAATGTATTTTTATACCAGATTAAAACAGTATTTAATGCCAATTTCACAGCCTGTTTCTTTGCTGAATCCTGGGATGTTTTGTCCTCAGGAGGGTCCTGGTATTGGTGCCTATGGGTGAAGGCAGGGTTTACCCTGGATGTCGCCAATTCATCGTAGTCACAATCACCTTCACATATGTCGGCAATTTAGATTAACTAATCAACCTGTTAGTGCATTTCTTTGAATGGTGGGAGCATGTTGCAGAGAACTTACTTTTGCTAACAAGAGTCAAATGCCCTGCAATGACCAAAGGCGTCTCAGTAAGACAAAACAGCTGCAAGTACAGAAGTGATGTATATTCACAAACTCAAAAGTCTGAACAAGGAAGAAGATTAACGTGATGCAAATTGGAAGCAAACATGGGGTAAGAAATAAAAAACAAATGCACAATCATTAAACATGCTGCAAATACAGAAATGATGCAAAGAAGAAAACACCAGTTGATGGACTACAGACGGGGTTAAAATATAATTTTAAAAAGTCATATGGCCGTGCTCAGCAGTAACTTACTTTTGCTCCCTCTGTAACCTGAAACACTGTCAGTCAACTGTTCTCTCTCTCCATCCTGTCTCTTTATGGAGCTGTTCTGTTTGGAGTACTTCTGTTGTACTGACTGCTTATGTAGCGATTTTGGTTTGCAGGTGTTTTCTTGCTTTGCGTTACGGTTACCGGAATAGCAGCACCAAGTAAACAGGTAGTTTTCCTGTGAAACAAGGTAATAAAGATAAGGCAGGGCAACGGCATCTCCTTTTCTCTGCAGTTTTGTTTATTAACAAACTCAAAGAAGGTGTATTTGACCTCAAAATCATCATTGCATTCAGTGCACAAGTTGTTTTCAATGTGCTTTTTAACATTGTTAAATTATTAATTTCAAATCAGAAAGAAAAATCATTCATTCATTCATCTTCCAAACCTGCTGCATCCTTTGCAGGGTCGCAGGAGGTCACTGGAGCCTATCCCAGCTACTCAAGGGCGAAGGCGGGGGGGGACCCTGGACAACTCGCCAGTTCATCGCAGGGTCATCATTCACACACATTCATACAGGGATGGGGAAGTTGGGTGAAGTGTCTTGCCCAAGGAGAAAAATCATTACATTTAAAATAAAATAAATCACTACCCATTCACAAACTACATTTACTCTTTTTCATCTTTATAAACTACACTCAACAAAAATATAAACTCAACACTTTTGTTTTTGCTCCCATTTTTTATGAGATGGACTTAAAGATCTAAAATTCATTCCAGATACACAATATTACCATTTCTCTCAAACATTGTTCACAAATCTGTCTAAATGTGTGATAGTGAGGACTTCTGCTTTGCCGAGATAATCCCTCCCACCTCACAGGTGTGCCACGTCAAGATGCTGATCTGACATTATGATTAGTGCACAGGTGTGCCTTAGACTGCCCACAATAAAAGGCCACCCTGAAATGTGCATTTTTTTTGCTTTATTGAGGGTCTGGGAACTCATAACCAGTCAGTATTTGGTGTGACTACCATTTGCCTCATGCAGTGCAACACATCTTCTTCGCATAGAGTTTATCAGATTGTCAATTGTGGCCAGTGGAATGTTGGTCCACTCCTCTTCAATGGGTATGCGAAGTTGCTGGATATTAGTGGGAACTGGTACATGCTGTCGTATACGCCAGTCAAGTACATCCCAAACATGCTCAGTGGGTGACATGTCCGGTGAGTATGCTAGCCATGCAAGAACGGTCAATATAAATAATAAAAATAAATAAGATGGACAATGTAACAATGTAAACAGTACTATAAACAGTGAAAATACT
>JAPTHA010000002.1:6600923-6615215 GCA_029814585.1 Gymnapogon annona
CAGATGCTGCGCAGCCTCCTGCCCGACGCCAACAGACAGAACAGTCCATGATGGGGGTGGGTGGGGTCAGAGTATATCTGGTGGGCTCTGGCCAAACAGTGTTTGTGCGCAACTGTGGATCTACACTTGCCTGATTCTTACCACCAGAATTGAGCTCGAAACAGAATGGCTCACATATTAACCCTTAAAGACTTGAACAGCCACCAAAAGCATCTGCTTGTTTTATTTACATTCAGTTCATGATATGTAATAATTTATGCTACATTTTAATGAACAGCTACAGTGATTAATAGAGTTGTATATAGACCGTGCATGATCTGACAGTACGTGTGTGTGTGTGTGTGTGTGTGTGTGTGTGTGTGTGTATTTTCACTGTAATACATTTGTGAATGTGTAGAAGAAAAGACACATTGTATGCACACTTCTTTCGGTAGTACTGTAGTATGTAGACGTGCAGTTGGATTGTGATGATTTGTAACTGAACCCTCTTTCACGAGACCCTAGTGTCAAAAGAGTTGTATGTGTGAAACCCAGTACGTCTGCGCCACGTTGACGCGAATGTGCAGCTGCAAGACGCTTTACAGCACAGCGCCACGTGGTGACCATAAATAAGCCAATCTATTCTTTCTCTGTTCCCCCTTTAACTCACTGAGGGAAATTGTACTGAAATGGCCACAGACACCTTTCGTCTATCTTCTCATCTGTACAAATGAGACGGTTCGCAAAAAGATTGTGTGAAGGAACATTTTAGCGGGATCTATGTGAGTCATTTCTGTGATAGTGGGTCTTAACCTGGTGTTCAATGGTTGTCCTATTTTCCATGGTTTGCCTGTGACACTTGCAAGGCTACTAACAGTGAGAGACATTGCGGTGCCCCATGGATTCTCCTCTGTTGCAGTTGTGAGTGTGTGACAGAAATGAGTAAAAGGCAAAGAAATGTGGTATTGCATTAGATTTTAATTATCCAACACAAGCAGTGAAGAGTTACAAAATCAGCCTCTCGGCCGTTGGTTTCCCTTGACAAGAGGAATTTTGTGGTCTAATGGGAGATGTTTCAATCGTGTGTTATTCTTTGGCGTCGAGCTCAACCTGAAGCCTTGCTTCTTCTTAAAATGAATTATTTACCTGATAATAGCCCCAAAATGTGAAGAAAAGAATGCATTCCAAAAACTCCACACTCAAAAATCAGGAGGAAAAAGCAGCATAATGCATAATTATCCTGAAAGAAGATGAGTAAAAATGCATTTTCCCAAAACATAAATGATTTTCTCTGTGTTTAGAAATATTAAATATGATGTGGTGTAAGAATTAAATGCAGTGAGTTCATTCAGGCGTCATCTGGTTTAAAGGATAAAGGAAACACCAACTTCCATTTAAGAATTTCAGTTTTATTTGATTTGTTGTACTTGTTCACTCAAACCAGGTTATCGCTGTCTGGCATATTTAAAAAAAAAAAAAAAAAAAAGAACCAATCCTTGTTTTTTCACTCTGTCATCTATGTGTTTAGATAATGACTGCATTGATGCTATGAGAGAGTATCTCAAAAGGTAATGCTGGTATTTGCCATCTGCAGGTACTGGGCAAGAAGACACAACAGAAAAGACATTGAAAACACATCAGTCATGTGGTCAAACATATGTATGCACAGACAATACACCACCCTCGTACCCATAATGCATGTGCACCATACACAAACATGATATGGTTTTAAGTGCACGGTTTTGCTATTAGCTGGCCCATATATAAATTGTATTGGGATATTTCTTAACCTGAAGTACAACCTTTTCTTTCTCCATTAGAAGACAAATGCACTGTAATTGTGATGAAAGAGCCTCCGTGGTTTGGAAATGGGCTTTAATGTCTGAACATGAGTAACAGCCTATTCTTATTGAACCTGCATGGACAGACGCAGTTATGTATGATTTTCAGCAAATGCACCAGAAACCGGTTTAGTTCCACATGATTGAATTTTTTCTTTTAGTACAAAAGAGGTACAATGTGCAATCTGTCTTTTACATTCACCCGAATATAATAACACACGTGAATCAAACCGAAAATAAAGATACGTCATTAATCAGAAACTTTTCTTGGTCATTATTAGAACACAGATGAAGGTGCATCTGAGTGCGTCTGTTCTGAATGACCTCTATAAGTGAAAAGAAAAAGCTGTGACATTAGTCAAGGTGAAAACTAATTGAAGACTTGATTGATCCCTATCTGGTCAGGATACTTGAATCTTAAGAGGTTCATTTTTTTCCCTCAATTATTATTGACGCAGTTGTATCTAGAAAATGTGTCTGGGATTTAAGGAGTAGAAGTAGTATATGGAACCATTTTTAAACTACATGGAAAATTTGCCACTGAATCACATTGGTTCAGCTCTATATATTCGAGCAGGGGTTGTAGGACTTAGGAGGTCAGAGGTCAACATACTGTATGTCTTTCTGTGACTCATGCAGTTCACTTATTTGTGTTTTTTTGTTGTTGTTTATTTTATTTTTGTCTTGTTTTGTTTAGCTTTTTGTGTTTTGACTGTTGTCTGTGATGTCTTTGTGGGTCGTGAGTTTAATATTGTCTAATGAAAAACCTAAATAAACTATTACAAAAAGAAAATAAACAAGGCAAGTCCTCTCCTCCACTGACAGAGATGCCAAAGAAAGTTTTGCACGAAAAAAAAAAGAAAATGTTGTATGATGAAACCAGGAGTAACCGCATCGGCATCTTTTCACAATGGAAAGGGTTGACATTGTAGTCTTAAACAGACATATAACTGACCCTAGAGGTTGTCCTTTACAGAAACCCTTTACTTTGCACAATACATCCCAGATCTTCAGAGGGGAAAACACACTCAACTAATGTGTGTTATTTCAGAATACATGGAAGGAAAAGGGGGGAGGGGGTGGCAACCAACAATTACGCTTGCAGAAAAAGATCCAGAAACCAAGCGCAATAAATGAGGAGTGGATGATTCATGATGCAGTATCAGAAATGTGCTTACGTGAGGTGGCATGGGGGGATGTACCAGGCCCTAACTGAAGGTTGTATCTGCACAGAAAACAGGTATAGTACCATTCAGATGATTCATCGGTCACTTGTGGGGTCATTTCAGTTTGAATCTACTGTACTGTGCAGCTAAAGTTTGTTTTCTTAACTCTTAACTAACATTCTGGTTGTAACCGCAAAGATGCTGAGGTCTTGCAACAATAACTCTAGAAGCTGTCAAATGTGCTTAGACTTTATTATTGTCTGCCATTGAAGCGACAGATACAGCCTGGCTGAAATGATCTTCTCTGTTCCGGTGTTTTAAGGGATGAATAACTTTTTAGAAAACAGCAGATTACCTTGGGATAACATTTGTGTCTTTTGAGTAATAGTGAATACTTGGTTTGATTCGGTGACTGATTTGAGGCAGAACAGCGTACGACTGTCTCCACAGCGTCATCCAATGTGTGATTTAATGTCTGAGCAATTGAAACATCAGTGATGGATGATGTTTTTCATGTGTTGAATTTCCATGATTGTTTTTTTGACTCTTGAGTGTCACACAGTGATAGGGTGGATGGATTGATGAATGGGTAGAAGATGGATGGGTGGATGGAAGATGGATGTAGATGGATGGATAGATGAATGGATGGCTAGGTGGGTGGGTGGACAGGTGGATTGAAAGTAGATGGATGGAAGATGGATGTGTGGATGGATAAATATTGGGTGGATGGAAAGATATAGGTGGATGATGGATAGATGGTTGGATATGGGTGGGTGGATGGATGATGGATTTAGATGATGGATGGATATATGATGGATGGCTGGATATGGGTGGGTGGATGGAAGATGGATATAGAGGATGAATGGATAATGGATGGGCCAATGGATGTTTGGACAGATGGATGATAGATGGATGGATGGATGATACCTAGGTAGGTGTTTGTTTTGATGTTGATGTATTTTACATATGATAACAAATGTTGTCTATTTAACTCTTTAACCCAAAGCTAGACATGAGTGTACATTGCTCTATAATTAGCATAATACCTGTCAGCAGTGATGGAGTCCTTCCTGATGTTACACTTCACACAGCGTTCCATAATTTTTCAATTGGGGTCGTATCATAATTCTGGGTCGCACAGCATGTAGCTACAACTGAAACGTTTCTCTGATGTTTAATTGCTCCCTGAAGATAACTAAAAAAGACGACCATCCTTTGTAAATGTCTCAATATTTTTTTGTTTCAAGTTGTTGCAGCATCTGACCTTCATGCATTTCCACTGTCACGTTTCACACTGCCGTCAAAATAAGCCCACAGTGGAAAAACAGCAGGGGATTCAGCAACACAGTAAACAGCACGAGTGTGAGGTCTTTTACACACGCCATCTCTAGTATTTGAAAGAAGTTAAGAACTCAACACCGCCCAATGCTTCAGCCAGAGACTGGATGATGCACACTCAAAAATAGAAACTCAGAAGGCGTGCATGGGCTTCATAAAGTTAACATTTCCCAGCTGTATGAATAAAAAAGGAAACCTGGATGCATGCATCTATGAAACCAACCAACACATAACTGACGGTTTTACACACTGGGTTTCGTCTCTTTGCTTTTTAGAATTAGCGAAAGTGGCTTCATTTCTAGCTGCAGAGCTTGTGGATTAGCTGAGGGATTATCTTCCTCAGGTCAGCAGGACCAACGGAAGAGGGTGCAGATCATGAGGGGATAATGATCGACTCCTGCCAGGCAGTTAAAAAAATAAGTCAACAGCTTCACATAGCACTGTATAAAAGTCCTGGGTTGCCTTTAGCCTTTTTGGTAACAAACATCTATTCTTCAGTCTATCGAGATGCAGAAAAATGAAAAAAAAAAAAAAAACAATTCTAAAAATCTGAGCTAACTGATGTCTGCAGCTGCAGATTTAGTACATTGTGTCTGGAATTCCTCGTTTAATCTTGATTTAACAAAACTTCATGCTGAACATCTCAGTGTTTCCTCCAAACCCCTCATGCTTGGTGTTTGGTTTTTGGTACTTCGTGCCTGGTGCTTGGCACTTAGTGATTGGTGCTTGGTGTCTGCTGCTGCGTGCTTGGAACTTGGTCCTTTGTGCTTGTTTTCTGGTGCTTGGCACTTAGTGATTGGCTCTTGGTCCTTGGAGCTTCATGATTGGTACTTCATGCTCGGCGTTTGGCACTTACTGATTGGTGCTTCGTGCTTGGTGCCAGATGATGCCATATGGCTTTTATTTTATTATAACTGTGAATTTTGTTTTATTTTTAATGCTTTTTGTGTATTTTGTGTAAATTCCAGATGCACCTATATACACCTGTATACAGTTTTGTCTTTATACAAGTCCGTAATTACCTTTGGTTATATACAACGATGGCATACTGAGTCCCAGTTACACTTTATCTATCACAAATAAATCACATTGTCAGGATCATCTCATGAGAATAGGTCAAAATAATATATTCCAAATTTATGGATAACAATGTCGATAGAAAGATTGAGAAATGCACGTATGTGTGAGCATTCTAACCTTGTTAATGTCAACCCAGGACTTACAGTACAGTGTTGTATTTACTGATTCACTCTTATGAAACATTTCTTGGAAAAGTACATGTAAACACATTCAGTGTATCTTCTATTGCAGGCAGATTCTTTCCTATTTTTTTTTTTATTAAATTTTTTTGTGTATGATTCTTTGCTCTCCTGATGAGTCCCCCACCCTTTCCTGGTTATGAATATTTAATACAGTTTCAGATCAACAGCCAGGGGCACATGAGAACTGGAGAGTGGTGAGAGAGCAGGAGAATCATTAAGTTACAGGTTGGGACAATGGGAAGGGAATCTGAAGTGAGGGAGACTGTGAGTCGGTGGTGAGATTTCGGCTGGGGGATCCGTTTCGAACCTGGCAGCAGGTCGTTGCAGACGGATATGACAAGGTCTCAAATGAGGCAAAAATTTGTTGCAATGCCTCATACGGTCCATCCCTATACTGCTGACAATGTGTTGTATCCACAGCACTGAGTGAAAACAGTGGAGTATGTGGGTAATTTAAATGTTGCTGACTCGAGACACAACAAATGATTCAGGCATGGAGAGTATGCTTTTTCACGCTTTAAGGAGGGCTTGTTTGCCGACAAATCCATGTTAAGCCTCCACTTAAACTTCAATAGCGCTCATCTGTGCTTGATGGTTCACATGGGATTTGAATGTGTTTTCCTGCCTACATACCAGAAGAGGTCGATTGTGAATGACTCCCAAATTAATGTATTCGAGGGTTTTAAAAGTGGCGACGCTGAACACCGGTCTCGTGTCTGTCATGTTCAGTATCATTATTGCGTCATGTTCATCCCTGATCTCATCCTACTAACAAATTCTATGACATTTCGTTACCAGATTCATTGTGTGTGTCTGTGTAATGACAATAAAGGAAGTCTAAGTCTAAGTCTAAGTCTAAATTTCATTCTAACCCAGTTCACTGCATAAGACTTAACTGGATTAAAGAGGATCTGACTGCAATGAAATCGAACATCTACTGAACATATTAAATGCCCAATGGCCTGTGTGGATGTAGATGTGTATGTGTCCAGGCATTCATGCAAAATGCATAAAGAATCGACTGATGCAGTTTATTTGTGAATTTTTGATCATGGAAGGCAGTAGCAAAACAGCAATTTGATGGGACTATTATTTTGGAGGTAAAAGTAATTTTGGAGTACAATAGGCAGACAATCGTGATAGTATGCCCAAAACACTTTGGTGGTGACTGCTGGACAGATACACAAATGTAAAACAGCATAAATACTATATTATGTTTCTAATCTTATACAACATTATAAATGTAATGAAGCAATAGAGGCTATATACATATTTCTTTCTTTATATCTTGTCTTATATGACCTTTTTTTTTTACAGTGTGCTATGTTTTGGCTGTGTCACAAGACACTTGTTTTTATAGCCGGGAGCATTAAGATGCACAACCTGCTGCGATGTGTGTGAGAGTGGACCAGAGTTAATATCCTCTTAATTAAAATGATCAGGAGGCAAAACAAACACAGAGTGGAAATTATATTGTTGGGATGTGATGTGTATATATGAGCAATGTGTTTGGGACAATGAGGTTAATTGATCAAAAAAAGCTATACTAACAGTGGCCAGAGGCTACAATTTCTCTCACAGCCACTGAGAGACAGAGGTGAGGAGTGACCAGCATGTACAAGTCTCTATGTAGCACCCACAACAGCACCCTTCTGTTGAAGTGATAGGTGGACAGGAACCAGAACCATCCAAGCTGTCGTAAAAACAAGTGTATTTGACACTGACAATATAGTGCTGAGAATGACATTCCTGTACACTCTGAAATGATCAATCCCTCGCCTCCACCTTTGCATGGCGGCAGGTTTTAGCGAGCAAATGTAGAATAAAGTCAGCAGCCATCGTTTCTTGTCACATGGAACTCCACAGCCGAAGGGGTATGGACGGTAATTGGTTTTACTGGAGGTTGAGTCTGTGGTGGGCAGGCGGGCGGGGGTGTACCGGTGCTGCTAACTGCAGTGCTCGCTTCCGACTCTGTCTTCATACATCACTGAGTCAAATTTGAATAATTCAGCAGCATGTTGTGGGTTTATTTTGATGGAAGGCAAGGTCTCAGTGTGGGAGGAAGAGGAAGCGGCGGAGGGAATGATCAACACAGTTATTAACTCTTGTCAGAAACTTATCTAACATCCATCACGGATAATTAGGTTTATGACATGCGAAGGCACAACATCTTGTTTTGAAAACAAACGGACAAATATGGAGCAACTTCTGGAAATGAGAAGTCAGAAATGATCCCGGCAGAGGGTTTCCAGTGGCGCTGCTTTAGTGGCTTTGTCTGCAACCTTTAGTAGTTTGCCCTGTTGTGTAATAGGTGTGGCACTGAGCACAAACGTGTGCCTTCCTTGGTGGAAAAAAAAATCACACCTTTTAACGTTATTGTTTTTGTTTGTTTTGTTTTTGTTTTTTTACTGTGTCTTCATTGTAATCAGCTTCCTCTTGTCAAATTCCTCAACACTGGTTTTCATGGACCGAACAGGCCTTGGTGTTTTTTTATATCACGAGTGACAGTCAGCCATTAGAGTTGTCTGGTGCCTTTTTAATTTGCAAAGCTCTTCCCACTTAAACAGTTCCGTTTCATCTTTATATATATTTCTTTTTTTTCCCCTTCTCATGTGGAACTTTATTTGGTTTTCAGCTCCTGTGCACAATGCCCTACGAAGATACTACTTCCTTTTGCATCTGTCTAGGAGTTTCTCTTCATACAGAATCCTGCTGGGACACCTACGGGACCTCCTTTTCAGAGACGATGACATTCAATGATGACTCTCAGACTCGTGGCTAGTTTACAGAAAGGCCGAAGAAACAAAAGCACACAACGACAGCTACAGATTGACTCTGGCCCCCCCTACTGAGACACCCAGATAAGGCCAGCAGTGAACTGAGCGCATCCTCCACCTCACAACAAACATGTTTGCACTTCCTCTGACCCAGTGGTGCAGGAATATACGGTAACCCAAGCAGTGCTTTTTGAAGATTTAGAAAGTCTAACACTTGTATGAGTCAGTATAAATGTTGAATAAAATTCTGCAGGAGTATAGTGACTTCGCTCTGTTTGAGTTGTAGTGACATTGTGTAAAAACTACAGCGCTGATTTTCATGAAACATGGTGGATGTGTCAGACGCGGGCCGCTGCGTCTACAGGAGCTGGGGTCCAGTTAATTTTTAACATTATTAAAAGTTACATTATAAAAAGGACAAAGATATCATAAAATATGACTACAAGTGTAGGTCCCATGATGAGTGTTTAAATGATCCAATTAAGCAGTTCAATTATTGGATCCTTTATCAAAAAAGGTATTTATCCAAGTAGAGCTATGTCCTATTTCCAAGTCATAATTATTTATTTATTACTATAGAATATTTTAGCTTTTCCCACGTTGTTGATATCAGTGTTACTATACATTTTTCTCAAGTATGCAAACGTATTTATGGATGAAGTTATTATTTTTATATGAATGTGTAGTCAATTTTTTTTTCACAAAGGATGTTTCTTATGGATGAATAAAGTTGTTTGAATTGACTGAATTGAAATGGTACCAACTCATAAATGGAAGGAAAACACTGATTACAGTATGTTTGAAACCATTGTTTGTTGCGCGTGTTTCATATTTGTGGGTCGATATTAAAGCAAAGTCCGGACATTTCACCAGTGTACATCAATCAATCAATCAATCAAACAAACTTCATTTACATGTAGCACTTTTCACACACAAAAATGTAGCACAAAGTGTTTTAGATGACGAGAAAACAAGAAAAGGCAAACAAAATGGGAAAATAAATTTAAAAAGTTAAAATTTAGAAATTTAAAATAAAAAAGGAGTAACAATACATCCTGGTGAAGGCTGTAATATTATCAGTCAGCTCTCTGGAAGTAGCACGACATGTACTGTCCCTAATGTTTATTTACAAAAAATAAACTAAATGGTAGCATAGATTTGATGTAGTATGGGATTCTGTTTTTAAAAAAAATATTTTATTTTGATTTTTCATTAGACAATATTACAGTTACATTAATACACTACAAGAGGACATTCACAACACACAGTGACAGGATCAGAGACAACAGACAAAACACGCAAGAGAACCATGTAAATAAGTGAACTGCTTGAGTCACATGGAGACATATGTTGACCTCTGACCTCCTAAGTCCTACAAGCCCTGCTCGGGTACATAGAGCTGAACCAATGTGTTGTGCTGTTACATGTAGTTTATAAATGTTTCCATATCTTATAGTACATCCTACTTCTTTTTTTCGTCCCGTAGGTTATTTTCTCTAGATTCACACAACTGTTGACTTCTTTAACCACATCTTGATTGAAAGGGGGGCAGGGTCTTTTTTCCATATTCTATCAATACATTTCTTAGAATTTCTGTCAGTTTCTTCACATACTTTGACAGTTTGAGTTTAGTTAGATTCACCAGTAGACGGATTTCAGGGTCCAGTGGTAAGGTGACCTCGTGGATTTCCAACATGGAAATGGACTGTTGACCTCATTGTACTCTGTAGAAAAGAAAACTATAATGAAGTGGGGTTTTTCTTTCCCTTTAAATGAGAAAAAAAGTCCATGCATCTTTATGTGCTATGTTCCCTTTCAATACAGTGCACTGGAGCTTGTACCTATTACAAATGGCATTAAGCTGAAAAATGAACTCGGCGTCATGTCTTAGCAGGAGAAGCACCAATGCTATAAAGACCATGTAGCGTCAGGTGTTCGTTGTATGATGAGACATAGAGATAATAATCCCGACCCGCAATAAAATATTATTAAGTGACAATGGTTGAAATCACATCACTGTACAGTATTTTTACGACTGACACCTTATGCTTTCTGAACCAATGTATTTCTTTTTTACAGGTCATGTGAGCCCTATGTGGAGGCCTCCCCTGTCGTCTTGATGGAGGAAGCGTCCGGAATATTTAGACCGTAATGCACGCAATGACTTTACGATCGATGCTCAGGCAGAGATACTTAACTGCTGTGCAGCCTGGTGACCACCTACTCTCTCTTTTAGCCCATAATGAATACAAACTGCGATGTAAAACGGAGTGAAACACAAATGAAAATTCAATAACAAGTGAGGAATGGGGCTTTTGTACAAGACGAAGGAAGTGCATCCAATCCCTGAATTAGACAGAATGTCCTTTTAGGGTTTGTTTTGTGTTTTTTGTGACAGCCATATAAATAAACGATGACGAAAATGAATAATAAATGTCGGGCATTGTGAACAGAACTGACATGATCTTACATACGTACTATTTCCTAGTTTAAAAAAATCATTCATAAAGATGTGGTCTGTTTAGACTACAGGTTCCAGTACGGATGACTTTAACCCTTTCATGCATAGTGGTCACTACAGTGGAACAGCTATTTTAAAATAGTTTTCACTTATATAGTATTAACCCTTTCATTTTCTTGTTATTGATGATAAGTTGAGGCACAGGATTGTTAAATTTCATGCTGTTCACGTTACCCACCTTTTATTTAAAGGATCATTTGGAATTTATGTTTTCCTAATTAGTCTAACTTTTTTTTGAGTACTTATTACTTATATGCTATTATCTTACCAAACTAAAATGAGTTCAACAACCTAAGCTTAGACTTTTTTAAGCACAGAGAAAAGAGTCTGCTCGATTTTTCTTCTTATCTTCATGTCTTCAAGAGCGCTGGATTATTTTTTTTTTTACACTGCATTAAAATGGCAGATTTTGTGGTTTGTTGGCTTCAATGGAAGGTTGGTGTAAAGGATTTGGTGTTTGAGTGTTACTGCTACATTACAGTGAAACAAGCAGTCACTAATGGAACGATGGTAAATGATGCCCACTAACACAACATCTAATCCTCGTGTCTTAAACATGAAAAATTGTCACAATAAATATTGTTAATAGGGGACCCCAGTCAGAACATGTGCAGGAGTTGCACATTCACAGAATACTAAGCCACGTGGGAGACTATGAAGAAAGATTAGCACAGGAGCGGGGAGAGTGTTGGAGACGTGAAGGTCATTAGTGAGTCCCAGGATGTTGGAACGGGAAGACAATGACGAAGAGAAGGGAACATATTGAAACAAACATCGGTGATGTCTCCCTTAGTGCCCCTGTTCTGCCTATAATTCTCTTTGCTTGTCTCTATGGCAACCATCAGCCTTGGAAAACCTCCTTCTTCCACCCCCAACCCAACAGAGCTACGAGTGGCCAAAACAAACACGCACATATACAGACAGTACACAGATACCAACATGTGTTTCACCCTGAATGCACCGGTGCTTTACTGATGAGCAACATTGACAATTTAAGTTTGTAAGTCAGTAATAAATTTAACATTAACAGACTTTTTAATAAAACACTCAGGTGCTCAGTGTATCAGTACTCCCACAGTCAGCTGAATATTTATTGTTTTTTTTTATATTATACTCCTGTGGGGTTGTTCTCCACACATACTGATACTATCGTGCACATTCTAAAATAATGGTCCTCAAATCCTGGGCCGCAGACCGGTACCGGTATGGACAGAAAGAATACACAACTTACATTGTTTCTGTTTTATTTATTATCGGATTCTGAAGAATGTTTTATTTTGGAAAATACCAGATTCCAAAATTCCCAGCGGGATAGCTCAGTTGGTAAGGCACCGGTCTTGTGCATAGGGGACCCAGGTTTGATCCCCGAGAGGAGCGTCCAGTGGGTTGTGTCAGAAAGGGCATCCGACATAAAAACTCCTGCCAAAATCAAAATGTGCGAATAATTGAATTTGCTGTGGAAGGGAAAAAGCCGAAAGAAATCAACATCACCAGATTCTGAAATGACCAGATTCACAATCACTACCTTCTTCAAACTCTTTTAACTGGTAGCACATAATACGTTAGCACTAAAGTAAAACCTCATGATGGAAAATGAAACAAAATTCTTGTTGTCTCAAGTTACCTGTTCATCGCATGGACCATTCAAGCGCATTCACACACGCCAGTGCAGGGTCCATGGCAAAAAAAAAAAAAATGTTGGGGTCCGCAGATCTAAACTACTAACAGATAAGAGTGGGTGGGGTATGTAGGTTCACAATTTTAACATCCAAATGGGGGTGGGGGAGTGAAAGGAGTCGCAGCAACATGTATTTGTGTTGTAATTCTTTTTGATTTGTCCATTGTGCCACTCGTTATGAATGCGCATGGAAGAGGGACGCCCAATAAAGCCTGTGCCTTCAACAGTCATGAAACCAGATCCCTAGAGTACCAGTGAATGAGGATAAATACATGTGGTCATGTGATATGCTGCCCCCGTGTTCACAGTGCCTAATAGCGTACTGAGATCATGTTCCTCAACCCAATGTACAGCTGTGCATTTTACCTCTCCGTCAAATCAATTAAATGTACTTTTCATGTAAATCGGCAATAAGTGAAAAGTGGTTAAACTCACTCGCTCTGATGGTATTTGCTCATATTTTTATTAAATAAGGATAGAGACATTGTAAAGAATTCATTTGAAAACGGTCTGTTCCGTCATGTTTGGTAATCCCTTGGGGATATGGGCTCAGGTATTAGAATAATCGTCCCACAGGCAGATTGACTGTATTAGCATGTGTTATGGCATTTTGAACCCCGTGAGCCCCTGCATAGTGTTTTCCGTGTTATTGCAGCTCATTCCATTATTATAACCACCATAAATGTAAACGATATCATTCCGTTCCGATGTTATGACTAAATGACAGCCATAGTGTCTTGTAAACGATATCTTATGCTCGTCCTGTTCTGGGTTGGAGTTAGGGCAAGGGTCACCAAACTCATTAATATTAATAATCCTTTGTTTGACTAACAGGCCTGACCCTGACTTAACTCCTAACCCAGGACTCCTGTAATTTGATTGTGGATTTCCATTTCTTTCATGTACGTGTGAGGTTATTTTAATGTCTTGGTACAGTCATGCAGATGACCCGTGTTCTATTTGACATGTACAAGCATGATATCATCTTTCAAAATAAACCAATCAAAGAGTTTAAGACAATTTGAGGCATCATTTTATTTTTTTTTCATCCTAATGGGAAGAATTCCACAACATCTGTACTTTCATTATGAGTCAGACTTTCTGCTACTGCCCTGATTCTAAGCCGTGCGCTCAGGTTGCATTGTTTACTCTGCATTGACATCAATAGAACATATGCACCCAGGGCTCAGATGCATACGCAGGTAACCTGCAGGGTTTTATATTCACAATCATAACAACCCTGTAGTCATTTTAAGTGTTCTCTAAGATGACAAGAGTTAAACTGTCAAGCGTCAGCGCTATGAATAACTCAACTTCCAGTGCCTGTGCACTGTCAGACTGAATAGATTGTACATATACACATATATACATACATGTACAGGGAGGACGTGCAACACCTAGTTAACTGGTGTAAGAGGAACAACCTGCTCCTGAACATCGATAAGACCATGGAGATTATCATTGACTTCAGGAGATCTCGGCGCAGTCACCTCCACTCTTCATCAATGACACTGCGATGGAGGGTCCCTCGACTGGTCCCTTCACACATCCTCTGTGGTGAAGAAGGCCCAGCAGCACCTGCACTTTCTACGACGGATGAGAAGGGCATCCGTCCCCCCTCCCATCCTCACTATCTTCTACAGAGGCACCATTGAAGGTCTGATGACCTACTGCATCTCCGTCTGGTCCGGGAGCTGTAAGGCCTCGGACTGGAAGCCTCTGAGGAGAGT
>JAPTHA010000002.1:6663861-6684094 GCA_029814585.1 Gymnapogon annona
TTATTCATCCCACTGACAGTTGTCTGCTGTCTGTCACAGCAGAAACAACCTGCAGATAATATTCGATGTCTGCGAATTGGGATATGCCCAGAACTCATCAAGAATGGATGGATTTATCATGAATATGTGTAGAATGGAAGGTGATGCCAACTCATGCAAATATGTTCCAGGTTGAAAACAGTAGCTTCTTTAAGGGGGGAAGTTTTGGTACTTTAATCACATGTATGGTCAAATGTATATTGAAAAGCAAGGATAAATAGTGATGCAATCGTAAGTATACATAGAGTCAGGTCTGTAAATAATTATGTGTAGTGCAGTTTTGGTTATTGTTGTCATGTTGCAGGGAAACAAAGGAGCTCCAATGCATGGAATTGAAGGGGAACACAGAACATTTATTAACAAGAAGAACGTACAACATGGGAAGACCAAAAACTAAGCACACTAAAGAGAAAACCAGATACGCGAGAACCAGAGTAACAAACCAGAGACAAAAACACATATACGAACCAGGGTCCAGCAGCGAAACCAAAAATCAGAAAAGACTGTAGGGAACATGGTTGAATGCCCATAAAAAATCAAATCTGAAATCAAACTGAACGAAATAAAACAAAAGAACAGAAATAGAGCAGAGGACTTCACGTTGCACGCCGTCTGCATCTGCCCCTTTATCATCCGCTGATTGCTGATGCAGCGCAGCCATTCAGCGTGGAACAGGTGGAAGTGGTCAACCAGGTGGGTTGTCCCTCGAGGGAGAGGGAGTGGCCCAAGCTACTGCAGGGGAGAAAGGTGACAGAACCCACACCTCAAGGGATGGCTCCTGATGTCCCAAAAACAAATGAAAGAAAAAGCAAACAAACAATACAGGGGAACACAGGACAAGAACATTGGAGTCAATGCTCATATCGGGACAGAGGAGCCAAGACGCAATGGAAATCATGGGCCAGGTTCCCCTCAAAGGGAAAAACAGAAGAGGTGGTACGCCAGCCATGGGGAAGGAAAATGGGGAGTATTACCTCCAGGGAACACAGATCACGGGACATAACTAGGGATGTAGACCAGGGTGTGTGGACTTGGACAGACAGAACACAAGCCTCAGACTGACATGAAAATAGAGGAACCAGACAGGAAACAGAGAGGCCCCGGCCCGCAGGCAGACAGGGAACAGAGAGGCACTGAACCTCAGGCAGAAAGGGAGCAAAGGGGCACCGGCCCTCGGGTAAACTGAGAACAAAAGGGCAGGGGTCCTTGGCTAAACAGAGAACAAAGGGGCACCGGCCCTCAGACAAACAGGGATTAAAGAGAAGTCCTGGACCAGACACAGAGGAATCTAACTTAATGTGACAGATACCAGACCGCAAACGACATGACAGACAGCAAATGACAGCATAACAAATGCCGACCAGACAGCAGAAGAGGGACACACATCTCACCAAAAGGACAGACACTTGACCCTCAACCAGACTGAAAAGTAGTGCACTTAACAAGACAACGAACACAGCTACAAAACTAAAAAGTTAAAACACAAGCATGGCGCTCCTGCAACATGGCACACCCACAGCGTGGCACACCCACAGTGTGGCGCATCCACAGCACGACGGCAGGCGTGGAGTGCCCGCAGACTTGAAGCACCCATGGCACGGCGGAAAACTTGAAGTACCAACAGTGCGGCAGCAGACATGAAGCACTCATGGCGCAATGGCAGACTTGGAGTACCTGGGGCATAGCAGCCGGCCTGGACTGCCGGCTCAAAGCTTGAGGGGGCAAGACTTGGAACCCCTCCCTTGAGGCCATAGGACTTGTAAACCTCCTCCCTTGAGGGGGCAGATGTGACCAAAACGCCAGAGGCAGACGTGAAAAAACCCCATGGGTAGACGTGAAAAAATAAAGCCATAGTGAGACGTAAAAACCCAAGGTCAGACAGGACTGTCAGAACTGGACTCTGGTGGACTGGAAAAACTGGACATGGACACACTAGAGAAAGTAGACCGGGACACACTCGGGGAAACTAGACCGGGACAGACTTGGGGAATCCCTAGACCGGACCAGGCACGGGAAAATGCTAGACCGGGCTAGACTCAGGAAAATGTAAGACTGGGTCCAAGTGGGAAACGCTAGACAGGGCCAGAATGAGAAACACGAGACCAGACCAAGGGAAGAAACACTAGACCGGGTCAAAGGGGAGAAACATTAGACTGGGCAAAGGGGAGAAACACACTAGATCAGGTCAAGGGGAGAAAACATTAGACCGAGAGGGACGAAGCCAGACTGAGAAGAACTAAGCTAGACCAAGAGGAACTAAACTGGACCAAGAGGGACTAAACTGGACCAAGAAGGACTGGGACTGAACTGGAGCAATAATGACCAGGAAATAAAAACTGGACCAAGAGGAAACGGGAATACCCTGGACCAAGAGGGACTGGGACAAAAGGAGACCGAGAGGGACCGGGACTGGTTAAACTAGACAAGGCTGAGTTAGCTAGACAAAGGCTGGATAAACTAGACAGACCGACAAGGGAACTGGGTGTAAAAATCCCCTTCAATTCTGATGGAGCTGTTATCTATGGAGGACTCCTACTGTCATGTTGAAGGCGGGGGGAAAAGGAGCTCCAATACACAGAATTGAAGGGGAACACAGAACATTTATCAACAAAAAGAACATAGAGCATGAGAAGACTGAAACTAAGCACACTAAAGACAAAACCAGATATGTGAGTACCAGAGTAACAAACCAGAGAAAAAACACATATATGAAGCGCTTCTTAAATAGCTGGGTCATGAGATAGATGTGTGTTTCGATTGACCCACTGCTAACTGTTGTTAAAACTGCTTAACACCACAGCAAACTTGCCCAGGAAGTAATTTTTCTGTTTATACAGGGTTTTTTTCTCACGGATTCCAAAAACTTTAAATGTCGTCGCCGAAAAACGCCTCAGGTAAAAACATGACCATCGATGGCTACATTGCAGAAGCTATTGCTAGCAGGCTGGGTACACGCGAAGGCCGTTCTAAAGAGCCTCCTGCTAAAGCTAAAGCTAAACCCACAGCTAACAATACAGATGAAAGAGCCCAAATCCTCGAACAAACACATGTGGGAGTCCATTCTGAAGATTCTCAACGAACACTTTGACGCATTTGAAGCTAAGTTTCAGGCTATCCAAACGGCGCAGAACGAGCTAAAGGGTCACATTGATATTCAGGACCAGACGGTGAGCGCGCTTGAGGAGCGGGTTAAGATTATTGAGTCTGGATATGAAGAGATGGCCAAATACACCAGTCAGCTTCACTCCAAGTTGCATGATTTGGAGGCTCGGTCCCACAGACACAATATCAAGATTATTGGCATGGAGGAAGGCTCTGAGAAGGGCAGGCCAACTGATTTTGTCTCCAAACTCATCCCCGAACTGTTGGGTGAGGAGAATTTTCCCGATTCCGCTGAGGATTGATTGAGTGCACCGATCTCTTTTTCCCAAACCAGATGCGGGTCGAAAACCACGTGCTATTATCGCTCAAATCCACCACTACCAAGTTTAGGTAATGATCCTTCGCCTCGGCAGAACAAAGTCTATAGAGTACAAGGGGAACAGGGTTCTAATTTTCCCAGACTATACTAAAGAAGTTCTGGACCAGCGCCGTCCCTTTCATGATGTGATGCGGGTCCTGAGAGATGAAGGTGTCAAGCACCAGCTGCGTTACTCAGCTAGGCTCCTCGTGCATTGGAATGATGGAGAGGCACCAGTGATCTACACTGATCCGACCTTAGCAGAATCAGCTTGTCGCCTGAACACAGGGGATTCTGATTCATAAAGTACTGATTTATGCTTGTTTATCTTGCATCTGATGCGAACATGTTTACCATTTTCAGTTGAGTTTGTCAAGTCTTATTATAATTTTGATCTATGTTACGTCATCAAAATCACGACTTTCAAAAGCATAATTGTTGAGTTTCCTGGTGCATAACAATATGATCTATCTAATTTTCTACTGTAGTTAAGTATTTACATTCCCTAACCATATTGAAGTGGTGGTGGAGGATGTTCTAAATGAGTTAGTCATACAGAATACTGGTCCAGCAGCTTTTGCTCTGGTGAAGTCGGGCAGCTACGTGTCGGGTTCTGAAGACACAGTTGTGAGGGTGGGGGGTGGGTACAGGATCGGGATGTTTGTTCTTGTTTTACTTGTTCTTGTTTTGTGGCTCAGACGCTTATGTTTCATCCAACTGCATTATTTGATTTTTGCAACAGACAGTTTAGTCTACGTATACACTTGGAATTCATTTATTTCTGTAACTCCTCTAAATGGCAAGTACACAAGGTAGTACGCAGGTGGGAGGTAGAGACATACAACTTGTTTCATGGAATGTCAAAGGGCTTGGTAGTCCAATCAAAAGAGGGAAAGTCTTCAAGCAATTAAAATCACTATCTGCTGATATCATTTTCTTACAAGAAACCCATATTAACCCAACTGGTCAACACAGGTTGAAGTGCAATTGGATATCTCAAATGTGTCAGTCTTCATTTACCTCACAAGCCAGTGGTGGGGCAATATTATTCAGGAAAAATGTCCCTTTTAAGTTAATCAATGTAATCAATTACCCCTATGGCAGATATATTTTGGTTTCTGGCACAATTAATTCATTCCCGTTAACTCTTCTTAACATTTACAGTCGATAGATAGATATTTGTAGGATTCAACATCCAACAAGCCGGGAGTATTCATTCTACTCAAATGTTCCCAAATCCTACAGCAGGATCGATTATTTTTTGATCGACTCTAATCTTATCTCCCAAGTTACAAATTCAAAATACTACAATATACTGATTTCTGATCAAAGTCCCATCGCGCTAATCTTGACTCTCTCCCTGCCAAAACAAGCTTATTTTTTGGTGTTTTAACTCAAACCTTATTGATGATGAAAATTTTGAAAAATACACTAGCTCTAAAATTAAAGACTTTATAGAACTAAATGATAATGGCACAGTGTCTGACTCTACACTATGGGAAACATTAAAAGCTGTATTACGCTGTGATATTATCTCCACCTCGCCCCTTAAAAAGGAGAAAAACAAGAGACTGTATGAAATAAACAATGCGCTTTCCGCTCTAGAAAGAAAATACCAATCTTCTAAATCACCGGAGGACTATAATGAAATATTGAAGCTTAAATATGAATATAATCATATCATGAGCGATCAGGTCAAAATTCTACTTTTAAAATTGAAACAAACACATTTTGAACTGGGAGCTAAACCTGCCAAACTGTTATCTCAACAGCTTAAAGGTGCCCAGGCCTCACGGGCAATTCACAGTATTAAGTCTAAGACTGGCACTCTTCTCACCAATCCCGCTGATATAAATCACAGATTTGTAGAATTCTATCGCAAACTCTCTTCCACCAAATATAATGCTTCGCAGTCCAGCCTGGATGATTTTTTTTTTATCCCTTTCGCTGCCTAAACCGTGTGATGCTGCAAAGAGGCAACTCGACTCTGATTTTACGTATTACTATTTTAAGTTAGAACTGCCATAAAATGTTTTCCATCGGGAAAGTTAGCTGGGCCTGACGGCTTTACCTCTGAATTTTATAAGAAATTTTGTGACATCCTTGCACCACTTTTGCTTAGGATGATACACAACTCAAAAAGGGAGGGAAAGTTGCCCAAAACTTTATATGAAGCTAACATCTCTGTTATTCAAAAACAAAAAAAGGCAGAGACGAAACTGATCCTGCTAGCTTCAGACCAATTGCATTTAAAAATTTTGACTGAAAGGTACTGACAAAAATCTTAGCCACAAGAGTGGACAAACATTTGTCCTCTATCATTCACCCTGACCAGACAGGGTTTATCCCCGGCAGACACTCTTTTTCCAATGTCAGACGCCTCCTTAATACTCTCTATTCTGATCATAGTTGCACTGATAGTGCTTCTATTTTGTCCCTTGATGCACATAAAGTGTTTGACCAGGTGGAGTGGCTGTATATGTTTGAGTCATTGCACAAGTTTGGATTCGGTGAAACATTCATTTCATGGGTGAAACTGATATATGCTGAACCATTGTGTTCCATTTTGACAAATGGTAATAGGTCAGCCCTATTTCCTTTACAACGTTCAGTTCAGCAGGGCTGTCCACTGTCACCAGTGCTCTTTGCTGTTGCAACACATCCAATTATAAAGGGCCTCAAGATTGCAGGCGTAGAAACGCTCATCAGCTTACATGCCAATGATGTAATACTGTACTTGCACAATGCAGAGGAGTTGGTTCCTCCTCTTCTTAATTTGATTACATCATTTGGTAAAATTTCGGGATAAACAATAAACTGGTCAAAGAACGAATTTGTGCCTCTTTCCAACACTTATTCTCAACCTTTTCTGCAAAGTATTCCATTTAAAATAATCAGTGACAACTTCACATATCTTGGTCTGACTATACCTAAAGATCCTAAATTAATCTTTAAGCTAAATTTCTCAGAGTTCATATCCAAATCAGATTTTTGTATTTATGTCAAAATCTTCCTATTTACCTCACTGCTGCCTATTTTAAGGAATTGGACTCACTTCTCCTAACCTTCATTTGGAATGGAAAAAATGGCAGAATTTCAAAGATACAGTTACAAAAACCTAAAGCGGAAGGAGGCTTGGGTCTGCCTATATTTAAGCATTATTGTTGGACTGCTAATGCCAGAGCATTAATGTTTTGGACGCAGGCATCCCTGGATAGTCAAGTACCAACAACCCCATTGTGGGTTAAGATGGAGGCCAACTCAGCCAATGACTCCTCTTTGCCAGCTATGTTATTCTCCAAGTTTGAAAAAGCTGAAACTTATAATAATTTGTGTTTTGTGCTGAAACAGTCTGTAAACATTTTTAATCAGATTAGGAGCTTTTTGACACTGCCAGGTACATCTGTTCTAACACCATTATGTTTTAACCATTGTTTTCTGCCCCCTTGGCATGATGTGGGCTATCTCGGTTGGAGAGAGAAAGGCTTAGTGTCTATTCATGACATGTACATAGATGGTAAATTTGCATCATTCAACCAATTGAAACAAAAATATAATCTACCTAATTCAAACTTTTTTCGGTACTTGCAAGTCAGGCATTATATTCAGTAAAAAATTGGGAAATTCGAAAATCTTCCACAGGGACATGAAATTTACTAAATTTTCACGGCCCTTCCGACTCCAAACATCTGATTACTAAATTTGTGAACCAATTTGACGGTTGCCTTTGTTGCACAGACAGTGAAAACGAGAGATATTTGGAAGGAAGACTTTGCATCGAATTATCTGATTCTGTGTGGAGTATGTGCCTTTCTAAAATCCATTCCTGCTCAACGAATAGTAGATACCAGTTAATTCAATTTAAGACTGTACATCAATTATACTACTCCAAAGCCAGACTGCATAAAATATATCCCTTGGTTTCACCTGCTTCACCTTGGTTTCGCGACAGATGCAAAACGTCAGAGGGTACATTGTCACATGCTTTCTGGTCGTGCCCAACACTTGCTGGCTTTTGGATGGATATATTTGACTGGTACTCCAGGGCATATGGTCAGCCTATCCAATCTGAGCCTGGACTTGCCATTTTTGGGGTCCCTCAGATAGCAAGGACAATCTCTTCCAGGCTAAGGCATTCACTGGAAGTGGGAATGGTGATTGCTAAGAGACTAATATTGAAGGAATGGAAGTCTCCAACTACTCCCTCCTTTAGGCAGTGGCTAACTGAGGTGCTGTCTGTGGCACAGATGGAGGGACTTCGGATGGGAGCGGCTGACGTTTGGGACCCCTTCCACGCTCACATGGAAAGGTCAAAGGGGTTTAATCTGTCCGTTGCAGTATTGTTTTTGGTTTTTTGGTTGTTGTTTTTTTTGCATCTGACTCTGTTTGCTTTTGTTGTCTATTATTTTTGCAAAAAGTTGAAAATAAAATATTAAAAAAAAACATACACATATATGAACCAGAGTTCAGCAGCGAAACACTGTAGGGAACATGGTAGAATGTCCATAAAAAAATCAAATCTGAAATTGAACTGAACCAAATAAAACAAAAGAACAGAAATAGAGCAGAAGAGTCCACACTGCACGGCGTCTGCATTGGCCCCTTTATCCTCCACTGATTGCTGATGCGGTGCATCCATGCAGGGTGGAACAGGTGGAAGTGATGAACCAGGTGGGTTGTCCCTTGAGGAAGAGACAGTGGCCCAAGATACTGCAGGGGAGAACTGTGACAATTGTTCCTCTGCATGCCATCGAATAAAACCACATCCGTCTGGAAAGGGGGGGGGGCATCTCGCGATGTTTTACTGCGAGAATTTGAAGATCTCCCCCGTCTGCATGTCCGCCTGTCAATCACTTGAGGCCAGCGCAATTCAACTCTCCGGACAGACCTCCACCATTATCAACACCGTCTACAGACCTCTGAAGCCAAACAAGGACTTTATCACCAACATCACAACATTTCTGGATCCTCTGTCAACATTATCATCAAACATAATTCTACTGGTAGATTTTAATATTCACATGGACTGTGCCAAAAATCCCCTCACAAAAGATTTCTCATCCTGTTTGGACAGTTTTTGACTTCTTCACCTGGTTAACTTCCCCACACACAAAAAAGGACATATTCTTGACCTAATGTGATACACAGGAGTTACACCCACTGAGTGTAAACCTGATTACCTCCGATACACTGACCACCCTCTGCTCACATTCCATGTCAATCTGTCTTTGAACAAATCAAACCCACCACGCACCATAAACTTCCGCAAAATCAAAGACATTAACCTGGACAGCTTCACATCATCCAGTGGGCTTGTCTCCACAGATAAGTTCCTCACACACTACAACAGTCATCTCCCTCACACTCTCAACACTCTGGCTCTACTCAAAACCTGATCAGTTTCCTTCACATACAGTGCACCCTGGTACACTTGCGCCCAGAGACAACTCAAAGCAAAAGGTCGCCAACTGGAAAGACTGTACAAGAAAACTGGACTCCCTATTCACAAAGACATGTACACAAACCACATCCTGCACTACAAGGACTCCATCACAAAAGCCAAATCTGCATACTACACCAATCTCATCAACTAAAATGCAGGAAACACACAAACACTTTACAGTTTCTTATCAAAAATAACAAGACCTTCTGCCTCACTCCCATCCCACCTCTACTCCACAGACTTCTGTAACAGTCTGCTATCATTCTTCACCTCAAAAATCCAACAGATCCACCAATAACTCACCCCTTCCTCTTCATCAATCTCCTCTGCCATACCTTCCCCATCCCCCATCCACCTACTCTCATCATTTACCCTCCCCAATATCAACCAAGTCTCCGCCCTCAGAAAACAATCCAAAGCTTCTTCCTGCCAACTAAACCTACTCCCCACTGCTCTTGTCAAAGCCACCGCCCCTGCTCTGACAACCATTCCATTCCAGTGTCTGTTGAATTAATTTTTTTTAAAGTGAATATGATCCAAAATCCTGGAACGAACTGTTGCTGCACAACTCCACTTCCACCTTTCTTCAAATAATCTCTACAAACAATTTCAATCCGGCTTCCATCCCCTCCATAGCACTGAAACGGCCCTACTCAAAATCACCAATGACCTCCCTCTATCTGCTGACTCCGGTTCACTATCCATCCTCATCCTGATTGACCTCAGTGCAACTTTCAACACCATTTCACACTCTATCGTCCTGGACAGACTTTCCTCCATCGGTATCTCCAACACACCCCTCTCCTGGTTCCACTCCTATCTCTCTGACCGCACTCAGTTCATTCAAGTAAAATCCTTTACTTCACACAACTTTGCCCTCAACACAGGTGTTCCCCAAGTTTCTGCTCTGCTCCCCACAGCTCTGGAATGCACTCCCCCCCGACCTCCGCAACACAGACTCACTACCACACTTCATATCCAGACTCAAAACTCATATGTTCAGACAAGCCTAGTCAGTGTAACCACTGACATCATAAATGCACTGTCCTTTTATCATGTATTTTGACTATTTTTTTCATAGTTTCATAGTTTCAATGATTGATGCTTTGAACTGTATTAATGCTTTTAACTGTATTTTTGATGATAATTGATGCTATCTGTAAGGAAACCTTGAGTGCCCTGTAAGGCGCCCAACAAATGTATTATTATTATTCATCATTCATTCATCATCCAACCCGCTGAATCCTTTGCAGGGTCGCTGGAGCCTATCCCAGCCACATAGGGCGAAGGCAGGGGGGGGGGACCCTGGACAAGTCGCCAGTTCATCGAAGGGTCATCATGGGCAAAGTGGGTGAAGTGTCTTGCCCAAGGACACAACGGCTCATGATCAGGAGAGAGCGGGAATCGAACCGCCAACCCTTCGGTTAACAGGTGACCTGCTCTACAACCTGAGCCACGGCCGCCCCCATTATTATTATTATTATTATTATTATTTAAAAAAAAAAAAAACTAGGGTCTGGGAGGAGTTCGGGGAGGTCATGGAGAAGGACTACCAGTTGGCCCCGAAGAAATTATGGCAAGCTATCCAGCACCTCAGGAGGGGAAAGCAGTGCTTCACCAACACTGTTTATGGTGGAGGTGGGGAGATGTTGACCTCAACTGCAGATGTTGTCGGGCAGTGGAAGGAATACTTCAAGGATCTCCTCAATCCCGCCATCACGTCTGCCACTGAGGAAGCAGAGGCTGGTTTCTCGGAGACCCAACCTGAAGTCACCAAGTTGGTTGGAATGCTCCTCATTGGCAGGGCACCGGGAGTGGATGAGATCCGCCCTGCATACCTTAAGTCTCTAGATGTGCTAGGACTGTTGTGGCTGACACTTCTCTGTGACATGGAGTGGTGGTTAGGGACAGTGACACTGGCCTGGCAGACTGTGGTGGTGATCTCTCTCAAGAAGGAGGATCGGAGGGTGTGTTCCAACTACAGGGGGATCACAGTCCACAGCCTTCCCAGGAAAGTCTATTCCAGGCTACTGGAGAGGAGCCGTTGGTCGAACCTCAGATCCAAGACGAACAATACGGTTTTCATCCCAGTCGTGGAACAATGGACCAGCTCTATACTCTCCATCGGGTGCTCAAAGGTTCATCGGAGTTCACCCAACAGGTCCACATGTGTTTTGGATCTGGAGTAGGCGTTCCCCTCGTGACATGGGGGGTGCTTCGGGAGTATGGGTACGAGGCCCTTTGCTAGGGGCTGTCCAGTCCCTGTACTCTCGGAGTAGGAGCTTGGTTCACATTGCTGACAGTAAGTTAGACCCATTTTCAGTGTGTGTTGGCCTCCGGCAGGGCTGTACTTTGTCACTGATTCTATTCATTACTTACATGGACAGAATTTTTTGGTACAGCCAAGGATGGGAGGGGGTCAGGCTTGGAGACCTCAGGATCTTGTCTCTGCTCTTTGAGGATGACGTGGTCCTGTTGGCTCCACCAGGCCAGGATCTTCAACATGCCCTGGGACGCTTCGCAGCTGAGTGTGATGCGGACGGGACGAGGATCAGCACCTCTAAAGACGAGGCCATGGTCCTCGACTGGAAAAAGGTGCCTTGCCCTCTCTTGGTCGGTGCGGCATCCCTGCCCCAAGTGAAGAAGTTTAAGTATCTTTGGGTCTTGTACACGAGTGGGGGGAAGATGAAGCACAAGATCTACAGGTGGATCGGTACAGTGTCGGCAGTGATGTGTTCACTGTATTCGTCCATCATGGTGAAGCAGGAGCTAAGCCGAAAAGGCGAAGTTCTCAATTTATTTGTTGATCTACGTTCCTTCTCTCACCAATGGTCATGAGCTTTGGTTCATGACCTATAGAACAAGATCCCAGATACAAGCGGCTGTTTCCTCCACATTGTGGCTGGGCACACCCTTAGAGAAAGGGATTTCAATAACTATATAATTCCATATAACTGGTCTACACTAAAAACACAATGATCTCAATGTTCAGTGAATGTAAATGAAGGTATAAGAAGGTGGTGATGAAAATACAAGATATGACAATTATACATAATGACAGAAAACAGGCCAAAAGTTAACAGTCAAGTTGCATTCAAGTGTACTTGACACACTACTGCTGTGTAGAGTTATTCTCAGTTTGCAGTTTTCACATTACTGTTTTACTATTTACCTTGTTGTCCATTTTCCTGACTTGACAGACAAAAAAATTCTACTGGTGAAAGACTGAAAAATCAACATAAATGAATACAGGGGTAAATGAACTTCTAGTCCAGGCAACAATCACAATTAAAACTACCCATGACGCAAGACTCCACAAAAGAATGTGTTTTTGAAAAGGAGAAAAACACCCAACAACAAAAAGCAATATAAAACATTTTCAGATACATAGTTGTATTCAGTATTAGTTCTGCTCCTTACACTGACTTTTCAGGAGCTTTAGCATCGTCTGTTGCTATGATTCTTTCAATGGGAAAAGAGCAGACTGGGTTTGCAAGTTTTTGCTATTATAACAAAAATAATAAATAATATAAAATGTTCATTCATTCATCTTCCAAGCCTGCTTTATCCTTTGCAGGGTCGCGGGGGTCACTGGAGCCTCTGCTACTCAAGGGTGAAGGGGGGACCCTGGACAAGTTGCCAGTTCATCGCAGGGTCATCATTCACACACACATTCATACACACGCAAGGTGGGTGAAGTGTCTTGCCCAAGGACACAACACCACATGATCAGGACAGAGTGGGAATCGAACTGTCAGCCCTTCGGTTACCAGACCACCTGCTCAACCACCTGAGCCATGGCCATCCCAATGATATAAATCTTTGTATATAATATTCATAGTATTTATAGTATAAAATAATTCACACTTCATACACTACAAACCACTATAACTCAGGAATCCGAGATACGTTCAATGCATCTGGATCCAAAGAACATTAAGAGTCATTGCCATGAAATACACTCAACCATAAATGTGGAGTCCAGATTCTTCTAAGTGCCGCTATGATCTCACGTGTACTGTGGTGTACAGTAGAAAGACATTTTCCTCCTCTTTCTATATTTCATGAAGGTACACTCCTTCAGTCCTTTTGCTGGGATGCTGGGGCATTGCCACATTCTCCTCACTTCTTGCATGTAAATAAAAGTGCCTCTGGTTGCTTTTCCTCTGACTGGGGAATGCCACGGGTGTCAAAGCAATCAGGGGAGCTTCCAGGCATAAAGTCCGCCGCTCCCCTCCTGCCGTCAGCCCGCATGCCCACTGCACCGGCACCCTGATCCGACCTGACATGTGAGGCTGCACACAGTGTCCTTTAATACCTTCAGGCTCCTTTTTTTTCTTTATGCACCTAATTATCTAGTTCCTTCTTAAACAACTCCTTGAGATTCACCTCCGATTCCCCATCGTTTAATTATCAGAATCCGAATACTTAAGTAATCCAAAGGGAAATTTTTTTCTGACAGGTGCTCAATGTAAGTATAGGGATATGAAAAGATGTAAAAATACGTATATAACATGTGTATATATATATATGTGTGTGTGTGTGTGTGTGTGTATACCTATATATATGTTTCCTTTTTTCCTATATATATACATACACATATATATGTATGTGTGTATACATAAATATAGCTGTATGTATATATCATCTACTAATCATATCATTGCATGTCAATACTTAGTGTAAAATATAGTTATTCATCTTTTCATGGTCATCAGATATGACCCATTTGGTTCATTTGCATCATCTTCTACAATATTGATTCACCAGTAAAACCCATGAAGTTGAATCAATGACAGTCGATGGACACACTGGGTTTATATTCAGTAAATGATTTTAAAATGTAATCTGTGTATGATATTATAAATCCAAACTAATCAGAATTTTTATAAATAGCGACACAATCAGTAAATTAAATATAGGAAAATACTTGATTAACATTGGAAAAAATTATTAACACGCACACACACACGTATATATATATTTATATATATATATATATATATATACATATAATGTAATAAATGACGTGACCACACTTTTACCTGTTTTTTTTCCATCTGTGAAGAGCAATCAAGTGGATGATTGAATGCACTATCACTTCAAGATTAATTCGCAGCAATAACACCCAAGTGTTTCTCCATTCAGCACTTTGTAAAGTAGAAACACTTTCATGTCAGTGAAGATCTCCTGTCTCTCTCTGGAGTCGCACAAATGCAAAAGCTCACTATGGGTTCATGGTTTAAGCATGTTGGCGGCAGCGACGGGATCACTTGTGCGTGCTGCTCTAATGGTGCGCCCCGTGTTACACTAATAGCTGGTGTTCTTTGCCCTCCCCCATTGTCATCCTCAGGGGGGCTTAACAAATGGACTGTCCACTGTATTGGAAAGGATTTTTCCCCCCTTCGAACCCCATGCATCTCATACTGCAGATCCATTTCTTCCTCAGGTTTTCCTTCCCACCGTGTTCCGCTTCATGGGTTTGATCCATAGTGGACAATGTTACAGTAAATGTTTTCATGCTCCTATCCCATAAACAATATGATATCGCAGAATGCATTAAACCCCTTTTAAATGACACTTCCGCGTTGTGGCCTCAGCAGTTTTCATCTGAATGTTGGCCGTGTGAATGAACGCTGCTGTTTATCATCTCGCTCAATGTGACAAATAGTGTTTTCGCACAGTTTCCATCTAATTTTCTGTCTAGAAGATCAATAGAGTCACATGCGCGCAGTAAAATAGGCATTGAATTGCGGCGCATAAACACATCCTCGGCTTCACTAGTAATGGATTAACACATTTATACATGCAGAAAATATTTATAGATAATAATAAATAGCTGTAGCCATTCCAGTTAGGAGTCAGTGGAGTCAGGAGTCTATAATGACCTCTCTGTTGTATATATGAAATGACTCATTCACCTTATTTATGGATTTGTGATTACATTGCCTGTAAATACAATTGCACATTACACAGTCGTGAGAGATGAGATGAGATTGCATAAAAAGCAATTTTGACTCATTATTATGAAGCTTACATTTATTATTTTTTTTACTCACACTGATGGTTTTGCCTGAAGTACAAATATTCTTATGTAAACAGCAGCCCTGGCTATTATGTTTTGTTTCATTTTGTTTTTAGACAGCAGCACATTGAGATTAGTGAGATAGACCGGGCCCTAATGATGACCATTTGTGTGCGCCTCAATCCAAAGTGAATGAAGAACTATCCTGTTTGGGGGTTTTTTTCCTCCTTCACGTAATGACACTCCGTAGAGTCGACACTAGGCTATTCTATTTCCAACTGTCATGTTTAATGAATACCCAGTTCATTCATCTCTCTCTTTAGTTTCAGATGAGTTAGGAGAGAGTGGAGCAGACTGGGGGAAGTAAGGAAATCAAAGAGGAGAGGCAGAGAGGAAATAAAAAAAAAAATGTGAGTAACAAAATGAATGATCCTGCTCACAGAGAAGCATTGTCAGAGAAAGAGAAATGAAATTAAAAAAAAAAAAAATCAAATCAAATATACAGTGTCCCGAAGTAAAAGACACGAGCATCACAGTGGAACAGTGAGTGCAATGCTGCGTTAAATTGCGTCCCCTCATGTCGGTCCTATGGCCTCGGAAACTATACATGCAAACTCCCAAACTAGAGATTCAGGGTTTTCTCCTTCTATAATTCACAAAAACACCCCAGGGTGACACATGTTATGTTTGATACATTTGTACAATGTGTTTTTTTCTGACTGTCTGAGCAATCCCCCCCCCCCCACACACACACACCTATCCCCGCCACCGCCAACACACTGTTTCCACAATCAGCTGCTGTGTGTAAGCAGGACAGAGGCAACGAGGACAGAGAACATGAGAAATGCATTCTGTTGTCATGTACTGCTCATAAAAGGATGGGCTGCGGTCAGACATTCCCTTCAAAGATAGAAGGAAGAGCAGACGCATGGTACACAAACACATTCACCTAAACATGAAGCATGTAGCGTGTTGTATGTGTCGACTGCAGGTGACACTTTAAACCCCAGACATAAGGAACCAAACAGACGCCAAAAGCTTCTACTAAAGTTTAATATCTGATCCACTAATCAGATCATTGCATGTCAATAATTGGTGTAAAATACAGTTATTTATCGTTTCATGGTCATCAGATATGACCCGTTTGTGGTAGCCATGGAAACACCATTATCTTCTACAACATTGATTCACGAGTAAAACCCATGGAGTTGAATCAATGACAGTGAATGGAAACACTGGATTTATGTTCAATTAATGATGGATTTACACAAACAGTCATGTTTTCTTTAGTTTCCTCTGCTTTTGAAATATGCAACATGATAATCTTCAATTTTATTCTGAGCTTTTATAAACATTGTTATGAACCCTGGCTCGAGGGCGCCACAACAAAAGAGGAGACCACAAATGAGTGTAAGAAAAAGTAGACATCTTTTTATTTTAAGAAACATATATTACCGATGTACAAAAGATACAATCTGAGTTAGTTAACAATACACAGCTCTGGAAAAATTTATGAGACCACTGGAAAGTGATCAGTTTCTCTGATCCTACCTGCAATGTTTTCAGACCTCAAATAATGCAAAGAAAACAAGATCATATTCACTTTAAAAGAAATTAATTCAACAGACGCTGGAATGGAGTGGCTGTCATATATGTAGAGATGATGATTTCAGTAAAAAAAAAAAATGCTGTGGTCTCTAAATTTTTTCCAGAGCTGTGTATTGTGGCATATAAAAATATACATTTCTGAAGTGGTTCACCCACATGGTGGCACTCCCGGTGCTCTGCGAAGACGAGAGAGAGAGACAACTTGAGGCCTTTTAACCAATCAGGAGGCAGGCCTACCCACAAACATTAACTTGGTCCGTGAATTATATACAGGAAAACACCCGATTTATAATTAAAAATGCAACATAGACATATAGGAATATATGAAAATACTTGATTATTACTGAAAAAATATTATGTAAATACAGAGAATATAGTAATAACTGTTGATAAATTGTTTAAGAAAGGTTAAATACAGAGAAAATTTGGGGGAATAATTGGTTAGAGATTAGATTGGATTAGATTAGATAGTACTTTATTAATAACTCGGGAACGTTCCTATGGGAAATTAGTGAATACAGCAGCAGAATACAAAGAATAGAAAAACAGAGTAGAACAGATATACACTGTTATGTGTCATGTTTGTTAGTCACGTTTTGTGTTTTCCTGGTTTTATTTTGATATGTCCCGTCCAGTCCTGTGTCTCTCTCCAAGTGTGTTTCACACTAGCTTCGCTCCCAGATTCCTCACCTGTGTCTTGCTATCATTACCCTGATGTGCTGCACATGTGTCCCCATGTCTTTGAGTCCATGTGTGATCCCTTGTTCTGTCTCAGAGCGTTGAATGTCATGTGAGTTTAAGTGTTCCTCGTCCCTGTCTTGTCCATAGTCTTGATCCATGTGTGAGTATGCCAAAGTGCTGTAGTGTTTTGATTTGAGTATTTTGTTATAGCTTCGTTTGAATATTGAATAGTTTGAGTTGATTGTCTAAATTGCCTTTTTCCTCCGTAGTGAGTGATTTTTCGTTTAAGTTTAAGATTTATGATTTACCCAGTGTGGGAAATTTTGGTTAATATTATTCACATGTTTTTGACGTCGCTTTCTGTTAATGATGATGTTTCTGTTAATACTTTGTTAAAATATTGGTTTGTCTTCTGAAAATTGTTATGAGTAAACCTAAAGTTAAATCTAAAAATTAAAACTTTTGTGAAAATACTGTTTGGTCTGTGTCTGGGTCCATGTCAAGAGAGTCTGGCATAATTGAATTCTTGTACAACACAGACAGTACACATGATTGAAGTCCCAGAAATAATGAGGGACTGCGATTCCTCGTCTGGAACCAAGAGATGGTGTGTGAATGTCCTCGCAGGCCACCGTAGGACTTTAGCCACCAACAGCTAACAGTTCAAACGTGCAACGTTCATAACCACAACAAACAGATCACAAACCACCAACCTCCTCGCCAGTCCCCCCCTCTCCTCCACGACTCTCCCTATAACAACAGAGTCCGGTGTGACTCCGTGAGCCAAAAGTGTCCGTTAACAGCAGGGAAGCCGTCCGCTTGTCCTGTTGTCCTTCTCAGTTCTTGGTGAAATGAGTATTAAAGTTCAATGGTGCAGGGAAGGTAGGGATAGAAACCGGGGCTGGAGGTGACAAGGTCTGAACCAATCAAAGCACACCCTCCTGCTCCAACCTACTGAACATCAGATCTTTTTATTATAAAAAACAAACAAACACATAAATAAGTGAACCATATGAGTCACATAGAGACATATGTTGACCTCACATCTCTTAAGTCCTACAAGCCCTGCTCAGGTATATAAAGCTGAACCAGTATGGTGTGCTTGTAAATTTTCAATGTAGTTTATAAATGGTTTCACATCTTGTAGAATATCCTTCTTTTTTTCATCCAGTAGGTTATTTTCTCTAGGTGGTACATTAGTTATATTTATGCAATTAATGTGTATAATATACAGCTCATGGAGGAACTTGATCTGGATCAGTCTATACCTAGTATTTAAGTAGAGGTGACTCCATCTGTGGATCAGTCTATACCTAGTATTTATGGTAGAGGTGACTCCATCTCTGCACAGATTCCTCCATAGCTGTCTCAATGGTAATTCTTGCTTCACCTTCCCATCAACAGTCAGGTTAGATAGCCTGACCTACCTGTGTCACAGTTCTTCCCTGCAGTGGTTTGGGCTACTTCCTTTCCCTCAAGGGACGACCCAATTAGTTGATCATTTCCACCTCTTACACGCTGCGTGGCTGCTTGGCATCAGCTATCAGTACAGGATAAAGGGGCTGGTGCAGGCGCCGCGCAGCGTGGACTCCTCCGCTTGGTTTCTGTTCTTGTTCTGTTAATGTCGTGCTTCTGTTTTGTTTTTTTTGTTGTCGTTTTGAAGTAATCCGGACATTATTCTGCATCGAACTGACTTTGATTTGGACTCTGGCCACCTTGTTTGATGGTTTGTCTTGGTCCTGGTTCATGTTTGTATTGATTCTGTTCCATGTTGCATGTGTTTTTTGTTAATAAATGTCCTATGTTCCCCTTCAACTCCGTGCATTGGAGCTCATTTATCTGCCACATTACAACCTGACTGTCAATGTTTCCTGGGTTACTTCCGAGTAAAATGACGACCCCCCATTGGAGCCAACATATGAGTCAGATTTTTACAAATTCATTCTTGTTGTGTCAAGAACGGCATCCAACGTAAAAACACCTGCCTAATCAAATATGCAAATTGGATTTGTTGTGGCAACCCCAGAAAGGAAAAAGCTGAAGGAAGTAATTCTCAAACGATCCACTGATTCTTCTGTTGTGCCTTCAAATGCACTGACACGTGGGAAGATGGTCTTATTTAGTTCCTTTGATTCAGCCAGTCTGGCCATATTTTCTGAAAACAGCAGCAGTTCTCTCAAGGTAACAGTGTGTATCCCTGAGCTCAAAAAAGCCAAGTCAACAATCCCCCCGAATGCATTAGAGACTCATCAACGTTAGCCCCGGCCTCAAAAGCATCAGCTCAGCTCTTTCTCTTTGCCCATCCCTCGTGGCAAACACCTTCTCATTAAATAACTTCCATAACAGGGTTCAACTGAAGAACAGGTGATGGGGAATTTTCAGGAGCCTCGAGGGATCGGTGAAGCTATGGACTAAAGATTGGAAATATTGATCTATCTCTGGTGTAGTACAATTATTAAGTCGAATTTTACACACGTAAAAACGGTCCAGCTGCAATTGTTTGTGCCGCCGTTGCACTTAAGCTAACCCATGAAGATCCAGTGTTACTTTTTTGAGAGGTTCCAAATAATTTTTTTATCCCTATATTTAACCTTTCTTTAGTGATTTATCACTATTTATTCCAATATTTTCATCTGTATTATTCTTCAACAAATTTTAAGTATTTTCTCAGATTTATTTTACTAATTGTGTAGATGTTTCTAAAAGCTCAGGTTAAAGTGAATATTACATCACTGAATAAAGAAAAGGCTTTTTTTACAGTCAAGTCTCATTAATTGAACTCCATGACACCCAGTGTGTCATGGAGTTCAATCAGTGGTGGACCCTCAAGGCCAGCAAGGCCTTCTCTGCTGGCCTAAAGATAATCAGGAATATATTTTTTAATATATATTTTTTCCACTAATATGTATTAAATTATTCTCCATGGTCTATATTCTTCATTTCATAGCTTTTCTAAGTTGGTTACTCTGCTTCCAGC
>JAPTHA010000002.1:6838989-6850115 GCA_029814585.1 Gymnapogon annona
ACACACACACACACACACACACACACACACACACACACACACACACACACACACACACACACACACACGTATATAATTCACACGTATAATATACATATCCATATGTATTCCATGTCTGCTTCTCCATCTTTTGCCAGCTTCTGAGATTTGACTGATATCTTGTCCATCTTGACACACTTGACTTAGAAGTCTAGTCTGTCAAGAAGTCTGTCTAATAAATCTCAATTTACAGTTTTAAACGCCCGTTTTGAAGACAAATCATGAAAAAATAACTAAATTTTAAAAACCCTCTTTCTCTACTAAAGCTATATGTCAGGTACTATGTCGAGAGTAACACCACTTTTATATGTCAGGTAATTAATGTTACATGATGCAAAGAGGTTGTATTTTTAATTATTGTTTAATCAAAAGAATTATCTCATGTTTTGACGACTTCGAGAAAAACATTCTTGATTAATTCAGTTAAATTTATACAATGCTCGTCCCTACTGAAACGTACGTTTCATTTTCAGTCTTTTTTTTTTTTTTTACTTCTCCTCTCAAAACCCTCAACATTAAAAACACATCGTGCCTGTCTGAAATCAACGCTGGTTTCTATTAAATATTGAACAAGTGTTGGGCTGTGGTGAATTCAGTGTCAAAATCATCTAAACCATTGAACGTCATGCTCAAAGTAATTAATTAGTAAATACAGTATGTTATTAGACATCAAGCTTTGGTTTTTTTTCGGCCATTATTTTCCACTTCATGTGTCCAATATTAATTATGGGTCAGTATCTTTTCCATCTTCTGCTGATATAGATTGAAAAACATCCCATCAGCACTTATTAATCTATATCTGATAGGTTTATATATATATATTTACATTAATTAGTTGCTACTCAGGCTTTTTATGTAATATCTTCATGTGCAATCTTTATTTCCATGACCGAGTCAAATGCAGTGTGAAAACATATACAACAACAAATAATGATGATAAACGATGAATACAAAAAGTTTTTTAGTAACTTCTTTGTTGGTTAATTCTACACTACCATTTCAGTGTCCGTACAGCTGTAATAGTGGCTGCTTTTGTTGTTTATTATGTTGTTCTGTTTTGTTTTCTCGACGCAAGATTGGTCTTCTCATGTCTGGCCCCTGAAAAGAAAACAGTCTTCCCTCAAATGAGATATAAAACAAAAGCCTAAATCAACATCAGTCAATTGCAGTCCATTTCACACATCCATCCCTGCGTAATATTAGCCTGTCCTGCTTTCATAACAATAATTCTGTCTCTTGCACTCTCGTCTTTTCCCGTCCACACAGATGTGCACGCAGACTCACAAAAAGGCTGACAATTACACAGTCTTCCTTTGCTCTTTTTCCATTGCACTCCATCTTTCTAATCATCTCCCTGTCGAAGATCTCAGTTGCAACTTTTTTTCCCTCTGCAGGACAGAATATCATGTGTTATATTTCTTTTTTTTTTTATCTTGTCTTAGATATGTGTGGGGGTGGAGGTGCTGTACTACTAGTCTCAGCATCTCAGCAGCACCTTTATAGCTTTGTGGGTCCCTGAGTGTGCTCTGAAAAAGAGAAGATGTTGGCAAGCTAAGGCATCCTGCCAGCTTCCTTGTCTTTCTCTACATGGGCTACTGCTGCTTGGGGTCAGAGTTCAGGTCAGGGCTTGAATCTGTCAGCGGGACTCGTTCTCCTTCACTTCTGGATTAATGCACTTTTATTTTTTTCTCAGGCTGTGGAAAAAAAAAACACCTGGCAGTATATAAATATCGCGAATATGTATTGCTATTAAGGAGCAGAGCCACATTTTTTCATTTGGAGATTTTTTTTTAAACCTAATATTTTACTCCGTTCAGATGAGTGTTTTTTTTTTGTTTTTTTTTTTAAAGTGGGCCATGTGTGACCTTGGGGAACATGCTTTTTTTTTTTTTGCATACTACAATATAGTGTAAGTGCACATCCACTACAGTGGGTGACAGTGGTGCTCTCATTGTAAAGTTGTGTGTAGGGAGTATTAGCTCTATGATGTAGGTGTTTTGTACACCCATCGTGCATATTTAACTGGCATGTAAAGAAAGAAAGAGAGGGACAGAGATAATGAGACTAACAAAAGTCTCCCTGAATCTAAGACCAGGAAACATGACAAAGCATATGTCGCGCTTGGCTTCACCGGTAGGCTTTAGGGTCTAAAAATCTTGGCAGTGGACAGCATGAAGACAAATACATGAAGATATTACACCCCAAATTTGCAGCAAATGTTTTCTTCCTAGCGAGGAGCATAACAGAATTGAGAAGCACAGGATCAGTCTGGTGGTCAGAGGAGAACTTCTCCGATCAGCTAATAAGTAGAAACACCTGAATTTGAAGTTGCAAATACACAGGATTTACCTCCTGGGAAATGACTTAAATCAGTAATTATGTAATTGGTTTTCTGTGGCTTGGTTAATCTGTAAAGTAATGAGTTGTTGCAGTGGCTATCTGTCTATGCTGGCTGCTGCTGCTACTGATGACGACTGTTTGCTGATGACAACCTCCCTTTTTTGGAGTGATTGCATGCTCTTATGAGTGTCAGAGATTACAGCTGAAAAACCTGGGGTTCAGATAATGGCTTTTTTTTTTGCTTCACATCACTTTAGAAATCCACAATTAAAGTTGTGATTATCAGACCCCTTTTGAAACCATAGGTGCTCATTTGTAATATATTCTCAATTTTTACCCATTACATGTTCTTTTTTTAAAAAAAATATTTTCTATTTTTCATTAGACAACAACATTACATTACATCACACAGCAGTCACATTTGCTCACCACCAGGCCACACCCCCCACCCACATTAACAAGGCCAGAGGCATCAGCCAAGACAAAACCCAAACAAAACCAAGCAGCACAAGACAAAACAAAACAAAGACAGCCCATTCCATGTTCATTGTTACTTTTTACCATTTGTCACCAGTCCTCCTTATGATTTATCCTTCATTTCCAAACCGGCCTGCGATATCTCCTCACGCTAAACGAATGTAGATTCAGCTTCCTTGCTCTGATTTTAACACCTCAGAGCGGCATTGCCCAGGTAGACCCCAGGTTCTCCAGGACTCCCGTGCTCTTATTTTCACCCCACTCTGTCTGTCCTATCTCCTGCTTCTTCCCTGTTCATGGAGGCAGGCTTCTGTCATGAGATGGAGCTGTGGTTTCCTCCCATTCTTCCTTTGATAGAGGTGTGGGGTCTAATGAAAGTAAAGCAACGGGGACTGTGAAAACCACGGGGGTCCGGAATTGGATAGTTAGAAGGTTGCCACAGTGCATTAGTGCAGCGGACATGGTGTGGGAATGTTGGGAATGGCTTTTTTTCCACCAGTGATTGGGTCTCGTGTCACCCGGCCTGCTGCTTTAAATGATGCCTGATTAATTGAATGAGCCACACACTCGGTGTGAACTCGACTGATATAAACTCCACACAACACGCCCAAGGCCCAGCGTTATTTCCACCACAATTGTAGCACGGAACGCTCTTAGACAGTTTGATTTTTTTTTTTTTTTTAAGGCAATAACACTCATGGTGCAGTACTTTGCCAGTGGAGCACAGGTTCTAATTTTGAGTTCAGTAATTGGCTTCTTGCTAAAAGGAACAGATGATGACTTCCACATCTGTTTGTGTTTTTCCAAATTCTCTTAGATGGCTTACAGAGTCAGCCGTGTGACTCCTTAGGTCCATCAAAACGTCTCACAAGCTTCTTGCGCTTGACATATCGGTCTGATGAAACAGGATGTCAACACAGTAGGCAGCACCGCCTCACTACAGTAGACCACAGTACATCACAGAGATTATCCAGGTATTCAGATGTATTAGAAACTATTTCAAAGGATTAAAATGTTTTAGCTTCACCTAAATTGTAACATCAAATACAGTTTCTTCACTTAGGGGGTGTAAGCGGATTTAGACTCTCTCCTTTCATTACGCCTGGAATGCTGTTGAAACGGCCCAGGACAGAGCGGCGTCAAGATGTGCGGAGAGGATCGATTCCCTCTCTTTAGAAGCTGACAAACGCCAGGCCCCACGCCTTTGTGCCGATGCATTAGAAGATTAAAAGTAATGTCTGGATGTGGCAGTGGCTTCCTAATTGATCCTAAGCTGCCTCCTCCCACACGCAATCTCCACTCCCCGCCCTGCCATCAAATGAGGTGCTGCACTGTATCGATCCCCGACGCCAATTTCTTGATTGCAAATTTTGATGTGAAGAATCCAGCCTAATGCCATAATCATACACTTGTGATTACGAGGGAGTCTCTTCTAATCAAAGATCCGGGCTGCCATGCCAGAAGGCAGCCCGGGGTGGCAATCAGGAAGTGATCGTTTAAGGAAGCATACTGAAAATACTTCCAACGACCTTCTATATCTAAACTCACACTTGCTCCTGAAATGGTATGATCCTTAACTGTAATTACACCAAATGTGGGAGCATGAGACGTATGTGCGCTTTATTGCCAGTCGAATGGATCCACAATAATAATTGCAGTTTACATGTTAAATGATTGTAGTTATTACTGATAAGGTGGGGTTTTGAAATGAAATGATGAAGGAAGGAAAATTTCAGTGATATTTTACTTAATTGCTGGGGTTTGGATCAGTGCAGGTGTAGGTCACTGACAGTCCTGAAAGTAGTGGTGATGTTTGTAACGGTACAATGGCACCGTGGAAAGAGGTCACTGGTCGTGTGGTATAATTGATGACGATGACCTATAGTTGTGAAGACGAGCCGATTTCAGTGGGCAGCACTGACACGGCAGAGTATCTACTGTAATAATGAATAATAAGTTCAACCGAGGTCATGGGTAGAAGCTGACAGGGTGAAATAATGTTGTTTCCCCCATTGACAAGAGCAACTGGCCCAAGTAGATAATTAGCTTAGTGAAGTGGTGGTGTGCAGTGGGAGGTGGAGCACACATGCACGCTTCCTCTCCTGCTTGCTTTTTTAATAAGCTGATATTTCTTTTTAACAGAACAGAGATGCACCCCCCCACCCCACCACCACTACCCTCGTGTGGAGCTGACCTCCATACTTAACATGTGTTAAGAACCAGGGCAGTGGACTAGAAAGTCAGGCTGCGAAGATGTCGCAAGGGGCAGCGGGGGGGTGACAGAAGGTGCTAGGAGAAAAAAATAAATAAATAAAAAGAGGAAATTAAGATATGCACTTCTCCCCCCATCCCACATGCGTTTTCTTGTACAGTGTTTGCACTTGCTGAGGAAGGTAAGACGTTATACCATGTGACTTATTTTGCCTTTAAACGTGAGCTTCAAGCAGTTATTATTTACCTCACTTCTCTCCACAGTATTTCTGTGCTCTAAATAATAGTAATAATTTCAGGATGTTCGCCTTGACAGAGAACTTATTTTTCTTTTAACCGCTTATTCAATGACTCACGTGTTGCATTATTTATTTATTTTTAAATGTGTAACAATACGGTACTTCTACTGCTATTGTTTAACCCGTAGGGAATGGAGCTTGATGTACCATACACACACACACACACACACACACACACACACACACCACCACACCACCACCACCACCCACGTCCTTACAGAAATGAAAAATAAAATTGGCGTGGGTGCGAGCGTATCTTTTCGGCGGCATCGACAGGTTGGCTTTCTTGTTTGTTAGTTGTCTGAGTGTTGCTAATGTTCTGTGTATTGCTACCTTCTCTCAGAAATCGACCCGTTCCTTTTGTGACACAGGCATAAAGCCACACAATTTGTTCTGAAATAGTAATGTTGAGCAAACGGGTATCGAGACAGAACTGGATTTCAAAAAGCAAAATTTGTTATGTCATTTGATTTGGTCCCCGAAATTGTGATTATGCTGTTATCGCAACTATTATTACCGCCATGTCTGTTTTCATTTTGCAGTTCAGAATAAACTTTAATGAAGGATATTTTTCTCACAGAATTGCATTATGTTTTGGCTCTAATGTTTACATCATAATGTACTGAATGTGAAATATGTCACATTGCCTGAATGACAGGAAAATAGGCTTTCCGAGCGTGTGAAACAACAGCTACAATGAGAACATATTTTCCTTTAGGTAATGTACTTGTCTGCTGAGGATATTCATTCTAACTGATGTCTCTCTGTAACTAGTCAAAAACCAACGTGAAGGTCATCAATTAGGTAAATGATTTTGAAAATTTGTCCTCGGGAAAATGTTATTACAAGCTGCGATGTAGAAGTGCAATAAATGACGGTTAATAATGTAAAATAAACTGAAAGCAATGATATGTCAAATGGTTATTTTATTTTGCTCACGACTGCATCAACATTACAGTCTGTGTACGACACCCCGCATTTCATCTTGTATTCCCTCTCCTGAAACTCAGGCTGCGTTTCAGCAACAGCCTGATGTTCACACCACCTGCCTGCAGAGGGTAGCCACTGACTGCATCAAAAACCACCCACCTAATACCTCATTCAACACACCGGCCACGCACAGGCATACATATTCACACATGCATGTTTGCAGGGGCACACAATTTTGCACATGCACCATCCTTTTGGTGTCTAACACTTAACTAACGCCTAATCACTTGCAGATGTAATTCTTTAGATTGAGGTATAGAGCAACGTGCCAGATGTTAGCAACAATGTAAAAAGACAAAAGAAAAAAAAAGAATAGAAAAACGAGGAGAAAAAAAAATAGACCCCGCTCCCACCCAGACAGGTGGAGCTGGTGCAGCCTCGTACCAGATTTGGAACAAACCATACACTTACCAGGGTTGCCTACATGAAACGAATGGGATTTTATGTAAACTGCTTGTCAGCAGAGATACACTGATCCTTTTTTCCACGGGGCTGTGTGCGTGTATGTGTGTGTGTGCGCTTGGGGGGGAGGGGTTTGTTGGGTTTTGGTTTGTCGCTACAGTATGGTGTGTGTTTCTGTGTGAGCTGTGTGCATTAACATCTGTTTGTTTGTATTTCAAGCCCGATTTGGGGGAAGACGGGCATAAACACATTCATGTACACATGCTTGTCATAAGAGCACTCTCTCACTCTATCGAATATATTGTGGAAGCTTTAATAATGGATGTGAGCAGCAGCTGGAAAGGTGGAAAGGCATTGATTTATACCTACAGGTTTCCTGGGATTTTTATGGAATTGGCTAAATGTCATTACACTGCAGGTGGGGAGGTGATGAACTGTAATAAACTTTGATGTGGATGGGTGTGTGTCTCCTGTCATTGGCTCATAAACCGGAACACTCTGACAAGTCTCAAAAGATCTACTACCCTCCTACCACCTGTCATCTTTTCAGATGCGTATGGTACACATAACCACACTACTGAGCAGACATCTGAATCTGCAGCAGCTTCTCAATACATGCGCGCTCATACCTGCGCACATGTGGAGATCTGAAGAAGAGCAAGGCCGTCGTTGTCAGAATGATGTCATGTGTGTGCTTGACATACAGTGGTGAGCAAAAAGTGGATAAACTGTGTGCAGTAATCTGCAAGTATTTGAGGGTTGGATTTAACTCTGGACTAGGATAAAAATCAATGCCTTTACAAACTGAGTTTTCACATCCTGTCAATGTGAATCAAGATGCGTGAAAACATGCATTGTATGCCACAATTAAAACGTGAAACAACTGTCTTCTAAGTTGACAGTGTGCGTCTCTTACCTTTTAAAGATTTCATGTTTGTATTGGAGTTTCATAAAAGTAACAATTTAAACTATTTTACTCGATTAATTTTGAAAATTATTACATACCTGCACCTGTATAATTTCTTGACAATTATTCCTGCTGCCAGTTGGCAATGAAAACTATACGAGATGTAGTAGCAGAACATTAATACATCATTCTATACATTCATTGTCATATAATCTTCAGTCTAGTTTTTATGTTTGAGTTTCCTCGACCCTATCCTGAACCATTTACTCTTCATTTCTTGTACTTTTTTTTCTAAAGACTGTCTAGTAATAGCTTAAAATTTCAGCAGCTCAAAACCTACTAATAACATTAATTCAGATTTTTTTCTGTTCCCTGTCTGCTTTGTTCCAGTTTTACTCCAGTCACCCAGTTTATGATTTTATGGTTTATCCTGCATTAACAAATGCTCCTTAATTTGATTTAATATTAAACATTAAGGCATGACTTCTTCTTCCACAGCCTTCTAAATCTCAAATGAAGAAATTTGTCCTCGTTCTTGTCAACAAACAACTACAGTGAAAACACCTTGAAGGTCAAGTCCTGCACTCTAACTAATTGGTCTGGATGTTTCTGATGTTGTTGCTATGGCAGAAATCTTGCCAAGTACACATTATTATGCACTCACTAGTTCAATTGTCATTTGGATTGTGTGGATTTTTTTAGTTTTTCCATTTCATATGTTATTGTCATCACATTCAAATGGAACCAGGTCTAAAATTATCCATGGGATGGTTGTTGTCAATTACTTCATTGTTCCAGTCAGGGATCTACATTAAAGAGTCCGAGTGCATTCTCAGTTTGTCACTTGGGAAGCAGCGTTCTCTTCACTGATGCCGGCACCAAGCCTTCACCAGGCCAAATAAAGTAAAGCTCTTTCAAATCCTGGGGAATTAGGGAAACCTTTGTTAAAAATGGGGAAATCTTGTCAATACTAAGCACAAAGAGCAGAGAGACGATGGCAGGGTCCTTGACTTTTGATTGAGGTATGCACTTGATAATAAATTACTTCAAGTTTTTTAAAATCCTCTCGCATATTGGATAATGATAGGTTTTTACTAAAAGCACACACTGAGCTTACTGCTCCCACAATTGTTAGATACGCTTAAAAAGGTTCACACCCCAGTGCCCAAGTGCATTTGTCGCCTTTTACCAAACTGGGCCAATTGTGTGCATTTACAATGCGATAAACCTCATTATGTCTGCCCACTAACCAGTTGTGCATTATCTGAAATGGTTTATGGGGCTTATACAGGCCAATTTACCACAGCGCTTGATTCCATTGTTGGTCTGTGAATGTGATGCTTGTCTTAGCCTGACTGAGCTAATGTTACTCCTGCTCAGAATGAGGATGCACTCTTTCTTTAGACTCTCTGTATCAAGGTGATTAAACCCCTGGGATTTTGCGTCTCTGGCAAGACATCATTGTTGTCAGTGGTGCATAGCGAGTTGAATGCACCTTTTTGCATGTTAATCATCCGCGTCTTGCACTTGTGGTATGAAATTCAAGTGGGGAACTAGAAAATGGACAACAAAAAGGGTGTTCAGAAATTGTAAAAGCAATTGTGATTTTTTTTTTCTTTTTCAGAGAAGCACAGATTAAAAAAAAGAAAGGAAGAAATCAAAGAGCAGGTTGCCAATCTGTATTTCTGTGGATTGCTTCACAAAGTAATCAAGCACAATCAATGTAAGGTATTGCACAAGTTGAAATTAAATATGCATATAAAAAAATATGCGTATAGTGGTAATAGACTGGCCTCAAGGGTTAGAATAACTGTTTCCAGCTCTTTTGACTCCCTGCACATGTTGAGTGGTGACACATTGATTTCTACGTATGTCTGATCTGTTTGGACAATGGTCAAACCCAAATAAGATCTTTGAGGTTTGGCCCGGAAAAAAGAAAAAAAAAAAAGTGTAGTTTGCATTTGCATAGTCACTTACTGATCACGGTGTTACTTTTTAGTGGCGTTTTCTTCCTTGATGTAGAATTAGATTTGCTAAAATGGCGTCCTGATTCACATCAACACTGACAGCTGAGCCTAGATTCTTGTTTATCTCTCTGCACCGTTCCCACTGCTCTCACTCCCACCCCCCACCACCATCATCACGACCCCCTCCAAACAAAAATTCCATTATTGTGACAACTCTCTGAGGTGTTTGTAGATACAGTGACAGGCAAGTCATACTCACTCTCTACATTTCTCTTGAAACCTAATCTCCAGCATGGCCTCGCTCACCCTGCTGATAGGCAGATAGTGGTGGGGAAGGCTGCTCACGCACTGTCTGCCACTGTAGTTCCACTTGGAGCGTGTCTGCTCTCATTAGTATAGATGGCGTATTTGGGTTTTGTATGATTTCTCTCTCGTGACCTGTGAACAATGGCGTTAATGCAGGGCCGTAATGTGCACCAGTCCTTGATTGCACTCCGAATATATAATCGACACTCGCTAATGTCAGTGTTGCCACTCTAAGTGGTGTTGGTTCACGAAATAGGATATGTGTAGGTAGAGAAAGTCGGGGAGCTATTTAAAATTTGCAGTTATTGATAGGGGCCTCATAATGTAATTCCTCCATCCTTTATCATCATAGCAAATATTGGGGTTAAAAGGAGATTGTCGCCCATCGTAAATCGTCTTACTATCCACATCTGTTTCCTTTTCATCGTCCCCCCCTCCCCCTTCTTTTGTTGCCCATTGGGTAAGCGCCCTGAGCAGTAAAGTCCTCTGGCTGATAGAATTTTATGGTTGTCATCTTGGCAGACTCCTTCATTTAACTTTTATCCTTGTCGGTCTTTGGCGGCCTAGAAAACTGTCTACACAGAACAATCATAAAAAAAAAAAAAAAAAGATGTCACTAGATGAATTTCGGTAACTAATTTTGTTAAATCAAATTATAAATCTTTTAACTTGGCAGGCCTGGATGGGAGGTTGGCACTATAGGGTACTGAGCACAAGTTTGAGGGAATCTTAGCCCGCTTGTCAGTGTCTTGGAGGAAGCATATCAGTGTTGGTTGGCATGGGTCATGGAACCAGACATGGTTACTGTCTGATATTCGAAATGGAGTACATCGAAACACTGACTGGTTCTGGGGAAAATAATACGTTCGTGTTCTATTACACACTGGCATAATTCTGAGTCAGGTATCAGTATGTGCCAGTCATCTGGAATATTTTTGATGAAAAAAATAACCCCAGCAAGTTTCATGTGACATCAGTAGAAAAACACATAGGTACCCCTGTAAGACAGTGAATAATGTATCTTGTTCAACAGATCCTCATTATAGAAAGTTAAACAAATGCTGTGTGGTAATAGAAACTCAGGAAGCTCTTAAAATAAACCTCATTTGATTTGAATTGAATATGCCTTTATTAGTCCCCAGAGGGGAAATTTCAAAACAGCAGCTTAATTACAAAGAGTAGAAAAAA
>JAPTHA010000002.1:7079338-7092490 GCA_029814585.1 Gymnapogon annona
ATATTCCTGATTATGTTTATGCCAGCAGAGAAGGCCTTGCGGGCCTTGAGGGTCCATCACTGTGTGTGTATATATATATATATATATTTATATATATATATATATATATGCACACAAACAGCTCTGGAAAAAAAAAATCAAGAGGCCACTGCAGCTTCTCTGATTTTTGTCTTTACAGGTGTGACTGAAATGAACATTTTCATTTCATTGTATAAAGTACTTACAATATTCATCCAAAATTCCAAAAGCAAAACATTATCATTTAGAGCAGTTATTTTGAAAAAAAAAAAAAAAAAAAAGGTGAAACTAACAAAAATGCAGTGTTTTGAGATTCGCATTAATGCAAGTAAGAGATATTCATTTTTAAATGACACAATATAAATGTTTTATCTGTGGAAGAGTTCATAAATCAATATTTTTGGTGTCATTAATCTTAGCTCCCATGCGTCCGGTCTGGTCTTCATGCATTTCCTGGTGCAAAAGCTCAAGCAACTCAGCTTTGTTTGATGCTCATGTCCATCCATCTTCCTCTTGATCACATGTAGAGATGCTGATATTAGAAAGCATTGCAGCGATCTCTTAATTTCCTCAGAGTTTGTTGACATTTTAAGGTTACCAACGCTTGTAATATCATGTGACTGTTAACACACGTCGGTTATCGTCTATGCATGTAGATTGATACAAGACAGCACTGTCACATATTTGTTCTTTGTTTTGTTTCAGAAACAAGGGACAGCTGTGCTTTGACAGTTAAAAGTAGCCTCTCACAAACAGAAAAAAGTGTATTTTATTGAATATACTCTATGTTACATCGGGCAATAGAAACATTATCATTGCTCTACTTGGAACTGGAGAAATGTAAAAGCTACCCAATACTGGTCACAGTTAATTTAAGTTGTTAATTTAAGGGCTGTTAAGCGTATAGCAAATATGCAGTCACATTTTCTTAAATTGCCACTGGCATACCAATACAAAATACCATTCTTGTGTTTTTCATTTTTACAGTCGGAATGTCAAATTAGAAATTTGTACTGGTGCGTCCTCCAGTAGATGGAGGGTCTGGCTTCTGGCAAATCTCTTCTAATTATGTTAAGTATTTCCAGGATGGGAACCAAAAATAATTCAAATAAATATGGAGAATTATTTTATGTTAGGATTCTGAATTCAAGTTGTTGTTTGGTGTTGTCTCAGTTACAACAAGTCCAAGAGTCTGGTTAGACTAGGGGTAGGGAAACCTGGCCCCGGAGAGCCATAGTCCTGCATGTTTTAGATGTTTCACTCTTCCATCACACCTGGATTATGTCATTACCAGGCTTCTGCAGCTTTTAGTGATGAGCTGATCATTGAACCAGGCGTGACGGAAGAGGGAAACATCTAAAACATGCAGGACTATGGCTCTCCAGGACCGGAGTTGCAGACCCCTGGGTTAGACCAACTCTCAATGTAAAGCTCTGTGAGATAACTGTTGTTGTGACTTGGTGCTATATAAATAAACTTTGATTTGATTCCCAAGCTGATGTTATTCCACATTTTGTCCCATTGCAGCCTTTGTTAATGCACACGAATGAATAGACACAAGTGTTATTTCTCACTAATTTCCGCTTCATTCTTAGTCTGCTAACGTCATCTTAACCTTTTCATGCATGGATTATGATAAGCTACATCAGGTTTTCTTTGTAATGAGGACATGAATACTTGTTCATATAAGAGAAAACAGCCTTTTAATAGCCGTACACTGTAATGACCACTATTGCATGCAAGGGTTAAACCTACACCCACCACAGTGATGGCTTCACTACCCTGACATGAAGGTAATCAACACATGACATAGGAAACAGAGTTACATGATGATGCTCCTCCAGATGCTGCTGAATGAGTTTTGATTGGCAGCGGATCAATGGGTGAGACAGAGGGGCAGCCCGCTGTTTGTTCTGTTCCATCAAAGTTACTCAGAATGACAAAGGAATTCTGCAAATAAAAGAAAACATACAAAGAATCTATCAAACACCTGTTAAACAGCAACATCTGGGACAGTTCACTTGCAGACAAAGCACTGTGTAAACCTCCAGTTGGTATACTTTTAACACACAGATCAGTTGCAAACTGTTGAATAAATCTGAACCAAGGCAAGAAATAACTGCCGTTTTTGAGGTTCTCTTTTTAACAGGCCTGCCTGCCTGCCAATCTATCAATCGATCTATCGTCTCTCAATCCATCCACCCATCCATCTAGCATCCATCCATCCATCCGTCCACCCATGCATTTAGCATCCATCCATCCACCCTCCCACCAGTTTTACTTACTTAACAACTCAGTGATATTAACGCCATATGATGTACCATAGTAAATATAGAAACAGCACAGTTCACAGTGAGTTGAATTGACCTGCAAGTATGATGAGTAAAGGATCATCCTGAACCTGCGCTGGCCATGATGGGGTTAAAAAAAAGCAACAAAAACTGTCAAAGCAGTGTCGTGACGCTGCAATGCTCTCTTTTCTCAGCATGACAGTATTGTTTTTGACACCTGCCATTGTTAGGGACATTATCACCGAGCCGGGCTAAAAATGTCCGTCTTGCATTTAGAAAAACACCTACCAGACGCAGACGATACTTTGAACCTGTCATACTGCCCTCGAGTAACATGACCGCCACATTCATGAATCCAGTCCAGTGAAAGGACATTTGACTAAACAGTGGGCGAACTCTGAAGTTGTATTCACAGAGTTGCTGTAGCGCGTCTGTCAGGTGACTCTGATAAGTGAGATAATGACGAGGATTGTTGTACAAATGATCAGGAAATTGAGTTTTCTCTGAGGTGATCCCTGCACCTTCCAGATAAGGCCCCGTCGAGGCATTACAATAACAACTGCAGGGATTTGTAATATTGACTGGGTGAGAGAGCATAAGCTACAGTACAATATGGCCACCTTGTTCAGGATTTATTTAGTGTGTTTTGTGCCATGGTTTAGTGTCGAGATCTATATTAAAAAAGACAAAACTGCAAAATGATTACCCACAAGACAGAGCTGCATTAGATGAGAGCACTGCCTGTGTTATACATGCTGTTCAGGTAATTGGTTAAAAGAAAAAAAAAAAAAACAACATTTCTCCAGTGGTAATTGTAGTTTGCCATTTTAGAAGGAACATTGAAATGAAATGTCCGTGAGATGTACAGTATGTTGTTAAACTCTGGAAGCACGAATCGTAGTAAAGAAGGCGTCCAGTAAGTGTCTCTGTTATTGCAACTGCAGTAACTTTTTTTTGGGGGGGGGCGGGGGGTCAGCTTCAGCTATGGTCAAATTAAAAGACACCACATGGGCAGATAGTTTAGCTTCTTAGATGTATTTTACAGTTTTAAGCAATGTTAGTCACTAAGGTGGAATGAAACTGCTTTTATTGTTGTCAGTGTATGTTGTTTGGCAGCAAAGAGAGGAAACAAGAACAGGCTTTAGCCATAACTTAGGTGTATTGCTGTATCCTAAAATGATTGCCTAAGTCAGGTTTCATAAAAAATTACTTATTTGCCTTAATCATAATATTATATTTTCATTTCCTGAAAAATCTGATGATTTAAAACTACATATAAACATTAGTATGACTACTACTATTACCTACTACTACTACTACTACTACTACTATTACTACTACTACTACTACTACTACTACTACTACTACTAATAATAATAATAATAATAACAATAATAATAATTGTCTAAATGACTAAAAACATGAGTAAAATATTTTGGAGGTTCATTTAAGAAGGCATTGACTTGTTAAAATACAATGTCATCATTGCCATGTCATTAAAGTCATTATTTTCTCTAAAAAAAATAAAAAAATAAAACCCTAAACTAATATGTTTAATTAAGTTTTTTTTTTTTTTTTTTTGAGAAACTTGAAGATTCTGTGTTTGGCTTTCATCTTAAGAAGGTGATAATTTGTCACGTAAATGAGTAGTCAAGATCACAGGTCATTTGTACCCCTTTAACACCCATAACAGCCTCTATACTCATATTTAATATGGATGGACTGTTTTTTGGAAAATTCTTCACAGTAACAGTGCTTATGCTTGCATCCAGTGCCACAGCGTTGCTGTTTTCTTCCCCCTTAGAAATGTGTCAACAAGTCAAGTCTACTTCCCGCACAGACTGTATAACAAACTTTAGACCCACACGAACACAGCTAAATCATATCGAGCTTTTGAGTTGAATGTGTTTATATGATGCTTTTATCTAAGAAACGCTTTATAATTTACCTCCTTTGCTACCCATTCATACTCCATCGACAGCTGTGGCGCAGTCCATGGCCGGCGTGGTCCTGCCCACCAGGAGAAACTCAGGGTTCATTGTCTCGTCCAAGTACACTCGGGCATACAGACGGGGAGGACGAGATCGATTCCCCCAACCCTGCGTTGCGAGGAGATATCACTCCCCCCCCTTCTTGAACCACAGCTGCCGCTTTCATGTGTTGCAAATGTCTATTAGGCTCGTGGCTCCACACAAATAGCCAAAAGAGAGTTTTGAGCATTTATCCTTTGTGCCAATCATAGGTCCGTTTCGTCCCCGTTGTTCTCAGACACATCACACTGTTCCATGTAGAAAAATACACATCGGGCCAGACGTGGTATTTACCCGGCTATTTACGACAACAGATCATTTACAGACTAGGTGGTCATTGCGATAAAGTGCCTCTGTTTTATTCTCCATTCCTTCCCACTGCTGCTATTGACCGACCGCTCCATGAAACGTGTCTGTAGCTCAAATGCTGCCATAAGAATCTTGGCAGTTTTTTCACCGGCCCCCGTGTGTCAGTGGGGGTGAGAATTGATTTTGGATACTAAATTGGGTCATTTTTATCATGCCCTGTCATCAATATATAATTTAAAAGCAGGCCTAAGGCGAGTGTCGCCGGGCGGCTCATTGGAGGTTTATAAGGCCCATGGGGGTGGACTCCCTCGTGTCCCCGTCGGTTAATGCATGCCACTATGTGCGAAGATCCATCCAGTGATCCATCACCAGTGATTTATATCCCCAGAGGAACAAAGATATAGCAATACGTGGACATTTACTGCCTGTGTTGCGACATTTCAATTGGAACTTTCACAGGGTTGTGGAGAAACCCTTCCTTATCTGTGTCTATCACGGAGGGGGGGAAAAAAAAAAAACATCTGTATCTGTTGCCATCGAGCCGTACTTGTTTTGCTCCACATTATTGTCCCTTTTCAGTTTGAAATTATGCATTGCCGCATGGGAAAATGATTCCGTCATGTTCCTGTGGACTAGTTTATGCAACCGTTGCACCTAAGAGTTGTCACGTCTTTCCGCATGTCTCCGGTGTTTTCACTGATGTGTCATAGTTTTTGGAGATATATTAGTAGGGCCGAGGCACACATTTACTGTAACACCTTTTGATACCTCATCTGTTTTTTTTTAATGTTGGCATGCGTTTGAAACTGGTATGTTTTTTTGTGTGTGTGTGTGTGTGTGTGTGTGTGTGTGTGTCATACACACCAGCCAAGCCCACCTTCACTTCAGAAAAGTACTTCCTTTTGTGCAGCGCCGACCATATTGTGTTTGTTTTCCCTTATGACGTAAATCATGCTGATCTGCTCTAATTTTCTCCTTAGGCTTCATGAGATGAGTTTAATTTAGCAGCCAACCCTTTATTTCCAAAATAAATCTAACAGGTCCTGACAATGACCTTTCTCTTACATGTTGATGATTTGCATTTTCCTCATCTTTTTTTTTTTCTCCCAGCACTGTGATATGGCGTCACACTGTGTGATCCATATTCAAATATTATTTAAATGAGTTGCTCCATATTTGCATGTAAAATTGAGGATTTGAAGCCAGGTCGCCTGCATACTGATCAGAGAGACAACCTTCATTGGAAAGAGGGTTGATATTGCAAGTAAATGGGACATGGTATTAATAATTGTCATGGAGTGAGTGGTCTGTATTGCACAGCTGTAGCGGTGTCCACCCCCCCTCGATGTAATGAATCTGATATCATCCTCAACCCTTTCATTCTGAGCTCTGAAAATGATTACGGTCCCTTCAAATTGAGACTCAACCAAGGTTAGAAGACAAGGCGTCGTTCTCCCGCTGAAAGCCCTGTTATTGCCAGACAGGAAGATAAAACGTGCAAGCAATGCATACAGAGGGTTTTACATTTCTACTTACCTCTGTTGGCCAGTGTTTCACATTTTAAAATGACACAATATCACGGGTATTATGAAAATAAATTTTTTTGGAGAAAAGCTTTATCCTATGAGTTGCATGTTGGGCTCAGTAATGAGGCATTGTATACACCATTAACTGCATCCTCAGCAAAAACATGAGTTATTCACCCTTCACCCTAAAATGAATTATGACTACCTAGTTCAGGATTTTTATTTTTTATTTATTTATTTATTTTTTTTAATCAACAGTGACATTAGGACTCTTTCATACACCAGAAAACTACTTTAAAATAGCCATCCACTGTAGTGACCACTGTGCATGAAATGCTTAATAAGCTACAACTGAAATGAGGAGCAGACATTTGTTATTTCAGTTCAACTCCAACATGTACAATCCTTACATAGAGTTAAAGACAGAGACGTAGGTATTAGAGCTGATGAGTAGTTTGTATATAGAAAATGTTAGCCTTTTATACCTCCATTTCCTGACCTGTAGTTTTTTATTTTTTTCTCTGTATCACGTGACCTATTATAGTCGTTTTGCTTTTGCCTATGTAATCTTTCATAACCTAATGTGCCCCAAATCCCAGGCGAACTTGACTTTGTAAATATTTCAAAGCTATCTTAACACTAGTGCATTATTTATTGGAGTTTATTTATTTATTTGCATATAAATGGCTGGCTTTAATTCAGGTGTCTTAACATCCCTACTTTTCCCTCTCCTTTGCCTTTCCTTCGCCTTGACATGGAATACCAGCTGAGACCTGCTCTTTACAGAAAAGGTCTGTTTTTATTCCTTCGAGTGAGGCAGAGGTAAGGAGGGACAGAATCGATTGTTGCGGGCCAAATTGAACCTGTGTTGAGCTGCAGGCAGCCACGAGATAAAGCCTCTGACGCTGTCTGCTGTGTTTATCATCAGGTGGCCTTTTCTCTGTGTGCTATGCTGCGATTTTGATGTGTTAAGTCATAATAGGGGAGCCACCATTCTTTGGAGGGGCTGCCAATAAAATCGCAGACAGAGGGGATTATGTTTCATGTCAGCCCATTATTGTTTCCACCTTCCCCAGTACACTTTTTCTTCACCTGAAGAGCCATCTGCTTCAGTTTGTCGTCCTTCTTATCCAGCTATGACATTAATGTTCTATTCAGTTGAATATTTCACATACATCCAGTGCTAAGCTTTGACTGTAACGCTCTTTTAAACCATTATAATTTAGTTTCATTGTTGGTCATAATGTTATCCATTATGGGTTTGCCATTGTGAGGTCTTTTTCAGAGTATCATCAGTGTATCTGACTTTTATATGAGGATGATGTACTCATAACATGGTTTGATTTGAGTGTCCGCAATCTCAATATTTTTTTTTTAACTCATTGGAATTCATTGTGTCTGCATGTCCTGCTTCACAGCCGAACCCATGTTATTTTTAACCACAGTGACAACCTCGTATCAGAGGAACACAAATGGTGGTAATCATCCGCTACCATGCAGCTATCCGGGCCAGAACTCGACGTGAAGCACCTATCACAATAGTCAGCTGTTCACTGGAATTACATCTACTCCATTGATTTATTTGTATCTCAAATATTAGTGGGCAGCCAACAGCCACTAATCTTGTGATTGCAGTTTAGAGATGTCACTTGGCTTATTATTTTTAGTTTGATATGAAGACATGCCACTGACATTTTGAAATTGACTGTTACAAACATTTAATCACACAGATATGCCTTAGCGCATCTAGCACCGGAGATATAGCAGAGGCAGTTTTATCGCTGCTGACTATGTTCCCAGGCCGAGTCTCCTTCGTCCTCCAATTTGCCACTGTGAGTGTTCCCGTGTAAGTGTAAAACCTTGGTAGAATGGTCATCCAGTGGTGTTTTAGTCTGGAATACGCCCGACAGCACAGTCTCCTCTAGCTTGCATGACCTTTGCTTTGTGGTTTTCTCTGCTCCAGTATATCCTGTCAAACCAGTATGTTGTTACGTTGCAGTAAATACAATGGAACGGGACTTCAGCTGCAGCCTTTGTGCAGTAAGACAGGCTAAATATTTCTTACACCTGTTACCCAAAAACCAAAAAAAAAAAAAAAGGTGGGAAATAACCTCGCAGATAACCAGACAGGCCCATTAGTAGAAAATGACGATGGCTGCGGGTATTTTATGGACGCGTTATGAAGATGTCTTCTTTGAGAAAGATGAGGATAATCCCCTCGTTCTGCCTGTGGGCTACATTTCCAAGGTCCCCCTAATAACCTAGGGAAAAAAAAGAAAAAGAAAAAAATATAGTAGATCTTTTCAGGTGTTTAATGTGGATCTGGTGAATGTTTTGAGATACTGACACGTTAAGGCAACCAAAGGCTAAACTCGTCTCTGTTGATGAATTCTAAAGACAGAGGATGGTGTTGACTTGGTGGGAGACGCTGGTTAAAAATTTACGTGTCCTGACTTGAGGGTGAATTTAACTGTGGGTTGAAAACAGGATGGATGTTAACCACACATCACAATTGTCCGACAGGTCACCAAAGGTTCACCTTTGGTCCTACTTTACCTTTAAGTGCCAACCACGTGCGTTCAACAATAAAACAGTAAAGGCTCAACCGCAACTCAAAGAGCCCTCAGTGTAATAATAGTATGATTTCACTTTGTGTCCACACAGTAGAAGTACAATCGCCTGCTGACTGACTCATCACATCACACAGCTCTTTAAACGATTTCAGATACACAGTACGGACAAGTGATTTTTTTTTAAAAATCATTTTTGTTTTTTAATTCCTCTTTCTACCCATTTGATCACGTACATTGATTCTATACTGAGTCCCAGTTACACTTTATTTATCCAGAATAAGTCACATAATCACATGAGAAGAAATCAACGTATTTTATTTATGTGTTTTATTTTCAGGCAATGAGATTCTGTGTATTTATGGCCAAAGAAAATATGGTATAGATTTGGAGGCTACGGATGTCACTGATATAACTTAAGATATGTGAATCTAGTCCAGCAGAACCATTTCCCAAAAAAATGTGGAATTAAAATCTTCAGTGCAAATAATTAGGTTCAAGTAGATTCTAAAAGCTGAATTAATTTAGCAATAACACAACCTGCCATCTGTTAGCGTTAGAATTGTATTTTCTCGATGACCTATATTCATGGGGTAATAATGTATGTTCAGGGCAAGGACAGCATTTGCCTTAAGCGGTTGGTTATTACAAAAGGCTGCGAGCTACAAACCCTCCAAGTAATCTCTAAATGGAAGGAGTGAATGAAGCTGCCTAGGGCCAAGACATAACTGCGCAAACACCCCGGCACTGTGTGTCTTTTGCAGTTGTAGTTCCCTAATGTTTTTGCCTGCCCTGTGGCGATCAGTGTATAATGTGAAGGATCGGCTATGAGCTCAAGGCAAAACCAGATCCAGACGTTGGTCTTCCTGGCTGTGGTGGCGGAGGCTGATCGTATAAACGCTGGATTTCTACCAGTGCAGAGTTGTTTGGCCATGTGATTCTCCTCGTACAAAAATGTGAAGAATGCACTTTACTCCGTGCCTGGTGGTGTCATGGAACGGAGATATAATGAACCAGGTGGAACCTCTGAGCTGCTATTGAGGTCTGCCAGTTATGAAATGTACTGGAATGCCTCTGCAACACCAGAAAATATAGAAAAATTAACAAAACAAAACAAAAAAAAACAACAACAACAACAACTGTCTGTTCGTTTTCTGGACAAGTTCCAGAATGTAAGGGTTCCTACTTTCTCCTGTTACTCCACATAGTTTTATGAAAATATTTTCAATCTGACAGGCAAATACACAAGCCCATAAACAGATGGACCAGATAATGCAAGCGAAGGTACGACATTCATCATCAGCGAAGGGGCCACGTGTGATTTATTTATTACATTTTTCAAAATATAACTGCTGGGGAAACCCGAACCAGGGATCTGAACTCACAACTCCCAAACCAGATGTGACTCTTTAACCTCTGCCCAATGATTCCCTGTGGTTTTGTCTGAAAAAGACATAAGGAACATATCCAAATGAACTGTAACTATATTGGGCAGTTTGTTGTCATTATTTCAGGCCTGTGCGTATCCTGTGCATATATACAACTTTTTTTTACATTTTTTTTTTAATTTTTATTGCTTCTTCAAACTAAATGTGTGGAGGTAGATTTTAGTTTTTGCTATATTCAGTATCAGTGACTAAATTTGCATTTTGCTGGTGTTTCAAAGTAAGTCTCCATTACAAAAATCTGTTTTGTTTTTTTTTTCGAAAATTGTGCCAGAGACAATAAAAGTAATAAAAATGAAAGTGTTTTCTTTTGCCATCGATGTAATTTCATAAACACTCCCAACAGTTCATTATAGTAATGGAAATGAAGGTTAAAATACCGAATAATCCTAAATAGTCTGTTACAGATCAGCCACTTCAGCTGAAGCATCAATTGCAAGAGCCCTCACTGTTTTATCTGTCTCCCAGTAACTGTAGAGGTGATGTTTGTCATAGTGTATGCTATTTAGTCATACGCTTTAGTCATATTCTGTTCTGTTTTACTATATGGTTACTTGTGTGTACAGAGCAAATATTTGGAATTAAAGCAAAATCTATCCTTTTGTGTCCCATTTGATGTAAAGTACACTGTGTATCCGAGTATGTGGTACTTCACGCATGTGACTGACGAAGCTCCCTTCAGTGTCTTACAGTAATTAAAATAAGGGGCTGATATCACTTCTGTAAAAGCCAATCACTGGCTTAGTCACGTTTTGTCTTCATTCTGACGCGTCTCGCTAACGCCTCATGCTATATTCCAGTCCTGGATTGCTCTCAGTGCTATATTAAGCCGCTCTGTATTGCTGGCGGTGGTGGCGGGGGCTGTAAAAACAAGAAAATCAGCCAGTTAATTCATCTCCCAGCTACCAAAGTCTCATTACGCTGCTGATGAGTTTAAGGATTGCCTGAGGTGGAAAGGGGCTGTGTTTATGACTCCGCAATCGTGCGTACTGAGTCCCCTTGTCTCGTGTAGATGGGAAACAGAGGAGTTGCCAACAGACTAGCCTCATGACTACCAAACACATCCCAGTTTAAACACCCTGTGATTGTACATTCACTTATACATATGTTTCTAAACACTCTTTTTTACATCCCATTAAGGCTGCGTAGGGCTAAATGAAGACAGATACGCTCTGTGGCAGAATTGATCTGACCTTTATTGTCCTGTAAGGGATATGAATCTTTCTGCATCTACTTTATTAGTGTGATGTACAGACCCAGAAAATCCCAATTTAGGAAGTTACATGTAGGTCACGAAACACAGCTCCACTATGTGCAGAAACAGAACGAGTATATGTAACCTACATGACTGCTCCAAAATATTTGTCACACTAGAGTATTTAGGTATCTTAAGTTAAGTGAGAGATAGAGGTCAATGTGTTTGCATTATTTGCCTTTTCCCCGTGTTGCACACTATAAGATATTCAAGCCACTGTTTAAAAAGGTACAGCACATAGAGATGTGGATTTTGACCCTTAAGTGGAGGTTCAGGTTTTTATCATTTATATCCATAGGTTAATTTATTTTGCACAATAGTTCCTAATAGTACAACTGGACTATAGTAAAACATCTCAATGCTAATATTAATAACAGCTTTTTAACTCTGACATGGTGCCATTAACTCATATCCAGGTCCAAAAACTCTACAACAGAGCTTATGTACAAGTTCACTATAAATTCTAAATTGGTTTATGTCACTCAAATGCAACCATTAGAGTTAAATATGTGTGTGTGTGTGTGTGTATGTACATATAGATTAATTATTTTAGATTACAGCAGCACACACGACACACACAAGACACTGAAAATTTGAATAATACCTAATATTATCAACAGTACAAATATAAATAAAGAAAAGATCAGTGATCAGTTACTGTTATTACTCTTTATGTGTGTGTGTGTTTATTTGTACCTGTTTTCCCAGTTATTACACTTTACCATGGTCTGTTCTCCCTGCAGTACGTTGTGATTTTGAAGTGCGTTGAATACTGTTGAAACTTGATCCACTTACAGAAGTGCATCACTTCACTTCAAGGTGGTCTGTGCGTGTTGACAAGAATTGTTACTTTATTTAACTTCCTCTGACCTTGACAGCTCAAATAAAGGGCTGACAAATGGACAATCAAATCAAAGTTCAAAGTTTTATATAGCGCCAAATCATAACAACAGTCATCTCAAAGCGCTTCACATGTAGAGTTCAACTAAACAGAAACCCCACGGAATCCTTCAGGAGCAACATACTAGTGACAGTGGCGAGGAAAAACTGCCTTTCATAGGCAGAAACCTCAAGCAGACCCTGACCCCTGGAGGATGGTCGTCTGCCCAGACCAGTTGGGGTCAAAGGACAGGGAGAAGCAAGACGAGAGAGAAAGAATGAGTGGTAGAGGGGAGCGGGGGGAGATAGAGGGACACACATGGAGGGCTGTTAGAGGAAGGATCATTACAGTTACATAGACAAATACAAAGAGGTGATGGAACAGAGCATGAGTCCTGCTGCCTGAAGACTGGTGATGCTGAGCCTGGAGAGGTGCTGGTCCATGGCAGACGGAAGGTGGGGTGATGGTGGGTAGATGACTGCACCCAGGTAAACCCAGGAGAACCAGCAAAGAGAGACAAAAGAGAGAGGAAAAAAAGAAAAACAGGAAACAAACAAGCAGGGGAGTGCTCCTAGCCTACGCCATAAGCTTGTGAAAATAGGTGTGTCTTGAGTCTAGTTTTGAACGTGATCATGGAGTCTGCATCCCTGACTGATTTCGGAAGGCGGTTCCAGAGAAATGATGCACAGTGGGAAATTGCTCAATTAATCAATCAACCAAACTTTATTTATAGAGCACTTTTCATGCAGGCAAGTGCATCACAGAGTGCTTTACGTAATAAAAACATTCCCACCCAACCCCCCCACCCCCCGTGTGCAAACAGAAAAA
>JAPTHA010000002.1:7164534-7180469 GCA_029814585.1 Gymnapogon annona
ATAATAATAATAATAATAATAATAATAATAATAATAATAATAATAATAATAATAATATTAATAATAATAATAATAATTATTATTATTATTATTATTATTATTAACACATGCTTAAAACTGTGTATTTTAGTTAAAAAAAAAGAGAAAAACAAAACTGACTTGAAGTTTTTGGCATATTTCTGATCAAAACCAGTTGTAAATATCCATAATGAAATGTTTTGAGATTGCAGAAATAATATTGCATCTGCTCAATCATGCTTTTAGTCTTAAACATTCAGTGTCCATATTATTCTCCAGAATTTTATTTTTGTCATTTCCAGGCCTTTTTAAGCCTGTGTGAAAGGCTCTGAATCAGTTCCTTTCTACAGGTAACCGAGTCCCACATTGTTGCCATAAAGTGTTATCTAGTGTTACAGTGTCTCTAGTGTCTTTAGAGACTCCAGTTGTTAAAGGGTTAATGTGGAATTAGAGTTGTGTGCATGTGCAGAGGTTTAGGAGCCCTGGTCTGGTTTGGTTCCACTTGACTAGTGATACAAATATGTATGCACATTTCATATTTGTGGATTACACTGTTCACTGAACTTTAAAACCAAATTGAAAGTGATATGTGGAATCAACACTGGTTCAGATTTTACCTACAGGTCATAAAAATATCTAAATCTTTGCGGCGTGTTGAGAGTTGTCAGTGTAAGTTCACAGACAGTGTCAGAACACTTAGTTTTGGCAGACTATTCCGTGTTTATTCTAAAGAAAGCCAACTATGAACGACTCTCACTTGCATTCACGGGTTAAACATTAAAATAAGTGTCAAAATCACAGACGATGGAGTTTTAGAATCCGAAAGCACAACATACAAACTCCAATCCAAAGAAAGACAGTATATAATCTGAACAACCTGCAATATAATTCTGTCACCTCATGTTTCATGTTTTGGTTTCGACATTGGGTTTTATAGTCTTGAGGGGACACGGGTTAAGATCAGGTGCATGGAACTATTGAAAAGATCAGGAGCCAAGTCAGCTTTGCCTTGGGCGTATGCGCAGTATTTTTTTGGATGGACAAGTATCAGTGAGTTAGGTGGGTTACATTTATCTTCATAATAAATAAACATTATCACGTACACAAACACAGCTCAAAAGGTTAGAGGTCAGATACTATTTTTTGCTATTGATTCATGCTCTGCTCACCTTGCCTTAAATTTATGACATTGCACCACAGTTTCTTTTCCGTCACGGCTGTTGTTTGCCCTGTGGTGAAAAAAAAATACACTGTACATGTGTAGCTTAATGTGTATTCCTACAAACAACCAGTGCACTCACACCAGTGTATGAGACGTGTCGTGTTTAAGATCAAGATGTGTAAGTCGTACAGTTTATCATCAAATTATTTGTATTTCCTCAAAGTAAAAGCATATCATTTCTTCTGTATGTCACATTGAGCCCTATAGAGACAAATGTTTAAAAAAAAACTGCATTTTTGTACAAACAGTCTGTACAATTCTAGACCGCATTTCACAACATCTACGTAACCAGACGTGGATATGTGTCGCATGCCTCCCTTCACATCTTAACACACTTCCCACTTCTTCACTACCCAGCAGCTCATCGTGATTCATGACTGTCATTACCTGCATTTGCTGTGTGTATGTCTGGACAACACAAATTTATGTACAAATTACAATTACATGCATGACAAAGAGAACACTACTGTGTTTTCTTTTTAATCTCCATATGTGTTGGTCTCCTCAAAGACAATACTATTCAATATGAGTCATTCCAGCGGGAATCATCAAATTCTGGAAAAGTTCCTCACCTGACCCCCTTAGATTTGCCTGAAAAAATATATATATATATATATATATATATATATGTGATGGGAAATATTTTTGTTAGACAACATCCAAAATTTCAGAGCTCTACATTGCATAGTTTTCTCACAAAAACAATCCTAAATGAAGTAAAGTCAGCTCGTTTTTTAAGTGATTTTCAACGTCATCACCTGAATGACCCTTTTTAACTTGAAATATCTCAAGAACTATAAGAGCCAGGTCCATAAAAAATTGTAGACTGAGAGTTCTAGTCCTTGGCACATTGTCTGTCAGCTCAGAGGATTGTATTTCAATTTACAACCTAATACTGGTTTTCTGAAATCCTTCGAAAATTTCACCTTGCAAAATCTGGGATGACTTTTAAATATCCACAGAATCCCTAATTTGCATTGTATGACCTTCAAACTTTATAGGTGTTTTGACATGAACCATGTTCTCCATATTCTGAAATTTCAGGTACATATGTGTCATGGATTGTGAGATATTAAGGTGAGAAAATGGGGGAAAAAAAAACATTTTGGCCAATGTTTGAGGCCTCATATGAAAAAAAATGATACCAGATACCAATCTGAATTTAAAATTTTTGGAAAGATCATATTCTTAAATACTAAATATATACAAAAATTGGGATGAGGTTTTGCCTCATATTTTTTATAACATTTTTTTAAATTATCATTGTGGTACATTCACACTTGAAATGATATCTGCTAATTGAACACTGTGAGTTGTCATACGCCTATAATAATGAAGTAAGTGCCTCAGTTGCTCATCTATTGTATTATCATTGATAAAATAAGACAATATTGTATATTGTTTACTCAGCTGTATACTTTCATCACAGTTAATTTCTTAAATTTTTTGAAAATTAAGTTAACTGGTCAGCAGCAAAAGTCAAGTTTAGACATGTTCAAATGTTGAGTTAAGCATATTTCCCAAAAATATTTCTGGGTGGATTATTGTTGATGATGTCAGATAGCTCTAAGAAAGTTGCATAATCACTTGAGGCAAGTTCAGACATGATCACCTTGATCTGTATCTGATCTGTCTCTGAGCTGAAGATAAGGTCAGATCACTTCTTATCATCAAAAAAAAAAAAAAAAGAAATAATATTGTAGATAACTTACTGTGCATAGGAAATGGTATAATCCAATTTGTGACAATGTTCTTTACATCCCAAAAGATTTCCAATTGTGCAGGGATCAATGAAGTTCGTCTCCACTAGAGATGCCATCTTGATGACATGAAGTGATCTGACCTAATCTAAGGGTGTCTGGTGGGAAGCTTTTGATGACTCTAAGTGGAATGATTCATATGGTGGTAACGGAATTAAATTGATCTCAATAGACTCATGTAATATGAAGGCTGTTGGCAATGTAACACCTGTTTTCATTCTGTTCCAGTAATATATATTTTTTCATATGGTGTGTAGTCCTCAAATGATCGCAAATCATAATCATATTAATGATGATGATGGAGGTCAAGATTTTAATCTCTATACATTGAGAAATTCCATATGGAAAACAAATATTGTTGTATTTGGCATTTGTGTATTTGTAGCAGGGAGAGAGACCTGTTTTTTTTTTTTCTTTTAATGTTTGGCTTATATTATTTCATCATAGACTCATGTAATACGAAGGCTGTTAGCAATGTAACACTTGTTTTCAATTTGTCAAGTCAAATTCATTTGTATAGCCCTTAATCACAAAAAGGTTTCAAAGGGCTTCACAAGTCCACAGAGGACAGTAATTGACGACATCCCCTGATCTAAACCCCCCTGGGTGTTCCAGTACCTTTATCTATATAGTGTATAGTCCTCAAAGTAGCACTAATCATAATCATAATATTAAAAATAACAATAATATAACAGCAATGATGATGAAGACGATGATGGTGCAGGTCAAGATTTTAATCTCTGTACATTAAGAAATGCCACATGGAAAACAAAAATCTGTGTATTTGGCAGTTGCATATTTGGAGCAAGGACTAACCAATTATTATTTTGATTAAAGGTCAAGGTTACTGGGGCCACGAAGCATTTTTTTTTTTTTTTGGCTGTAACTCAGAAGCCATGCTAAATATGACAAAATGTAATGCAAATGGGTAAAATTATTGAATGGATTTGAAAATATGCACCGTCACCATCGCCAGGCTCTGTCAAAACCACTTGTGTTTTGTACTGGAACCCTTAGTTTATGAAGAGAGATGGCAAAGGCTGAATAAGTTGCAGTAAAATGAATATTTGAGGTGATTTATACATTCATAGCTCTGACTTTGTCTTATTATTTAATCAACTGTTGGAGTTCATTTTGATCGGTTGATTGACTGATTGATTGTTCATTTATTTTAAGCGTAATAATACAAAAATGACAAGAACAATTTATTGAAAAGAAAAGAAAACATAATAGAAAAGGGCTGAAGTTTAACTTATTATATCCAGTATATCCCCGCTCCCTTAAGAAACCAACTACAACATGGTGGACACATAGTAGCAGTGAATGTCATTTTTACACAATTCAGAATTATGTAAAGTATTAAATTGATAGTTGGAATTATTGAACTTTCAAGAGTATTGGGGCATATTCAGTGTACTGACTTTAAAGTGATATTCAGGATAATTTAAAAGTGCCGAATTAAAGTCTTCAAAATAGATTTGGGGTGAAGTGGGTCTCATTAAAAAAACCCAAAAACACAAAAAAGGTGTTGTTCTTCCGCGAGTGCTTCAAGTATTTAGTCTGTTTGTTAGTCTGGATCTGAACTAATGACTTGAAATGAGTAACACTGTGTGAAGCAGCTCCAATAGGCCCCACCCCCACCCCACTGTGTCCCACAGGTAAAAGTTCTGCTTTTGTTGAGGGAGTCTTGTTGCTTTCAAGAGCTCTTGAGGGCTTCAGTTCACCAGTTGAGAGTCTTCCCTCACAACACGTTAAAGCGGCGAAAATATCAATAATATAACACATACTTGAACCAATATTGATTTTAAGGTGGGACTTCTAGACGTCGACTAAAATACTGATGTCCACAGAAGCCGCTTTGCACGAGCGTCCGCGCTTCTGCTCCTCTTCTATTTCTCTGTGCTCTCCATAATCTATTCCACCTCCAACTAACCCTTTAAACACTGTGACACAATTAGTCCTTCAGTTAGTTACATACACTCAATTGCTGCCTCGGCTGCTGTGAAAAGAGCACATAGCCACAACACAGGGTTTAGATAGAAAGATACCTTTAATTGTCTCACTCGGGGAAATTTCAGATTACAGCAGCAGAAAACAAAGAGTAGAAAAACAGAGATAATCGTGTGGGAGATCCAATAATGAAAAAAGTTAAGTTCGACACAGTGTATGAGGCTACGTGGGTTCATATGGGGTCACATGGAATCATATGGGGTCGTCGTTTGATTACATTGCAAAACCACAATATATTTCCATAAGTACACAACCTTGCTTTGCCATTGTCTACATACCTCCTGGCACCACCCCCCAAATATGTCTGATGTTGGGAGGATGACATGTCATCTGGAAGGCACACTCGGAGTCTTCACAACCCATTGAGTTGAACGGCGAGGTCCCCATGTCTGAATCGCGCTCCTCCCTCTCTCTACTCTGACACCCCCAGCCTCCCCTCATCTGAAACCAACTTTTCAATCCCAATGATCAAAGTAGACCAGCACACAACACAACTCTCCCTCAAGGATTCCAGAGTTGCATATCTCTAAAAGAGGCATCCACCCAAGAAAATAAATTATTCTCTCAAGCAAATAGCTGCAGATGAATTTTTTATTAGTGATTTAAACTTTCCTGCTATGGATATGGGGAGGGGAGTGAGTGGGATAAAGTGTTGTGGTGCAGTTGAAATAAGGGGCTGGTTTTTAAGTTAATGCATTCATATAAAAACAATCCTTTAATCACCATCTTCTTCAGATATTATTTATAGTTTTGGGCTCTTCAGCTGTGCTGACAGAAAGGCTAATCCCATCTGCTCACAGAGCACACGAAATCAATGGTTGTTTCTCCTTGAATGTTGTTTTCACTTTTTTACTGCGTGAAAACAACTCAGCGGCCTCTTCCGCAGCTTTCCTCATCAAGTGCAGAACTTTCTGACGATGTCTGTTGAGTATTTATCTTTGACAGAGTTGACAACAACCATTCCCTGATTTGTTTCCAATCTCTAATGAACGCTGTGACTTCTTGTCTGTAAGTAATAAAAAAAAAGAAAGAGCTCAAAGTTGTTGAAGTTCTTGATACTCCTGGTGCACCTTCAGACTTTTTTTCTAATACTGAGGAATCACATTGTTTGACTCAGACAAAACATCTTCACTAATGTCCGTCCATGTTGCATTTCCCTCTGGTTAGCATTTTCAGCACAAAGCGTCTGCGTGTCTGGCATTATTAAAGAATTCCACTGCAACGCAGTCACCCCAAATTGCTTTTACTAAAAAGCAAGGCCTTAATACACCCACCCAACATGAGGCATCTGAGTAAACACACTGACAGACAGTCCTCACAGAGCTGAATGTAAACGATAAGAGAATCCATTAACTCCATTTTCCTTCTGTTTCTTTCTTTTTTTCCGTTTCTCCCCGGCTCCCTCCTGATCTATTCTCTTCTTTTGCTGCGGCAAATGAAATATCATTAGATTTCAGAACATGGAGTCCATATTCCAAGAGGTCAACAATTTGTTAATTTAATGCTGCTGGTGTATTCTGATATAGAGTATGTGTGAAATGCAATCGCGGGGCCTGTGTGTGTAATCCTGACCAGGAGCACAGAGGGCACCAGGGTTTTTCCATTAATGGGTTATCAAAGGACAGCATATGTGGTGGGATGAGCCAACAGTCTTTCGAGTTAATTGTGTGACTTTCTAATAAAGGCCAACAGACCCGTAACTGCCTTCACAACATACGGAGACAAATATTCTAATGGCAGTTTCCATGTGAGGGCCTCTGTATGTGGGTGCATCTGTCCACATAGGAGCCCATTTGATATTTTTGAAGCGTATTAATTCCTTCTTTGAACAAATTTACCATCACACCACATTGGTTCAACTCTATATACTCGAGCAGGGCACACCCCATATTGATGAGGTCACTCATCAGTATGGTTGTAGATCTACATGATTAAGAAATGTATGGCTAAGATGTGGTTTAAGAACTCAACAGTTGTGTGAACCTGGAGAAAATAACCTACTGGATGAAAAAATACGTAGGATGTACTTCAAGATATGGAACCATTTATAAACTACATGGAAAATTTACCAGCACACCATACTGGTTCAGCTCTGTAGGGCTCTAGGACTTGGGAAGTCAGAAGAGTCATGTGACTTGTGCAGTTAATTTATTTACATTATTATTATTATTATTATTATTATTATTATTATTATTATTATTTAGTGTATGTCATTGTACCTGTGTTGTGTTTTTTTGTGTGCTTTTTTTTTGTCTGTTGTCTCTGATGCTTTCATTGTGGGTAGTGAATGTCGTCTCGTAGTGTGTGAATGTAGCTGTAATCGTGTCATGTGAAAAATTAAAAATCAAATAATTTATAATAATACAATATATAAATATAATATATATGTAGATATAATTGTGCAGTAAAAAATAAAAATAAAATATAATGAAATACATTTTAAAAAAAGTCACCGACAGACCCACAACCAGCTTCACAACACACCAGGACAAAGATTCTAATGGCGGTTTCCATGCAAGGGTCTCGCTATGCGGGCACATCTGTCCACTTTGGAGCCCATTTGATATTCCAAAAGCTGGTTAATTCCTTCTCCAATATGACAAATTATCATAATCATGCTAATGGAGACGTTGCTTTGACGGTGCCACTCACATCGAGTTGGTGCTGAGTCATCGTCGCTCAATATTTTCGTTGGTTAACACGGCGCCGTCATTAAATTCATTCCGCCAGATTTTGGAGGTCACTCATCAATATGGGAATACATCTACACCACGGAGCAGAAGTCTCACAATCTGTAACCTATAACTTCTTGAAGGCATTTCCCTCCACATCCTGGCAAACAGCGTAACAGATGGCTAATAAACACATTTGCCACGTTTAAAGCCCGGGTGCTGTAGCGTTTGTAAAATTCAAATGAGATATAACAGTGACATTCGCCGTGTGAGATCATTCGTGCAACTGAGCAGTTGGAAATAGTCATCACTCCTTCATTGGACTGGCAAACTTGTATGCATGCGAGGGGGGAGCCATGCCGTGGGAGATGTATTGTGTTGTGCGGGGTCAGAGAAGTAAAGCCAACACATTTCATGAATTATTGAAAGACCAGACCTGCAAACGGAAGGAAAATAAATTAATAAAAAAAACCCTGCTTGGACAGGTTGGACCTGTAGGTTGCACAGCATTCCGTTTCTCAGCCACATATAGATAGAGCAGTACGTCTAAGCCCTATCGCAACGTACGAGAGGCCATAAGTGTAACATGTATGTGAGGCTCTTTATCACACGGCGTCCTTTAACCGGCAGACGCTTCACTTCCATGGTGTCGTAAACAACTTCACCTGACATGAAAGTGTTGCTATGCAAAGCCAGCAGTTATAGTGAATGTGGAAGAAAGTGTCTCTGAATGTACATGCGCCCTGGTATTGTGGTAAAGCTTTCTATGCCCCGCGCTTGCAGAAGGGCTTGAGGGAGACTTAACAAAACAGGGCTCCTGGACTATAGTGTGCCCATGTTTTATTGAATAGTTATTATGCTTGAACCAAAAGGGACATGGTATCTGGTGCAGATAATCACACAGGGTTAGTCATGTGACCTTTTTGGTATAAAGGGCTCCACTTCACCTTTCACTATTCTCTGTTATTTTTTTAATCGAATATTTCTGTATATAATTTTTTTTTATATAATATTATGTTCTATGCTTTGTTCGTGAAATTATGAGGCTGTCTTTAACTGCTAATTGTAATCTTTGTTTTTTTTTCTTTCCCGGAAGAATTAATTGTTTGAGAAAAAAACTCAGATATCCCCAAGTGCCTCTTTGCCATATTTTTTTATTATTATTATTATTAAATCAATATTAACATGCAGACAGGTGAATATGAAGGTCCACAATAACTTGTTTCCATAGTCACCTTGAGTCTTCAATAGATAAAATGACTTTCCATATGTATATATATATATATATATATATACACACACACACACACACACACACACACACACACGTATAAGTACACACGCACACACACTTACATATATATGTACGTATGTACAGTATATTGATATAGATAGCTATATGTCTGTGTGTTTTTGTTCTCTAGACATCTATTTTAATGTTTTGAAGTTCTCATGTATTATCTGATCAGATTTCTGGGGAACCGGGTCGTTTGTGTTTTGTTCCAGTGAGGTTTAAATCTGGATTCCTGCGCTGAAGATTATTTTTGAAAACACATCTCATGGGAATTGTTTATCTCTTGAATGTCCTCCTACTGTATACAAGGGTGCCAAGAAAATCAGAGCTGATAGGATCGTTCGTTGCCAACAGCAGAAACAGGGGCTGTCAAAGTGGTGAAGGGAAAATAAGAGAAGAGTAAAAGCATATTTGTTACTATGGTAATTAGTGGTGCTGTTTGATTAGAGCAATATGATTATGTTGCATAATCATGTTTACAGTCAGAATCAGTTGTTTGTTTAAAATAAGTTTTGCCGGCAGGATTTTTATTTGTAATCTCCATAATTTATTTTCCTATTTATGATGCAGATTGTGAGCGCCGCCTCGGCGTTTAGTTCAGGATGAAGACGTCGAAGCAAAAGATGTGGACACATATGGTTGTTGTCATGACCCTGAGGTGTAGTGGTCGGCAGTGGTCCGTCTGTCATCATATTTTTTTTTTTCAAATTCTATAAAGCGAAACATTCAATATTTTCCTCCCAAACTTGACAGAACCTCTTAGGAACTTGAACTTATAGCAACTTGAGAAAAATACAATATCACTGGTCGAAAAAATAAAAAAATCAATACCATTTATCAGCTATGTCAGGGGTTTCAAAGTGATTTAATTCAGTTTAATCTCAAACGGGACAGAACAATAAAATAATAAATCTGAATGTTGTCTTTGTTTTAGTGCAAAACTGTGAAATTTAAATAAGATCATTTTTAAATAGATAGACTGACAGACCTTTAATGGTCCCACAAGGGGAAATTCCAAATACATTATGTAAGTATTTGCATTCCCCTCTTTTAGTGTGAAAAACCTGAACAACTTAAAATGTCTTTACAAAAATAATTATTATGACTAAACTAGTCATGTCTTCCTGTGTATTTAGATGACAGTGGATCCGTCAAGCATTTAGGTATAATGCTGGTACAATTTTGGGTGTTTGGAACATAAATGAGTTTTACACTCTTGGTCATTAAAACCTTTAGTGTAATTTTATCTTCGTTGTATTCACATTGGAACCTCTGGCGGGTTGGTTTTAGCCTGCGGACAGTATTTTAAACATCCTTGAGTTATGTAATTGAACATTCATTCACATTGATTCTCCTTGTTTTCAGAGTAGGACTAGTTCATTAACAACTATTCAAGGCCAGAATTCTTTGTTTTGAAGTCAATGACGTTAAACTAATATCACTGATAAGATAATAAAGTTCACTGTCATCACACTTGACCTTTGTACTGAAAAAACATCTGGTTTTATATTTCATTATGTGACTTATTCACGATGCAAAAACACATTCATACACTCACGTCCTTTTATTTTCCATCGTCTCTCTCCTTCTCTCTCCCTCTCTCTCTCCTTCGTATGCTTCCTTTATCAACCTTATTTGACCTCTCCATTATCCTCTCCATCCTCTCTCGCTCTCTATTTCTCTCTCACTGCCCTTGTCATCCGACAAGGAGATGGTGACAATGAGGGCTTGTGTCCTTGGACATGGAGCAAAGCTCTACTATTGACTGGCATGATGAGCTGCTCTTTCCTTGTTCCTTCCGCACAATCCTTATAATCCCTCTGTCTAAGCTGCCAACACGGCGCACACATCAGGACCACAGGGGCATTTGATGGGGTGGCTTGGGGGGGGGGGGGGGGTCTACTGTCACCCCTTATTATATCAGAGTACAGCTGTCACTTAATGTCACACACACACACACACACACACACACACACATACACATGCTGTATGCATGTGGAGGAAACGCCACAGATGAGCAAATGACAAGTATGTCCTCATATTCGCACATGTGACCTGTCACACTCGGACATGTTCCTGTTGTACATCCTGTCATGGCTGCTCCAGAGGTTAGGAGAGGAGAGAACATTGTCGTGCACACAGGTCACGCGGTTGCGACGCACTCTTGGTTGTGCATAAGCATAAATCAACATGTTTGTGACTCTACGGTGTTGATTATTTCTTTCTCTGACTCCTTGATATTTCAGCTAGTCACAAAAAGAAGGGGAGGAGGATATCTTTTCTCCCTCCTCAGAGACAGTCTTACTTATACTACATTTTCATTTCTCAGACACTTGATCCCCCCCCCCCCCCCCCACACACACACACACATACACACACACACTCCATACTGTCAAATGAAATACACTGGCATGGGACATATGTCTGATGATCAGCCTTTTATTATATATGAATAATGTGCTGTGTTAATACATTATTGACAACTGGATCATTTCTATGTTACTGACAATATATAAAACAGTGCAGATGATGATTTCTTTCGGCTTTTTCCCTTTCGGGGTCGCCACAGCGAATCAAGCAGTGCAGAGGCGAACAGAAAAAAAAAAAGCGCATACACAAGGCATGATATATTGTTTATTCCGGCAGCTTATCTTTAACTATCAAAACCTTCTCAGAATAAGAATTTGCTGATGGCACGCCACTGCCTCTGAACACTATACAGTAGTGAAGACACTAAAAGAGTGATGGTGGCAGAAGCCGGGTTCTGATTTTATCTTTGGGTGTATGTGCGTGTGTGTGTGTGTGTATGTGTGTGTGTGTGTGTGTGTGTGTGTGTGTGTGTGTGTGTGCCTCATCAGGAAGCAGTGAAGGAGAACCATAAGAAAAGGGAGATGGAGGAGAAGATCAAGAGAGCCAAGCTGGCGAAGGAGAAAGCAGAGCGCGAGAAGCAGGAGCGCCAGCAGAAGAAGAAGCAGCTGATTGACATGAACAAAGGTACGCCACTTCTGCCTGTGCCACCTCAGAGACAGAGACGAGGAGGCGGATGGGGAGTTTGGAGGAGAACAGGAGGATGGAAGAAGGGGGTTTCATGGAATTGTACTTCACACGGATTTGAACTCGGAAGGAAGGGGATAATGTGTGGGAGTGTGTGTGTGTGTTGGAGGGGGGGGTGTAGTCATCTTTTCAACAGTGCAGGAATGGTACAGTTACTCCCATGGCTGATACCATCACTCCAAACAAAAGGCAGATTATGCTACTTTTAGCTTGTTTTTTTGCTGGTTTTATTTGTTCATTTGCTCACACTGTGTTGTAATTCTCTGGTATTTATGCACATATATATTTTAAAGTCTCGAGATAATAAAAAAAGTGCTGCAATTCATGGCCGAAGCATTTAGTTTGATTATGTAATGAGCACAACAGATAAATGAAGATACAACAGATACAATAGATACAATACATACAACAGATGAAATAAATACGTGGTACAATGTGAGAACAGGAAGCTGTGAGTAAACAGGGTTGCGAGTAGATTGGAGATTACAGTCCCGACATGGCATTGCCATGGGTTTTAATTTCTCACTGGTCAAACCCGAGTTAAACGACTGAAAATTATCTCTATTTCAGTCTTGTTCTTTGCTCGCGGGCAATTTGCTACATTTATTATGTGAATCATTTGAATTAATGTGCAGTTCAGCCATGATACTAAACTGTGTATTGATCAGTGCAAAGCTGCTGTTGTTCAGACACAGAAAATTAGAGGGACATTGCTGGGTGTGTGTGTGTGTGTGTGTGTGTGTGTGTGTGTGTGTGTGTGTGTGTATTTAGCTATGCATGTGTGTGTGTGTGTGTGTGTGTGTGTGTGTGTGTGTGTGTGTGTCTAGCTATGCCAATGACATTAAAAAGGAATTTCAAGCCTGAAGGAAGAGTCTTTGCTAGCCGTCGCTCTGGTCTTTTTGTCCTTTTTTTTTTTTTTTTTTGACAATCAGGCTGGAATTTTCACAATTTGCCAGCTTCTAAATGTCAGTGCCAGCCAAAGACCTCTGTGTAGCTCCGCCATGTTGAGAAATGTGACAAGACAGTCCTCGCTGTGCCACAAACTCTCCAGGATAATTGATGCATGCTACTTTTTTTTTTCCCACTTTTTTTTTTCTCTCCACCCACCCCAACACCCACCACCCCACCCCTCCCAGAGCAGTGACCTCTTTGAAAGCTTCACTTTTAATAATCCAACATGGCTGAGCTGAAAGAGGCTGTCTACCCCTCTTTCTCAATGTGGACTAACCAGATGGAGAAGGGTAGAGTAGTAGGTATAATATTAAATATTTCTGCCAGAGCAGATTTTGATCTCAGTTTCTGAATGCCATAATATGACTTTTATGAATAAAACATGAGTATGACATGGGCAACGTTGCCTGCAGCCTTGTAGATAGTAAGTATTGTCCTCCACACCAACACCTAGCACATTGGACAGTTCCGATCACAGTGACCTTGGCAGTTATGAAATGCGCTTAAAAATTCAAGATGTGCTGAACCTAGGGTTTTTTTTTTTTTTATTCCTGTCAAGGGTTTTTTTTTCATTTTTTTTTATTTATTTTTTTACCTGCACTACACATATTATCAAACCTTGAATAGTCGCCTTTGCGTACTAACATGTCACTGTGTGAAATATAATCAGAGAAAGTACAACCAAATATGAAGGTGTGTAGATGGATGACATCAATGGGAAGCTGAACTTCAGTCAAAGGCAGGTTTTGGGTTATGACTACAGACTACAATTAGAGCATACAGGTTGTTCTAATTGTGTGTTTTCTCACCGTTTCTTTTTAAGTTGCTCGGTTAGAAACACACATATCGGGATATTTGGTGTTTCTTTCGTTCTTTCTTTTTTTTGTGTTAGAAATGTTTCTTTTCTCCCCCTATAGTCCTCTCCAGTTGATAGCCTTGGCCTGAGAGAGTCTTGGATCCTTTTCTTACCATCTGTTGTAAAATTCTATATGTGCTTGAGATATGTGAGGAGTTAGTTATTAGTGGAGACTTTTTATATCAATATTTCATGGTGGGCGTCAGCTGTGTTTTCTGTTGAATGCGGATGAAAATAAGGTAGTGTTTGACAGAGGGACTTGGTGAATTCCTCCTACAATTAATTAATCATGTTCCAACATTTTCCAAGTATGAATTCTGCATTTCAAAGGTTGGCAGGGTAATTGAAATGCTGCAGGGATTCCCCAGTTTGACCAATCTATTGCAGTGGTTGTTACTCCAATAACACTCTCGGTTATGCATCATATACGTAGCTAAGACAGACAAACATAAAAGGAATATCCCGCATTATTGACCTAAATATAGTGTTTTAATGTTAACAAATCCATTAGCAAGAGCAGATGGAGAAAACATATGGCCATTATATTATGAGACTATACAGGTGAATATCCTATCCTTTATGGATTTATTTATTTTATCACAGTAAAAGACTTTCACGGATCCCACTGTTGTATTTAATGCAGATGCAAAAGGCTATTTTTAAGAGAGGATAGATTTTTATGGCATTTCACAAATTGCAACCTAATCCTTCCCCTTTGCAAAAGATTAACAATGAATTGCATATTTAATGAGAGCTTAATTCATTTAGCTTTTACCAGGATGAAACCACAATGGTGGGGAGGGGGGACAGAAAGATGTTTCCTCTCTTCCCAACTGATGGAACAGTGAAAACGACGTACACGCTCATTCAACGACTGTGACCGATAGACAAGAGTGGAGCCAAACGTGTTTTTCCTTGTGAAGTATTAGAAATCCTAATGTAGGAAATTGCTTCTGAAATCATTACCCGGTCACCCCATTTGTTTTAATTTTGCTCTAAGTGGGTTTTCATATTCCGTTGAACTGACCAGATGTTGAGCATTTACTAAATCACTTTTACTTGACTGGAAATAACTGTTGAACACTGTAAAGAATAAACTCAAACTAATGCTTCCATCTAAAACAGGAGGAGAGAGTTTATCATGAGGGACGTTGGGATGGGGTGGGTGGGAGTTTTTACCGCAGCGTATGAAATTGTGTCACATCGTAGCATGCCAAGTGTGTCAAAGGCCTGAGCGCAGTGCAGCATCTGGACTTGGTATCTCTGAGGCATTGGTGAGGAGAAGCTATCGCCTTTGGCCGCCCACTCGGCTGGCATCACCAGGGTCAGTGCCCCATCACGGGGCCGGTGTCTGCACCCACATGTTGACCGTGTACCCTGGTCAAGTTTACTAAACTGTGAGCAGAGCCAAGAAGCACACATGCTGCTTTGAACACAATACAGCTCGACACACAGGAATAAACAAACAGCACGTTATTGAGCCCGGGCTTTCTCTCAGGTAGCGCCAAAGCAAAGTAGAAGGAAAGTTTTTCATATGTGTTGTACACTTTTCGCAAAAACATTATATATTCTTTTTTTTTTAATACGGTATGTATATTGAGTAAAAAAAAAAACTCTTTATATACACGCATCCAATAAAAACTGAATCTCCAGAACTTATTTATTCATATTTTTTATATGTATATGTAATACAAAAAAAAATCTCTTGATATTCACACATCTCATAAAAACTGAATCTCCACAAGCTTGTTTTTTTCTTTTCTTACCCACCTGAGGAATATCAAGTTGTGGAACACACTGGCTGTAACCTATAAATTTTTACTCTACTTTTTTTTTTTTTTCCTTTTACGCACCAACTGTTCTTTATCATATTTGCACATAGTAATCCAGTTGTACTGATCGAGCAAAGTTAGTCAATGTGTAATTGACTAACTTTTTGGAGCCAAAAAGATAAAAAAAAAAAAAAAATTCTATAGAAGAGTTACTTATATTGTCGTAGATGACCCTTTAAACACCTCCCAACACTAAATTAGAAAAAAGACAAAAGGGATGAGAGAGGGAGAAACTGTAAACAGCCGCATCGAGCCAACTAGTGTTG
>JAPTHA010000002.1:7211097-7227642 GCA_029814585.1 Gymnapogon annona
CACACACACACACACACACATACACACACACACACACACACACACACACACACACACACACACACACACACACACACTATGCCGAGTAGGAGGAGGAATAAGCAAGAAGAAAACACAACAGCTTAGTATTCATGAATTCCATAAATTACAATGTTACTCCCCTAAGAAATGACTAATATGTCAAGTATAAAAATAGACACTTTGCCACAGTACAGACCTTCTGCTTCCAGTCGATGAGTATTAAGCAGATGCATTAGGAAAATGTTATTTATGTGGTTATACCTGCACAGATATACATGTGTAGCTTATGTTATTGTGCCTGTGTGTGTGTGTGTGTGTGTGTTAATGTCAACGCACGCATACACAGCGTGTGTTGAGTTCCTTTGTATGTTAGCTAACTCGTATCGCCTAGCAGTGATGTTCTGACAGACGGAATGAGGGTAGGAGAATGGAGAAACAACAAAACAATCTGGGGGTCTTGCATTAGTGCAGAGTCAGTGGAGGTTGCTAAGTTTGTAACATCTCCACCCTCAAGGCATCGCCAGCTAAGTAAAGGAAAGGCTGCACAGTGCATTACCTCAACTATTATTATGACCCCCCCCCCCCCCACATACACATAGACACACTCTCTCGATGAGTCTCTTCCAGTGGACTCAGGTCACCGCTGCCCCCCGGGTGGCTTTATGGCAGATGGAAGCTGAACATTTACGATGAGTGAAATGGGGTGGGGGGGGTCTATGCGTTTGATCTCTTATTTTGCTTTGTTCTGTTTGTGTTTGTGTGTGTGTGTGGGGGGGGGTACGCTCTCCAGGCATGGGGGTGTTTATGCCAAAGCCTTGTATTTCTTGGTTGGTCGGGGGTTGACCTGATTTCTGTGTCAACGTGTGAATCACGCAGGTTAGCTTTTTAGAGAGACGGCGTGGTCGGCGTCAGACTAAAGCTCATGAGTGCACCTGAACACGAATGCTTACTCAAAGGTACAACCCATCTAAATATTCTATGTTGGCTAAATATAGCATTGGGCTATTGCAAATATTCAGGCGCCATGCATTATGATTAGCGAGAGAGGCTGTAAAGTCATTTATGGCCTGCATTATTGAAGTCCTCAACATGGTAGGGCTCTTTTCTCACCCCTTGGTACCAGCGTTAATATGTTTACAGTGGTGGCAACAGTCTGTCAGAGGAATTGATTTTTTTTTTTTTTTTTTTTTGCCAGTTGTAAAAGTTTTATGATATTCAATATGGCTGAAGAAGCAGTCTTTTCATTATTTTACTGGATTTGCTGCCAGCTGAATAGATGGTTCTTGCTTATAAACCTTGAATAATTGAATGGGAGAATCAGTCAATGAGAGAGGGAGAGGCACCGAGTCTTGATGGCTTGATGGCAAAGATGACAGCTTGCAAAAGGAAAAGACAGCGGACTGATTAGCCGCTGTGTCACATTGCTTCGCCACCGTCTGTAGACTGTGCTCTGTCATCTCTTTTTTTGCCCTTTTCCACTCTCGCAGCCCCTTTCTTACTCTATTACCCTTTCAACTTGATCCATCTGCCCCCTTCCTCCCCCCCGTCTCTCCCACTTGTACATCTGCCTATTTACCCTTGTATTTCCTCCTTACTGGCCTCATTCTTCACTATTTCCCCTTTTCTATTTAAATGCCCTGTTTTCAACTTAAATGCCTAAGATTCCTCTTATATCCATCCCAATGACCCCATGTCACTCCGGACAGAATTATTACTCTTGGATGGAACATCGGCTCTGTGGCGCCGTACTTTGCTCTCTCTGCCCACATTATCCATTTATGGAGTATCCCCTTTTGTGGTGAGCCATCTTCCTATAGCCCAGTAATGATAGGAGTCTTGGCGACCCCGTGCATTTGCACTGTAATATAAGACATTCTCATTAGTCCAAGGATTGCGCTCTCTCTCATGTCCATTACATTAATTGCTACACATCACTGCCTGCAATGGCCCTCGGTATTCTGTTACATTGGTAGTGTACTTTGTCCTGAATCTGTAGTTCTTGATAGCTTTGCACAGGAAAAGTAAGAAAAGGTAATTGAAAAACCCTATATAGAGAATTGGATTTATTTTGTTGTTGTTGTTGTTTTGTCCCAAAACCATAAAAAAAAGATAATACCTAGTTTGTTTGTGTCTTGTTACTTGAGTGAATACCAATGAATGGAAGAAAAAAAATGTTTTCAGATCAAATAAATTGAAGCCAAGTGCCCTTCCACCCCCGCGCCATCCCTCTGTTGTCAGTCATCTCTCCTCATAAAGGGAAGCGGGCCGCTACCATAATTGCTTTGATGGTCCAGCCTGAACAAATCACTTCTGGGCATAAAGAGAGGCCTTGGAGATGGCAGCCAGAGAGAAAAGGTGCGAATGAATTAAAGCACTTTGCGTTCCTCTGGGGCATGTGGCCCAGATTTTTCTTCAAAGAAAAAAAAAAAAGTAAGGAAGGGAGGAAGGAGCGTGGGGGTGGGGTGTGCCTCTTTCCCTCAAATAAATGGCAGTAAAAGCAATAATACACATCCAGCCTCTATTATGCCAAAATGGAGAGCTTTTTGAGAGGAAACACAATGGCACTGACATAGTTAACTGGCAGGTGGAGAAAGGAGGATTTCACTGGAAATAATCTGATTTTCAACGGGGGCTCCCTTCTATGCTGGAACCTCTGGTCAGGCCTTTTGAGGAGGAACAAAAGTTTGATCTCTCTAGTAGGAAAGCTTTGAATGTTTCAGTGGTGCCGGGTGAATGGGCCGTGTGGATGTCCTGCGGGCCTGGCCGCCGAATGCCACAACGCGCACATCACTTACACGAAACTTTGACCCAGCTTCCTTAGAACTCATCGGTGTCACAGCCAACTTCATTTTTTCCCCCTATCCTTTCTTATTATAATTGAAAGAGTCTGATTTGACATCTTTGCTCTCATGTTATCAGTTGTTCAGTTTAATTATATTTACTGCGGTGCCTGTGAATCGGCAGAATCTGTAGACGCCCAGCGAAGAATGACCCGGCGTGAACTTGCAATATTATGTCACAACTACTCAGCTGTAGTAATCTCTCTGCATGGAGGAACTGCAGTCTTCTATATCAAGGCTTCCAGTTTGATCGGTTGAACAGTGGAGGTGACGGTGGAGTCAGAGATACAGCTGCAAAGACAGATATTGAATAAGCATAGTGTAACAGCACTGTTCATATCTCACAAAGCTGTGTAACATTCTTTTGAAATTGCATTCCTCTGTCAAATGCAAGTTTGGTAGATCTAAGACAAAAACTTAAAGTTTCCTTTGACTAAGTGCCATAACATAACTCATAAAATAATTCATTTTCTTGATTCTATTTTGGAACAGAGGAGGGAGGGGCGTGTGTGTGTGTGTGTTTCGGGGGAGGGGGGGTCTCTTGTAAATGGTGTCTCTTGCTGGTGGGTGACTGAGGGGATTCTCTGTGGTTTTCACCAAAATTTCAATTATAACTGCAAGCTGCACAGGGTGAGTTGTCATGAGCAGGGCACAAAAGCCGTGGAGCCGTTGACTAATCCTCCTACAACTCCACAAAACCTCCAGGGGTCACAAGCCCCCAAAACAAGGCTCCATGGGTGTCTGGAACATCATTCTTTCTCAATGGCCTTGTCTATTTTCCCATGCAACCAAAGCCACGCCCCCTTTTAGTTCCAGCCTGATCCTTTTTGCTTCTCTCTTAAGTCATCGCACCAACCCGGTCTCTCCCCCCAAAGTACTTGCTATCACACAAACCTTTGACCCTTTTTTTTTGGGAGGGTGCTGCTTTTGTTTGTGCTTGACAACCCATTACAATCCTTCAGAACTGCAGGTGCACGTTGCAAAAAGAACCGTCAGACCACATGAACGCAGACAGTCGACGCAACCCAACGTTAGATCTATTAAAAGGCAAAAAAAAGAAAAAAAAATCTAGTCAAATATTTGTGTCATCTGCCAAACATGTACATTTAAAACAAAAACAAAGATAATGAAAGTGGTATATTTTCCCTAAAAGAAAGTTTTGACAGAAGTCAACTTCAATGCCTGGTTCTCTTTCTTTTAAGGGTTTTTCATGTGACTATCAACCTCCGCATCATTCCTACGAGGACGAGGGGTAGTTAAAAACTTAATTGCTTTTCATATAATCATTTTGTTTCTTTATTGTCGACAAGAGCGCAGTTTTCCTTGACAGCTTGAGTTTAAGCATATTTATCTTATGCATTCATTTGAAGAGTATTCTTGAACAGAAACAAGGTTGAATGCATCAGCATGCAACAAAGACCAACCATTATCAGTGCCTACTAGCTAATTAAGGACTCCGTCTGACTCGTTACTTGCCAAGAAGTCTGCAGTGTATACGTAACAAAGTATCCAAAGATGTGTTTCAAGGGAAAATGTCTAAGGCATTACTTCTGCCCCCCACCCACCTCCAGCCCCCTCCAATCCATAATTAACCTCCCTCCATTCATAATTCAGATGTGTTCTTCTCACATCTTCCAGTGAAATTACATTATCCTGCAGTGGCTAAACAGTCATCATGACACCCACAGCATACAAGCCGTCTACTTGACAAACTTAGTTTTGTTACTGTTGTGGCTCCACCCCACAGCCAACAGTGTGATGGAGGAAAGACAAATCTGTCACTATTTCCTGTCATCGATATTTTACAATTGCGAGGAGGGGGAGGGGGGGGGATATGTCACCTCATGTGTTTTGATCGAAAAGCCTCAGAACTGCGACAAAACTGCCTTATCCATTAATGAGAGCAGACTGAACTGTACCAAGCAAGGAAAAGAAGTACATGTGCCAGCCATTTGGGAACAGCTCATTGATATTATTTTCAGCTTTGTAATCTCTCGACTTCTTAAATAATACATTTGTGATACATAGTTTGAATCACCGAGCATGCACGCTAAGGAAAATAAACAACTCACGCAGAGGAAGATGATTTTTTTTTTTTTTTGGGGGGGATCTTATGAGAGACTATAATGTGGGATAGAGTGAGGAGGAAAAAAAGTGAGTGATGGGGGAAAAGGGGGAAATAGATGCATGAAGGCATGAGGTGATACGGAAAGGTCAGGAGGGGAGAAATGACTTCAAACAAAGAGAGAGACGGAGAAGCAGAGCAGGCGTCTCCATTGCCAAGGCACTCAATATTGTGTCCAGTCCTGGAGGATGTGACATATTTCTCCAGTCTTTGTTGGCTGTTTTAATCAGCTTACATATGTCCTGGATGGAAATTGAATTTGTCTGGAAGAGAGGAAGATATTATTGGCGCTACCACTGCCTCTTGATTTTGTGTGTGTCTGTCTGTTCCCGCGTTCTTCCTTGTGATCGCGAATGTGTGTGTGCACAGGCGTGTGTGCGTGTGTGAGTATTGTCCTCACCAGAGCCAACCAATTCATAACAGCGATGGATTGTGTTTCTCCCATACATCATTGTCAATGCGGCTCACCTCTGCAGAGCAAGCTTATTTAATGGCCAAGACCTAAAGTCAGCGTGCACAAAAGACCCCCCACGCCACCCCCACTACCCCCTTTTTCTACCCATTTGCCCTCCAGCATTTAGAAGTGTGCTCACGCTGACTTCATGTGTGAAACAGCTGATTTATGTACGTGTGTGTGTGTGTGTGTGTGTGTGTGTGTGTGTGTGTGTGTGTGTGTGTGTGTGTGTGTGTGTGTGTGTGTGTTCGAGCGCGTGGTTATTAACGTCAGATTTTGTGGAAACTTTGTGCATCATCCTTGAGTTCCGTACAGCAGAATCTCTATTAGTTCATTAAAGCACCTGCAGTATCTCACTCAACAAGTGCGTTAACCCGCCTTTGGGGGGTGGGGGGTCGGTTGGACAATTGCACACAACTTCATCTTGGATTTAAGATGGCTAGTATATATGAAAGCAAAGTCCATTAACCTGTCCATCTACCGAGGGTTCAGAATAGTCTTAAAAAGAGTTTATCTCTCAACAGATCCCCTGTTAATGGATAGCATCTTTTTTATTTATTTATTATGATTATTCTTGAGCTGGCTCAATCTTTTTCTGCATTTATGATTGATCACAAACATCACACGTTATGTTCCCGACTCACTGCGGAGATTTTTTTTTTTTTTTTAAATAGTAAAAGTCTTGCACCTTATGAACTGCGTTGTTGCACTGGAGTGAGTTCGGCCAGGATTATTCACCGTCTGCTACCATGCCATCTTGTCCTGTCTTTTGTTCACAGAAGTAGGACTTGTCAGGGGAAAAAAGAGCAGCGCCAGATACAGTAAGGATACAGACATATTACAAAATAAAAAAATAAATAACAACCACAAATCCTTGTATGGTAGTAAAAGAAATATAGAAGCAGCTGCTACTTTAATAGTCTATATTTAACCTCATATCATTCAGATAATGATAAATGTAAGTAACCTGATACCATCTACATCATGTTTCATGTACCATGGGCTTTAGTCTCTTTTCCAAATCGACGCCAACCCCCAGAGTAGGTCACAGTTGCTCACAAACAACTAAATACAAGTACCTGCTCTTTTTAGGTCACTTCATTTGCATTGCGGTTTAAGGGTGGGGGGACAGGGGTTATAAGGCATTCTTGATTCAGATGCAAATGGGACAGTTATCAGCAGCCAGGACCTGATGAATAATGGGATGTACAAAAACGCACGGCCCTGCATAAGGAAATGAAAGAGCGCCTCTTTTCTGCTCCACTGATTTCATTATAGACACTATTATTGGCTTAGAATGGCAACATCTATTATCTAGAGTCAGAATGTGAGCATTTTTTTCCCCTCCTTTTATTTATTTATTTTCTATGCGGACAGTCTTTTACTACTGTCAAACCTCATCAAATATCACTGCCCTAGATAGGACGAATGTGTGCAAGGCGTACGGGCCCTCAGGCGGCGGGGCAGATATAGGAACTGTTAATGTGTCTTTAGCCTTGAGATGGAGCTGTTGTGACAGACATTCATGCGTTCCAACTTTCTTATTTCAAATATCAGGGCCAGAGTCCATCGCCGGTGTTTACGTGCCGTTAACCTACAAGGCCGTCAGCAGTTACATACGCCGATAGAGCAGCTGCGTTCCCAGTCTTGTTTGTTCAAATACATTTATGTTAAGGTCAAGTTTTTGTATTTTTCTCGTGAGCAAATGGAAACACACACACACACAAAAAAAGGTAAGCGTTTAACTAGCATGTGTAGTCTGCCATAACCTCTGTGTGTATTATATGTATCCGAGCTGCCGTTCATATTCTTATACACAAATGTATGTACACACTGATAATAATGATGGGATACGATTGTGGAATTGCTTTTCATTACATTCGTCCTTCTCGAAGAACACTGAGGTGACAGCCAAACCGAACTGCCTTCTTTCGAATTCCCTATAATACAGGGGCAAAAAAAAAAAGAAAAAAAAAAAGAAATAAAGTAGATCATTTGGATCTAAGAATAGAGGACAGCCTGTGGCATAGGGCAGCGGGAACAAAAAAGGCAGAAGGATTGGCTGTGAATAAGAATCACTGACAATGTGATAACACTGTAACTAACCTCCTGGGATGTATTTCTTTTACCTTAGCTAATGCTACCCTCTGACTTTGCCGCAGAATTCACATATATTGTCATGCTGTTCTCATTTTTTGCCAATGTTTTTAACGGTAAATTAAGTGCAGGTGTTAGGATGTCACAGTGTAATGTGCTGTATCACTTACAGATGCTATTAATAATTAAGGAGATTGATCCATGTTTATTAAGCCTGTCGTTTCAGATGAGCGTATATGTTGCTTTTACATTTTAAGAGAGTTTTTTTTCTTTTTTTTTTCTCTGAGCATGTGTTTTTCTTCCTGTGCCTCTAGATGCCTTTTGTCAGGGGTGTCAAACTCATTTTATCTCAGGGGCCGCATACAGCCCAATGTGATCCAAAGTGCCTGGACCAATAATATGATGATAATAATAATAATAATGATAATAGTAGTGATAATAATGATAACAATAATTAGTTGTAGTAGTAGTAGCAGTAGTATTACATTACTACAAGTACATTTCACAACATTTTCAACCATATTACCGTGCTTATTATTAATAAAACGTAGTGTATCTACAACAGAAAAACATCCTTGCCTTACTTTATTTCTCATATCCTTCTTGCTCCAAAACTGTACATTCTTCAAGATCATCGTATCGATTTTCACATATTTTTCTATGTAGTCAGTACAAGGACGAAAGTTTGATAATGCCACGAAAAAAAAAAAAAAACACCCTGAATTCTTCTTTTAAGTGTTATTCCGAGGATCTCCAAGAGCCCATGTTTAAGATAACAGACAAAAGGCAAATCTCTGGACGGCCTGGCTTTCATATATCCCAAATGACTGCTTCCTCCAAAAGCATGTGATTACAATACACCTCCCATCTAATCCCTAAATTACCCCACAACGATTGTTATCTATCCTGCAAAAAAAAAAAAGTAAATAAATAAGCTGGCAAGGTTGCAGAAGAACAAAGTGGATAAAAGTATCAATGCCAGCCACTACATCGGACACACACTTTTATCGGCGGGGCCCATCCATGTTTTGAAGTTAAGCAAATTGGTTCTGCTTTCAGTGAAGCACAGTGTAGTTTAGGTACCTTTATAACAAAAAAAAAAAAATAGTAATAATGGTTTACGATGCCTCTTGCCAAGCGGGTAGAAACCTTCTTTTCTTTACATAAATATCTGGCTTTGTTGAGATTATGTCTGTTTCTATTCCTGCTGCTTGGTGTGTTGGGGCTCAATTCGCCAGGCCCTTCACCTCTTAGAGCTTAGCCTTAATCTGCATTTAACGCAGGCGTGGAAAAGACAGAAGTGATTATCATAATGTTATATTCTCAAAAGCCTTTATTTAATAATTTGTTTTAATGTCTTTTTTTTTTCAATATGTCATCCGGATGACAGAGTCAGAGGTTAAGTCCCCCCTTCCCCACATAAGAGGATAAACAAACGCTAATGCTAATTTTAGCATCTGAAAATTCCTGCCTTTTAATTGTGTGGCATTTGTGTGTGTTTTTAGCGTTGGGTTGCTGGTTGACTTTCTGTTGGACTTTCTAGGACACGAATTAGATGTAAATAGGACGTAATTTAGCGTAGAAACCTTTTAAACGGGATCATTTCAGTGGAGCCACACAGGGAGAAGTCTTGCATATGTTCTATTAACTGATCAGTTTTTATCAATTCAAAGAAGCAAATCGTGCTGCCGTGCAATTACTTCTTTTTTTTCTTTTTTTTGTTTTTTCCAGATTCTTTATATTCCTTGTTTTAGTCATGTTCTCCTCACTTCCTCTCCCAGCCACTGTCATATTTTTCAAAACCTTCAGGCACCTTCTCCTTGATCCACACACACATTGATGGACACACACACACACACACACACACATACAAAGACAAGACACACACCATCCCCTATCCTCCTCTGGTCCTGTATGTCATCCAATAGATTGGATGAATAAGTTGTGCCATCCCATATGGTGGGCTGTCCTGCTGGATCTGATCACAGCAGTGAATGAAGGAGTCCATGAGTCACCACCGGTTTGTTCTGCCGCAGTTGTCATGCTCCGCTGTACCCCCCCCACCCCTTCCTCTCTCCCTCCGTCCATCCTGCCAGCCAACAGACGCCGTGCCTTTTAAACTCTTTCGCCCTGTCGTTCACTGTCTCCCTCTCTCATGTGCATCGTAACGGCAATCTCTCACACACCTCCATCCACCCCTCACACAACTCCATCTCTCTCTCTCGCTCTCTCTCTCTCTCCCCCTTTTCTTCCCCAGATGAAGACAGCCTGAACATCAGCGCGTTCCCCATGCGCGGTACTTCCTTCACAGTCAGTGGCAACATCATTGTCATTTATAAACATTTGATGCCATCTCTGCAGGGTAATGGCTAATTTCTCCCACCACACAGCTCTTCATTAAAACTTGATTTTTCTGTCAAAATGTATCCCAATCAAATTAGCTTGAGAAAATGTCGACTTAACTAAGGCATGTGTCAGAGTCGCTCACTCTTGATGCATCCACGATTGTATTTTTAATCAGTGAAGTTGCTCCTGTGTTTATTTTTGAATGAATTCTACCAGGTTAAATGAGGGTTGAAGCACAATGGGGTGTTTTATAAAAACAACACAATATAAAGTGACTCGATTTGGATAATTTCGGTGACGATTTCCCTAAGACATCAGCTCTTCTACATTATTTGATGTTTTCACACATCTCGAGTCATTGTCTTGGATGTCGACTAATCAACAAAAATAACATCACTGTTAAAATAAAAATGTCTTTGGGAAAAGAAAAAAACAAAAGGTCAAATGTATCTGTATGCAATGTAAAATGTGATGTAAAGGCTGCCATCTGATTAGCCTGTAAAGACCCAAACAGCCACTGGCAACTAAACCATCTACTGAAGTAAGTGTTTGATAACTGTTCATCCATTGATCCTTTTAATACATCGAAATAATTTGTGTAAAATACAGTTGGTCTTCTTTTTATAGTTGTCAGATGAGATCAATTTGGCTGTTCAGAGGCTCCGTTGTTATATGGATAACGCTTTGTCACCGAAGCTTTTAAGTGTAGCTGTTGGTGCTGTCAGGGTGAAAGTGGAGGAGGATGGGCACAGGTGGGACGGTGGGGGATGAGGAGGTCAGACAGGTAAGGGTGGGGGGCAGGTGGTGGAGGGCTTTGAAAGTGAGGAGAAGTGTTTTGAAATCGATGTGCTGTTTAATAGGGAGCCAGTGAAGAATGGGAGTGATGTGGTCGCGGGACCGGGTATGGGTAAGTACGCGGGCAGCAGAGTTCTGCACCAGTCGGAGTCAGTGGAGGGAATGGGAGGTGATGCCGGGGAGGAGGGAGTTGCAATAGTTGAGGCTAATAATAACAACAATAATAATAATAATAATAATAATAATGGGTGTAAAAATAGACCCATTTCAAGGATGACTTTTCTTCAACAGTAACACAAAAAAAGCCCTTTATGTTTTCCCCTTCCTCTTCTCCATAACACGCTTTAGTTTTTTCTCCTTTATTTATGTTCCTTTCTTTGTCCGTGTTATTTTTGTGAAAAGGAAAATCAATACACTCTCTATCCCAGCCCTGAAAAACAGCTGAGAAAGTAAACACTTACAATAAGTCTGCGCGTGTGGGCTTTTTTTTTTTAAATGTTTTTTCTCGGTTTATTTATTTTTTTATTTTTTCATTTGAAATTCCTTTTTTTATCTGGGTAATCGAACGTGCATGCACATGCTCTTAGGCTAATTATCTACTTTTGTCGTGTGGCCACAATATCACGAGCGAGTACTTGAGTGGCTGACATCAGAAGCATATCATCACTATAGAACGACGCTGGCAATAGTGTTAGCGGTGTCTAAATTACTGCTCTCAGAGGTCCTGGCTGCTTTACCATCATTAGCACGGCCATTACATAGATTGGTGAAGGAAGGATGCTGAAGCCCTGGCAGGAGACCAGCTGAGTGTTCCTCAGGCTGACAGGGTCATTCAGGAAGTCTAGTCTGCCTCTGTACCGCAGCCCCCCACCCCCCCAAAAAAAACACAAAAAACAAAACACCCCCCATTACTCCCCCTACGAAAGCTGGCCTCAGCCTGCCTCATAATTAGAATAGGGCTAAAATCAAATATACCAGGACATGATTTTGGCGCTGACATGATTAGATTTTTGTTAGAATTGACTTTGCCATTAAAGGGTTTATGTTTGGAGTTGGGATTAAGAGTTACATTTATACACTACAAGATGACATTCCCAACCCACGATGGCAAGGTCAGATGCAAAAGATAAAACACACTCACATCATTTTAAAAAAATAAACACACACACACACACGAAGAGAAAAACCACACACACAAAAAATGACCCAAATGCATAAATAAGTGAACCACACGAGTCATGGACCTCCCACGTCCGAAGACTTCATATTTTTAAATCTTATTCCTCTTGCGGCGTTCAACTTTTGGTGCCCGCAGACATGCATGACATTTGTGTGCGAGTGTGAAGGAGGGAGTGAACGGAGGTGGGAGTTATTAGTCCAAAATCTCGCCTAGGGCACCAAATGCCAGCCCTGGAGGCAGCCAGCAATTATTCTACTAAGACTGCTGCCACTTCTATTGAGTAACCCAACCTTTCATACAGCAGAGCGACCCACTCATCCCATCATCTTCTGTTACTGAACTCCGCACCCTGTGGTAACATGACCTCCGCTTATAATGTTACTTAGTTAACAAAGGTGAAAGAGTTCTTAATTAACATGCTGTTCCACCCGACACCATGCAGGTGACATTTCACTCGAGCCGAGTAGACTTATGAGTGATGACTTCAAGTAAACAAGTCAGTGACGGAGCACGAAAGATAAAGTAAGATGTGGCCTGATGTTAAGTCGATTAAAAGTGCGGATATGGACGTGAGCCAGTACGTACGAGCGTGGCGTCCTCCGGAGCAGATGCTGGACTTGAGTAGATTCACCTTGCCAATAACGTGACATTTTCCACCAGCAATAATATGGGCTAAATTTGGCTCTGAAGAGCATCTGGTGCAGATTGGACATAGTTGCTCTTTACCATCTTTCGTGAGTGATTGGCCGTCTGTTTATACCTCGTTGCTGTGGGATAGTGACTGATAAGTCAGACGGTATATGATGAGAATTACAAAATGGCAGAGCGACATTAAAGCCGGAACTGCGTCTGTGTTTTTACACAAGAAGCACATACAGGTATGCATCTGTATGTACCTACGTGCACGTGTGTATATGTGGTACCTGGGTATGTGTGTGTGTCATCAAGGGCCACTGAGGAGGAGCATGTTAACCAGAGGAGCAGCCGGTCCACCAGATGTTTGTATTCCCACTAGGCTTGTCACAAGTGGACCTTTACTTTCTCTCCCTGCAGTACACACAAACACACGCACACACACGCTCATTCAGAACTACTGCAGCAGGCTATACATAGTCCAAAGCTCACCAACCCAGAATGGAAAGCTGCTTCTGTCGTAAATTTGCATAGACACACTACAATGAGGATCTCCTTCAAAGGAGGCTCTGTTGAGGAACCTATAAAAAAACACAGAAAAACAGCACTTGGCCTCAATGGAATAACTATTTCCCACTAGTAGCGCATATTGTGTAACGATAAGACAAAGTATAATGTTCTTTCATAGCCCGTTTGTGTGTGTCTGTTGTGAATCTGCAAATACTATTTGCATAGTAATATTCTGCGTTTTCTTATCGAAAGAAAAGTCGCACAAGATGTAGAACACAATTTTCAAGAAGCGACACAAATTTCCATTGCCATTTGGCAACGACGGCGGCTTATTTGCTCCCACATTCTCATCTTCATATACTATGGTTGGATGCCCTTCATGGTGCCATGATCCTAGGTAGAGGATGTGGCCATTTGGAAATGTCACGAGAAAGGTCGCGACCATCATTGCATCCAAGTTCAACAGGCTGATTTATGAGGTTCTAGCAAATGAAATATGGTATGGGGACGGTGAGACAAGCAGGTCCCTATGGGCGCCCCTAAAGGTCACCCAACTTAATTTCAATTAGGCCGAGTTAGGGCAGGTACATATGTCACCGGTGGTAGAGTGGCGAGGAAATTGATTTACTTGTAGTGATATTGTGTTGATATGGAGGATTAAGATAAGGCTAATCAGTTGAAGACGGTGGATATGTTAGTAGAGCATTGACTGAAAAGTTGTGGAAAGAGATGCCAAATGAAATAATCATTCAGCTGAATTCCGCACATTGCACCACTGCAGTGCAGTGTATATTGTTTATTATTATTTACAGAGGTTTGAGAAAAATGCAAATGCAAGCTTATCCCCCACCACCCCCACCCAACCACTCCCTATCAATCACACCGAATCATACCCGCGCCCAATCCCATCAATTACTGCTTTGTGTTTGACAGACGCAACACAATTTCTGATTAGCCAACAATTCTCTGCAAAAAAAAAAAAAAAAAAATGTAAAGAACAAATGGGTTTGACATTTTAAATATTCAAGTCAAAGTTTACCACCAGACCCAACTCCCATCATCCGAACTCGTCATTTTTATATATGTCACCCCAACCCGCCCCTCTCCTCCGTACACACATACACAGAATGCATCAAAATGAGTCACAAATTGCCCACAAATGATTTCCCGCTCAGAGAGAATAACAGGATCCCACTCTGCCTTTGATTCTGTCTCTTTTTTCATTCCCTCTTTGTTTACCCATGCCGTCTGGCAGTTGCTCTGCTGGAATTCCTACTGATAGCTGTCTGACAGGGAGACTGGGTGCTAAAAAGCCCACAGGGGTGTGTAGTGTGCTGTACAATTTGTCGTACGTCATATAAATGTTTAAGAATAAATCCGTATCGCATATTATGTATATCGCATATTTCTATTGTGTTTATATCAATGTTGTACTGTGTGATGTTGTACTGTGTCGAATGTGTGATGTTGTTTCCCTACATACCCACCTGGTCACTAAGTGTGTGTCTGTGTGTGTGTGTGCGCGCCTCTGCTTGTGTGTAGTCGTGTGTGTGTGTGTGTTTGTCCGTGTGCCTGGCGAGGTTGATGTGGCATGGAGGTCACTTCTGTCAGATCCGATGTCCAGGCCCATGCTGTGATGTGAAGGGCACTGTCAAGAGACGACTGCGAGGCAGCGCAGGTACAGCTGCCCTCAGTGCTCTTTTTCCTCTGTGGCAGATACACATTGGCCAGGACGCTCAAACAAACACATCCATGTCGCCTGTAAACTGACACATGGGGGTGGGAAAAGTGGCCCTAGGGTGAAAGCCTGCACGGGCTTTTCAAAACAAACGCCGCCACCTACTTGTTGACAATCTGTATTTCCTGGTGATTCGCTCGTGACGCTTCAAGAAACTGAGACTCTTGTAAGAAACTGTTGCTAATTTGTCTTTGTCATTGCACCTGTTTTGTGTTTTTTTGTGCTCTTCGTGTGTGTTTGTGTTTTTGTTGAGCTATACCCAACAGGGCTTGTAGGACTAGGAGGTCAGAGGTCAACATACAATATGATGATACGGGGTTCACTTATTTATGTGGGGCTTTTGTTTTGTTTTTGTCACTCTACCTGTTTTGTGTTTTTTCTGCTCTTGTGTTTTTTTGTTTCGTTTTTGCCTGTTGTCTTGACCATACCATTATGGGATGGGGAATGTTGTCTTAAGAAAAATCCAAGTAAAATAATATATAAAAAAGCAAGAAGATGAAGGATAGCAGATGGTAATATATGTATATATATAAAATCAATAAACTGTGGGTGGAAGAGACAGGATTTAAAGATATGCGATGTAGATGACCTCTTTCCAAGCGAATTGAATTCATAAGACACAGAGTACTCATGGTTTAGGGTGTCGAGAGGATACTGAAACAAGCAAAATAATTCTTGAAAATAGATATATAATATATTGAGATATTTCCCACTTTTATTCCAATAATGAAAAAAAAATGTTTTTATTAAACTTGAAAATACAGTTACAGACAGTATTTTTAGACTTGTTCTTACACCAGCGCTCAGAGGTCACTATAGTAACCCGGAAGCTGTTCTGTATCAAATTTCAACATCTCACTGAAATTCCTCTGCGTTCCTTGTTTGAGTCGATTGTAATCAAAGTTCAGTCAGCTTATTTAAGTGTGTGAGGAGTGCACATTACCAAAGAGAGATCAAGCCAGTCAAATGGAGGAGGAAGAGTGATGAGTAAAAGCAGTGGACTTATAATACAGCCAAAGCCGCACTACAATATGTGAAGTGTCCTCATAGATGTACTCTTGATGTTCTGCTTGACAGTGTGGAGTTATGTGGGTGTTTTATATGTGTACAAAATGTGGAGATTTTCAATTGTCAGCACTGGTCTTTTGAATAACTACATTCTCCATTGTAAGTAAATTGAAATAGCGACTACTTTATTGAAAGCATGACTTTTTAAAAGTTGCGGATGTGACATCGGTGCTTACAGTGTGAAGTTTGAGAATGTTGTGGACAATAAAATATAAAACTAAAAACCGAAAAATAACTGTCGTTTAGTTTTATTTTTCAATGTAATAAATAATAAGTAGTTAAGTTTTACAATTTAACTCGCACGCTGGGGAACCATGGGTTCTACAGCCTTTGATGCAGTTCATTTCTTAACTTTCTTTTCAGTTGAATAACCTCTCAACTGACATGTCTATTTCTGCACGACATTTGAGTCTGTGGCAAAGTGGTATCTGTTGCTAGGCAACCCACTTCAACTAGGATTTGAAAATTCTGTGCATTTGACATTGACTATTGCATTCCAGAATTACTAATATATCCCAAAAATATTGGTCCTGTCCACAGACAGGACCAAAATATTCTCAGGTTGATGTCAACCTGAGCCTATTGATGTCTCAGGTTGACATCAATAGTCAACCTGAGACACACAGAGTCCACTTCCCTTTTATAATGCAGATGGAGATTAATCAATTAATTTAAATTTGTAGATGTAATTATGTACATGTCTTCATGGTTTCATGATGTTCACGATTAATTTACAGA
>JAPTHA010000002.1:7243808-7254780 GCA_029814585.1 Gymnapogon annona
TATGCAAAGCCCAGACACAGTTTCCTTCACAATGGACACTTTTCAGCGATAGATTCTGACAAATGTCATCCGGTGTGATGAGGCAGTGGCTGTGACTGACAGTTTGTGTGTGTTTTTGTTTTGTTTTGGCTCACGTGACCACACATCAACATCAAGAGCAATTATTTTTTTGCCGTGTGTCATATCAACACAAATATTCGGGGGCAGTCGTGAGGGAATTCAGCATTGAATTCACCACCGGTTCTCATGAATAGTTCTGAAAATATCATTAGTGGCATGGGTTATGTTGTAATACATGTCATATTTGAACAGGTTTTATTGCTAAAAATGTTGCATATAAATGATTTTATGAATGAATGGACAGAAGAGTAAATGTGCTTCATATGGCTTTTTATATTTGTGATCTTTTGGGGTTTTTAAAGTTCAGTTTATTTTGTTCCATTACATCAACACAGAATTTTGTTATACATTTTTATTTATTTATTTATTTATTTATTTATTTTTGTCATTGTCGAGAACGAAAAGGGAACAGGAAGAAAGAAATAGTGACAGTCCTGCCCTGTGTTGTATTTGTTTGTGTGCAGTCTATTATCTCTTACTGTCATGGCTGTGTGTGTGTGTGTGTGTGTGTGTGTGTGTGTGTGTGCGTGTGTGCGTGTGTGTGTGTGTGGCGGGGGGAGGGGTGTCATCTTGTATTGTATGGCTGCAACTATAGTGTTGTCCTCTGACATGTCACAAATAAAATACTATTTTAAAGCAAAAAAAGGAAGAGTATATGCCCCATACCCCACCCCACCCCCATTCCTAAACCCATCTGCTCCGTATCTGCATAATGTCTTTTATGATTTACTCATTTCTCAATTCATTTAAGAACGCTTCACTGTGGTCTTTGCTTTGACCCTTATTCGTCGTAATGACATCATCCAAACTGATATGACTGATACGAGTGTCTGCATCCTCTCTCAGACTTGGAGTTAAAGTGGTGGGTAAGAGGGGGGCTGTTTTTCTAGAATTAAGGCTACAGCAGTTGGGCTGACAAATGACTGGCATCCGTGAATTGTGGTGGATCTATTTTTTTTTTTGTCTGTCCTTGTCTGTTTTTTTTTTCAACTTGTCTCTTGTGTTTTTGGGAAGGATGTAATTTAAAAACAGGGAAAAAAGAAAGAGATGTTCAACAAGTAGTGAAGATATGTAAAAACAATCATCTACAACATATTAGATTTGTCAACCTGGAGAAAATAACCTACTGGATTAAAAAAAACAAAACAAAGTGGGATATTCTATAAGATATGGTCACCATTTTTAAATTACATAGAAACCTTGCCAGCACACCACATGGGTTCAACTCTATATACTTGAGCGGAACTTGTGGGACAAATAAGGTGTGTGGTCAACATGTCTCTCTGCACGATTCACTTATTTTCGGTTTTCCAGCACAATCTGGGTGGGTCACCCTCACAGAACTTAAATATTTGAGTTCCCAACCATGAGTTGCAGACTAGTCAGCCTCGTCCTGCATCAACTGATGAAGCTACTTGGACAAGGAGCCAAACATATCCAAGACAAAACTCCGCCCAGTAGACCTGATTCAATTTCCTAGAGAGATGCCTTTGACATGGACCAATGGGAATCGACACATAGATATTTATGTTTTGTTTTGTTTTTAGTTTAGTTATGTTCTGTTTTTTTTGCTTTGGCTGTTGTCCTGCCATTATGGATTGGGAGTGTAATGGTATCTAATGAAAAATAAAAATAATACATTAAATATTGATTTGACAAACGTAGACAGCATGTTGAACTGAAGGAGACAGAAATCACAGCCTTATTAGTGATGGAGTCTCCATCTTCCATTTGGTCTTCTGGTTCCTTTTCTTCCTCTTCCTCTCTCTCTCCTCCTGTGCACCATCTGTATGATGCTTTGTATCCAATTTGAAGACGGAGCGATCTCTGTTCTCCACTGTGATGGCAGGAATGTGTGTGGCGTGCACACGTGTGTGTGTGTGGGTGTGTGCGCGCACGTGTGTGTTTGTGTTGGTAGCCATCACAGTCACTCTCAGCTCATTACCTGACATGATGGATGAAGCCAATGCCATTAAACAACGCCCAGCCCGGGACGCCTGGCACCCTACAGCTGGCACTGACTAATGGGCGCGGTGGTGGTGGTGGTGTGTTGGAAATACCCGGGAGTCCTGTGTGGGTGTGCCTGCAGTCATCTCCATGGCTATGCTTCCTGGTTCCCTCCAGCCCCACCTGCCACCTGGCTGCCCGGCGGACGCCGTGGGCCTTTCTGGGCACGTGCAGTTGGATTGGATGAGAGGCGGTGTTTGTGGGACTCTGTCATGGAGCTGGTAACACTGACCAACCTAAGTTTGTGGTTTTTGTTTGTTTGTTTAGATTTTTCATTAGACAATATTACATTTACATTCATTCACTACAAGACGACATTTACAACCCACAATGGCAGGAACAGAGACAACAGATAAAAAAAAAACAACACTGATCAACAAGTGAACTACATGAGTCACGGAGAGACATATTTTGACCTCTGACCTCCTAGGTCCTACAAACCCTGCTCGGGTTTATAGAGCTGAACCAATGTGGTGTGCTGGTAAATTTTCCACGTAGTTTATAAGTGGTTCCATGTCTTGTAGAACATTCTACTTCTTTTTTTTTTCATCCAGTAGGTTATTTTCTCCACAATCAACAGTTCACACAACTGTTGACTTCTTCATCCACTTGATTGGTGGGGTCTAATTTCTATTTTCTTTCAATACATTGCTTAACAATGATCACAGAATTTCTAAAGCTCAATTACTCTCCTTAATTCACATCCTGGGAGAACAATCCCATCCCGTACCTACTGTCAATGGTGTCCTATTATTCCGCCGCCACAGCTTATTTTTTCTTGCCGTGTGTTTGTACCTGCTTCTATTTACTTTGTTGTTTTTTTTTTGTTTGTTTTGTTTTTTTTCCCTGTGCATATGCTGCATCAGATCTGAGAATAGGTTGAGGGGCTCTTGAGTGGAAGCCTGGATCAAGAGCTGAATGAGTTACTATGACACCAGACACGAGCGCCTCCACTCCTGCAGCTCCCTCTGTTCCTCCATCCTCCCCTGCTGCTCCGCTTCTCAATCAGCTCAGATTTGCTTCATGTTGTTTCCCTCCCATTTCTCTCGCTGTCTCTTTTCTTCCATCTCCTTTAGTTTAGTTTTTTTTTTTTTTTTTTTTACTTTTTCTTATACAGTCTTTCATTTAATCGAGTCCCCGTGTGCCAGTACGAATCAATGTAACAACACTTTTTCTTGTTGTTTCTCAGTTCCGCTCTCTCCGTGCTTCATCTTCTGTTGTTTGGTTCTCATCCACAGACAACCGCCGCGCCGTCCTGGAAAGGTCTCGCTCACGCCACAACGCAAATCACCAACCTCGATGATCTCTCCCGCGCCAACCAGAAGACGCAAGCTAAGTGCCAAAGAGGCCTGCGAGGGCGAGACCTGGAAGACATCTGAAGGAGGGAAAGATCCCCCCTCCCCACTGTGGCGACCACACACACACACGCACACACACACATGCATTCATTCATTCAAAAGTTCTCTAAGACACACACACACAAAGCACCATGTACGGAATTAAAAAAGTGAAAGAAATTTGCAAAGAAAGAAGTGAAAGCAACTGGAGTAGATCACACGCAGACACTTAATTTCCACACTGGTGCTCTGAAGCCTTCCATATTTATTCACTTCTTCCTCATCAGTCAACAATGGTTGAATTCATAGGAAAAGGACAAAAAAAAAGAAAAATACAAACGGCTGTTGCTGTTAAGTGAGAGTGGATTCCATTGCTTGAAAACCTGTTTTGATTCTTGCTAATGTAATCGTTGTTTTTTTTTTTTTAAATCTAAATACATTTGACATGCAGTTTTTCACATGAGGCGTTGAGTGTGTTGAAAATAGGAACTGAACTGATACTGTAACGTGAGTTTCTCATTGAGGGGAACCTACTGTAAACGTTGACTATAGGAGCAGAGCAGGGTCAGTTGTCTTTTTCACCGGGGACTTGACTTGTTGACGTCTTTCTCCAACAACTTGCTGCTCCTTCAACATGTGAAGAAGTGGCTGTTTATTGGTGTTTTTAGTTTTTATATTATTTCTTCCACTTCAACCATTGGCGGGACAATTTTAACGAGATGAATGATTTCGATTCATGACATATCCCACAATGCTCCAGGAGCCAGCCCCTTGCCGGCAGTAATGTCTGAATGGCATAAGAGTCGCAGATCTTAAAAGTATAATGTAGTTTTTTGACAAGTTATATTTTTAGGTCCATCTGTCACAGCCAACCAACAGACGTCTGTACCCAGATTGCTTTTGTTGACATGAGATACTGACAGGTGTATAAATGTAAAACTGCCTATGAAACTGCCTCATAGCATTAATAAGACTGTGCCACCGCTCCGGCAGCCATGCCCTCCATCGCTGGGAAAAGACGAAAAAGATGCAAAAAAAATATTAAATTTCATTGTAATCTGCTTTTACAGCTGCTGTGTTTTGATGCAAAGCTGTGAAACACTCCACTCACAGGGTCCTATTCGTGGAGTTAAGTCTTGGAGTCAACCTTTGCTTACAGCGGTTTATAATAAAGTAAGAAAATAAATAAAATAAGATTACATCTTCATGAAACACATCTATACAATAGGAAATCAAATCAGCATCATATGAACGCATTTAAGCCATAAAGGAATATTTTTTTTTCTACAAATTTAGCTAATGTTATGAGCAATTGCAATTCCAGTTAAGAACTGAGACAATTCAACATAAAGTCAAATGTGGAGTTGTTTTTATGCTCACAGGAGATGAAGATAAAGTATAAACCTTAAGGACCAACTTTTAACACTGATGAGGCTTTTCCACTGAAAAAATCAGCGCAACTCCCATCAACTGGACACAGCAGGCTCTTTCATTACATCAAACCAGGAACCACCAAGTACCACACGTCTCCACACAAGCTCCAGCTGAATTGTAAAGGTAATATAAAAGCACCGAGATCACAGACCAGAAGATGATACATGGATGTCAACATTCAAGCACCGCTAACACAAATCTGCATTAAGTTAGCAAAAAATATTCCAGCTGTGATAAATCTGTATCAGAGACTTTGGTCTAAACAATTATGTTTTCCCATCAGTGTGTTTATGACGCATCACCACGGCAACCATCCACACTGACAGAGTACTCTGATAAAGTGAAGTCCAGGATAAACTGATGGCGTTGGTGGAAAAAGCAGCACAATAGGCCATCCCAGTGTTTCCGTTGTTTACCATGAGGCTTTTTTTTTAACAATATTACAGTCATGAATTTTTTCACGCTGACATGTAAGACTAACGGCAAGGAACCTAGGTACATGTGATTAACCAGCGATATAGACGCTATTATTAGCCTCCAATGCAGATAATGACAGTGACATGGAATTGGTGCGACTCAATCTATTAATCTGCACAGGGAATGATTAAGGGCATGTCAGCATTCATTAATGAACAACAGGGACAGACAAAACCTGGCTGGATAGCTCGATTGGAGCTGGTGCATAGGGGGACCTGAGTTCGATTCCCAGGAAGGCGACCCCGGAAGGGAAAAAGCCAAAAGAAATCATCAGGGCAAGACATAACCAAGCCCTGTTTGTAAAGAACTTTTGTTTTATTCAATGAAACTATTTGTGTCACTGCACTGGAAACCCGACAGAGTCTATGCGAAAACTCACAAATGTCACAACTTAAAAAAACAAAAATTCCTGGAATATGCAGAGTTTTATATATCTAGTTCCCAATATTTCATGACTGTGTACAAAAAACAAAATACAAAATAAATAAATAAAACAGGTTTAAACATAGCTGTAAGCTTTGTGCCAATGACCCACTGTCAGGCTGTTTCTTCACTTGTACTCATTATTCATATATTCATGCTCGGGGCAGCCGTGTCCCCTCACCGCCCTAAACTGTAAGCGGATGCTACTAAAAACACCCATGGAGTCCACATGGAGCGTGGGTCTGACCACAGCGACGCACTGATGGGTACAGCAGACGCCACCACGCATGTCTTCACGAGTAACTCTCCCAACGCCCCCCGTTCCTTGGCACTAATAGCATAAGTGACCCTTTTATACCAGCAGAATCTTGTTTTTTTTGTTTTATATTCATACGCCACAAGACCATGCTCCTGACCCATGATGGCAAGGGTCAGAGGCAACAGCCAAAACAAAACAACACAAAACAAGACAAGACTAGACCACAAACCATGCAAAGAGACATATGTTGACCTCATACCTCCTATGTCCCGCAAGCCCTGCTTGGGTATATAGAGCTGAGCTCATGTGGTGTGATTCAATTTAAGAATGGTTCCATATCTTATAAGACATCCCACTCCTCTTTTACGTCAAGAAGGTTATTTTATCCAAGCTCACAAATCTATCACATCAGTTCTTCAACCACATCTTGACTGGAAGGTAGATGCCCACCTTCCAAGAAGAGTCTGTTTAATGACACTATCACCTGCTTTAAAGGCTTTACGCATTTGTGTCAGGACAGGCATGTACAGAATGTGCGGCACCAATCCCAGTAAATCAGAACAGAAACTCCAGTCGAAATAGATTTCAACTTCTGTTCTGAATAGATGGAGGTTTTTCATGTCAACAATCTGCCAGCGCTGGTTGTGACATGTGCGTCTCACGATGACCCCGACTTGGCACACTTCTAAAATCACAATTTCACACATCGTTTCTGTTCAAGGTGCGCCAAAAATGCTGTGAGAAGCCTGTGTATGTACGGAGACAATGACTCTGCTTTGAATAAGACTCAAGCAGTGGCAGAGAGGAGGAGGGAAAAAAGAGGGGTGTATGTCAGAGTTTTAATGATGTCGTCGTCCTTCGTCCAATCGCGACTTATCCTTTGTGTTCTGCACCATCACACCTGCCAAGTGTTGAAGTATTGATTAAGATGCAGATCTTTTCTAAATATAAGTCCTCGGTCACATGACACCAGCGTCCACAGTGACAATTGGTGTTGTCGTCGCCGCTGACTGGAAACAGCACATCCCTTAATAATCAGTGGGTTGCTGTGGATGACATGCATCATCTGTTTTTCTTAATGATTTGACTGAAAGGTTTTCACATTAGCCGTGGAGTTTAAATATTCTTTCCCTCTGCTTGTGCCAACTTTTTTTTTTTTTAAAGCAGCTCACAGACAGTATATATCTTGTTTTTTTCATTTGTTTTCTATCTTAAAGGGAGTCCAGGTTTTTGTCTGTGGAGCTAAAGACCAGAAAGAAATGTACAGACATTAAAAAAAAAGTCATGGAAAAAAATGGGGAAAAAAAAGTTATTTTTATTTTAACCATCTAATATCTGTGCAATTAAGTACAGTCATTTAAGGTAGATTTTTTTGATGTGATTGCAAATTAAAGTGGTGGTATTTCTTAAACATGTTTTGTAAGATGAAGATGCCATTGATTTGAATTTTGACAAAAAAAATTTTTTACCCCCCCTAGAATAAATGATGTCTAGAGTTTGGCTGTTAGTCATTGTAGAAGTTTTGCATATCATCACCCTCAATACATAGACCTCTCTAGTGACGCAAAACATAAATACACAATGCAAATCAGAGAAATATCAGGATTATTGGCATTTAAAATACGTCGACAGTGACAAAAATAAGTCATTTTCTGGAATTTTTTTCTTGTAAAATCGGCTACACGGCAGCTAGACTGTACAACAACCAGGGAAACTTCTACAATGAGCGTGTTCTCCTTCATCCCTGTAAGTGATTGTCATGTCTCTCCCCCTTTCGTCCCTTGTTTTAGGGTTAAGCAGAATTTAGTGTTTTTAGATCATTATAGTTTAGATGGAAAGAACCTGAACCTCTTGGTTATTAGTGTAAGACAGGCCTATGCACGCGGATGTGTGTGTGCGTGTGCGTGTGTGTGTGTGTGTGTGTGTGTGTGTGTGTGTGTGTATGTGTGTGTGTGTGTGTGTGTGTCGGCCGCTCCATCCCATCGTCTGTAGGCCTTTAAACTAACAAACCCGAGTCGATGACATAACTAGTTGTCTTGTTGTGATGGAATGAAAACGAGGAGGCAGGGGTATGTGAGACGTATCGAAATATCTGTAAAGGTACCATTTTGGAATGAATTGAAAAGAAAAGTTTGCCGTGTAACTCCCACTCGACTGACTGTGCACTTTACCTAACCAGATATTCTGCCGGCAGAGGAAGACTTATTTAAGATGCTTAAATATAAGATTGCCACTAACAGAGTGAACTATTTGCAAAGTATCGCCTCTGGTAAATAGTTCCCAGCTGCCACATATTCAGTTTCCCTTCCAACTTTGCGAGTGTCTTACTATTGATTTGTGCGAAAACCCAATTGCGGCAGAATCAACACAAGCATTGCTCCTTAACTGTTGACAAACCCTGTCCGACCATGATGTCTAAGCTGCCATATCCCTGCCTACCTTCCCTTGTTGTCATTGAGTATGTTTTATTGTCACGAGAAACATTTATATTTGTAACATTTTGAATTTATTTGTATCCTTGAGAACATGAAAAAAAAACAAAAAAAAAAAACAAAGCAAAATGGCTATTCAAAAAATTGAATAACCAGTTTGAAAAAAAAACCCCAACAAAAAACAAAGCAAAATGGTTATTCACACTGTCCTTCCATAAAGTATGTAATGGAATATGATACTAAATAATAACCACTTTGTTATATAAACTGATTTCTAAAATGTTCTTTGTGTCTCTGTGTCTTATTTGTTTTATTTAACAATTTTCAAAGTCACATTTCAGATCCGATTTGATTTATTAATGTTTTTTTTTTTTTTTTTCTCCCCCCAGTTTTCTCCTTACGTGTTAGATGCTTGGTTCTCTTCGTGGCAGAGCAGAAGATACCTGACGTATGGACGGGCATTACATAGAGCAGTGGGTGTCACCTCCTGATGAATGGGACAGCTCCTTCCTATAAAAGCAACACATTTGGACCTTGGTGTCCCCACTGCTTTATCTTACACAACGTCAAAGGCAAAGTGATAATGCTGTCATGTCTGATGGCAGTTTAGGGAAACGACTACATAGTCAGAAAAGTCATATACAGAAATTGCCATTTTTAGTAATTTTTCAGTGCCTAAACTGTCCTCTGTGGCTGCACGTGTACAGTTAGAGGACGAGGAAAGTCCCAAACTTTGTTTTATGGTTTAATAGTGAAGTTGAACTCAGTTCAGGGGCCACATATTGAATATATATTAAATAACCTAGAAATAACCCTTTCCCCTCTGTTTTAGTGTTTACAACAATGTATTACATTATGTAAATGCAGATAACCAGAACAACCACATACAACCTGAAATGTTTTCAGAAAACAATTTCATGTCTCATCTTAATATTGACACATCTTACAGATCACAGTGGATCTCAAATCCATTGAATCCAATGACATTTCGTTACCAGATTCATTGTGTGTGTCTGTGTAAGGACAATAAAGGAAGTCTAAGTCTAAATGCACAAAACATTTAGTAACAGGCCGCATAATGTGAACATTTTAGTTCAGGTTCCACATACAGACTGGGAAAAAAATATGATCATAATAACCTATAAATATAACTTCAAAATTTTCTTAGTGTAAATGTAAATAGTTTCATAGAATTTTCCTGTCTTCATACTAAAACAAATGATCGTTTTATACAAATAACAAAAAAACAAAAAGCTGCAATGTACACGTACAAATTATAAACTGGGGTATAATATTGTTAAAATTACACTTTTCTAATGCTATTCACATTGTTTTAAAGGACAGTTTCTAGACGTAAATATTTTCATTATATAAGAGTAGTTGAAGTTGACATTATTGATATGTCATTCTGTTATCATACTGGCCCCGCCCACTTCGGGACAAATTTGGCTTAGTTTGGCCCCTGAATTTAAATGAGTTTGACACCTCTGTCAGCAAGAGCAACTGTATATCAAAGTTCCACCATTTCGTTATATTGTAACTTAAACAAGTAAACTATGCATTTTATACATATTTTGTACATCAAACCAGCCATATAATAATTACAATGAAAAAAACATAAAAAAAAATAAAATAAAAACCCCAAAAAACAAAGACAACTGAGATAGTGAAAACAATAATGCTGAGGAGCCAACAGTCTTCACCAAACATATGATCAGTGCGTCCTACACCACCCATTTGAATACAAATGTATATCGCCTCATTCCATTTACTCTTAACTCCCTCTTAAAAAGAATTAGTCCGCCCATCCCAGTCCCTACATTATATGCAAACTCCTGTAGCCAAATATAGTATTAAAGAGTTCCATCTTTCTATGTCAGTGTCCATCCTCATTTGTAGGCTTGCTGTAATCTCTTCTTCTTTCAGTTTTTGTATGCAGTGCTCCAGCGTTGCCAGATGTGGTTTGCGCCAATTAACAGTGACCATTTTAAGAGCTGTCAACACTGGGACTCTCAACATGTACGTCATATTTTTGCCCAGTAAAAGTTACGCAGGAACACCTATTAGGGCTCAAAAGATTTAAGATTAAGACACCCTTGTATTTCATAATAAAACCGGGATTTGAACTTGACTTGCCATTGTGTACAGGTCGTTATGCTCTTTTTTTACTTTATATTGTCCTGTATGTGCACACGTGACTGTTGGACCGCAGGCACCAGAAACAGGAAATGTGCCTGATTCTATTATAGGAACTGAGTGGTTTAAAGTGAAAAAAAAAAAAAAAAAAATCCTCCCCAGGCTTTTATTTTGGCACAGCTCATATTGGACCGTGCACGAGTGGCTGCGGTCGACGACCTGAGACTCCGGTGACGCTTTTGTTTTCACGCCCGTGTCTTTGTCTGGCAGAGCGGGTCCCAGGAGTGAGTGTCAAATGGCAGGTCTGAACTGTTCCTGTCTCAGACCCTTAGTGTTATGCACCCCCC
>JAPTHA010000002.1:7294334-7312788 GCA_029814585.1 Gymnapogon annona
TGTGGTGGGGTCATTAGATTAGATTAGATTCCTTTATTAGTTCTATTAACGTCATTAGTATTAATAACTTTGTTTTGAGAAAAAGCATGACCTACATAATCTGGGTTTTACCATAAATGGATAAGGATTTTTGTTATTTTGATAAATATATAGTCTATTTCAATACTGTATGTTCTTTCTACACTCACCCAGAAACTAATTCCTCTATTTGACCTGTACCAGGATGAATTCATCTTTTAAATAAACCAACTGACACTCTTTGAAACATTTAGAGATTTGATATCATTTTGGATTTTATTTTTCACTTTAAGAGGAAAAACGTCCACAACAATGCCATATTAAAAACATAGTTGCTAAAAATACTTCTTGTAGCTGTAGTTTTACAAGCCATATTTTTCCAGGGGTATAAATACAGTAGTTAGTAATAGTTAAATACCCATAGTTTGTATTTGACCTTTGGATAGCTCAGTTGGTCAGACACCGGTCTGGTGCATAGGGGATACCGGGTTTGATCCTCTGTAAGAGCATCCAGTGGGTTGTGTCAGGAAGGGCATCCGATGTAAAAACTCCTGCCAAATCAAATAAGTGAATTGGATTCACTGTAGCGACCCCGGAAGGGAAAAAGCTGAAAGAAATCCTCATTGTTATCAGTAGTAGTTAAATACGGTAATTTGTTTAACCTATTGCAATGCTGAACTGCTTGTAGTTTTACAAGCTACCCTTCCACGGTAGCTCCCCCGACACTGCTTATATATCAATTCACAATTTCACTTTTGGTCTAATTTCCATTTAATGCGAAACATTTCTCTTATTTTTGCCCACAAAGCTCATAAAGACATCTGTTGAAGACTGAAAAAGGGATTTATTGAGCTACAGGCCTTCATACAAAACGTCAACGAATATATCTCTGATTGTTGCAATTTATCTTGAAAGGTCCACACAAACTTCTCCACAAATTCCAACGTGTTCAGAACGAATACTTCCCAACCACTGCACATTATGGGCTGTCGTGCGCCAGCATCTACCCTGGCTTGACGAGCGTCGCTCCCATACAAATAAGAGAATGCAGTGACCTTGGGTAAAATTCGTTCAGTGCAACGACATGCACACAACAAATCAAATGTATAGAAATTTAGAGATTTAGCAATAAACAATATTCACCACCAAATATCACATTTTCTTCTCACAGAAAATATTGGTATACATGATGATTTAGATTAATTAAGCATGTGATGAATTAGACTGTAGTTAAGTAGTTTTTAACTACTTGACAACTCAAAGTTTGCGACCTAATGGGATTTTATTTTCCATAGAACCTCATAATTCTCCTTTATAAGCCAATTGTATGCAGAATTTATAACACCATTTATTCTCAAGTGTGGATTTACCATGTATTTCTTTTCTATTATGCGACACTAAGCGTGCATGTGGAAATTGTAGCCTTGAGGGAGTTTGCAGCATTTGCTTGGAGTTCACAGGCCAAAAGCAGCTGTAATGCCCCGTGTGCAGTTTTTATTTCCTTATTTTTTGAGAATCACTTACACCAGTGTCTTGGGTTCAAGGCTGTCCACAACACCTCGAAGAATCCCTTGAAATTCCTGACCTCCCGATGGGGGCGTCATTGATTAGTCTGTAGAGATGTCCACTCCTTTACAATGATCATCAGGCGTACAGACTGGTAAATTACTATAATGCATCCCATAGTAACAATGCAATATATAGATCCCCTAAATGAGGCGGGAGATAAGCAAACATGCTAGGAGAGCAAAACACGAAACATATTCACCTCAACTGAAGAGAAAGAACATACCCTTCGGCAGCAGCTATAATTAATATGCTAAATTGAATTGCAATAATCAACGAGGGGACTGGCCTCATGCTCCAGAGGTAGGATGATTAAAATGTTAGGCTCCACTGAAGGGGTGATTGGGACCCTGGTGAATTAAGGATCGGATTTGATGGGAGACAATGCAGATTCTATTTTTCATTAATTAGTCTCAGATCCATAAAACCCGTGAAAGACTTCAATTGTGTAATACTCCAGCCTCTCAATTACATCCATTCATTAGCTGTGAATGGTCTCCACCAATGCATTATAGCACATGCATATGAGAATAAAAGAGTGAATGAAAGATTGAGTTGACTACCCTAATGCCACTGGGTCCCATTATGATGGGGAAGTGTGAGGGGTTGGGGGGGGGTTATGAAAAATGTCATGGTCCCTTTGTAAAATGTCAAAGGGATAGATACGACATGGCCCACATCTCACACAACAAACATTTGTGTGTAATGTCAAATCACAATAAATTTCTATTTAAAATATCAGGGAAGCATCCTGGCAACAATTGTGTCCTGACAGACATTAATCAATATTATTTTTAGAAGGTGCACTCAAAACTCAGAATTGTCAATGTCCCCTTATACCTTCTATTCTTCACCACACTACAGCAAGTACAAATTTAAAGCACATTTTCTAGTTATATTAGACTAAAGGGTAATGAAACTGTCCTCAATCATGAACGCAAGTGCTGCCTCATAGCGTTAAGATATAGATTTTTTGTGTGTAAATTACAAACCTTCAAAAATAAGTAGTATTTTTTTCTTTATATTCCAAACACAAAAGTAGGCATTCCTAATATCTCAAGAATGATGCTTTTGTGTTGTTCAAATTCAGTACAGTTTAAAGTTTTTTTTTTTTGGTTTTTGGTAAGGCACTGGGTTGGTGCATAGGGGATACCGGTTTCGATCCCTGGTAAGAGCATCCAGTGGCTTGTATCAGGAAGGGCATCCAGTGTAAAAACTCCTGCCAAATCAAATAAGCGAATTGGATTCGCTGTGGGAAAGCGAAAAAGACAAAAGCAACCATCAACGTCATGAAAATGGAAAGCTAGAAGATTTACTACATTTCATGAAGAATGCTACACAAAGTCGGGGTTGCCATTCAGCCTGTATTTTTGGCTACAGTGTGTGTGTGTATACATACGTGGACATCGAGAATGGTGTAGTGACAGCATGAGAGAGGTGCACAGTCGTGTAATGAAACCCATAATTACAGGGTGAGAGATAGGCATTGTTCATGCATTTGACAAGTCCCTTTCAGTCATGAGTGCAGTTTTCAGTCGGAGGACTGTTTTTCCGGCTTTTTTTCCCCTTTCCTTCAGAAGCCTGTCCACCTTTTGCTTCTGCACAAGAACACAAAGGCATCACTCTCCTGGATAGGGACTGTGCATAGTGATAATACATGATTTGCATTTAATTCTTGGCTATGACAGGTTCCCGTACAGTAGAGCCCAAAGTCTAATTTACATTGTGTCCTTATCAGGAGCTATCATGCTTTTGCCGTGGGAGCATATGACATTCAACTACGTGATGTGGTAGTGAAATACTTGGGCCGTGTACATGTGTATTGTGACAATAAAAAAGAGCCAACGTGATGGGTTTTGGATGTCATAGTAAAGGCACCTGTGAGGCTTCAGAATGAAAGCATGGCCACTTGTACATTTCATGTGCCTTACCTCCGAGCGGAGTGGGGATGAAAATAAAAGTGGAGACGAGAATTTTTTCTAATGTAAAGGTGACATTTTCTTTCAAAATTCAGTTTGTGTTAGTTGCCAGACATATGATACGAATGTCAACCATCTATTCCCACAGATGTCCATTTCTACATCCCCCTCACACTCCAGTATTAGAGAAAAAAAAGAAAAAAAAAGAGGCTTGAAAACAAAGCTGCGTACTGCGAAGACAGTATGAACACCAAATTGCTCCGTGTCATTCCTCGTCCTCTTGTACAGCAGTCCCTGACAACGTAAGTAATTTTATATATTTTATTTCATTTTCACACCTTTTTTTTTGTATGGCTAGTCTTCCAGAAGAAAAGTTCCAGACAGGAGATTGAATGCCACATATCAGGTCAGTGCGTCCGAGTGTGTGATTCCTCAGATATTACACATTTTTAATTCCTCCTTACATGCCACTGGAGAGCAGCAGGTGCAACGGCTGCCCATATTTGAGCCATATTGTTACTGAGCTTTGGATCCTTCTGGGAGGTGGGCAGAAGATGGAGGAAAACACAAACCTGACCCTGGAGACAGAGAGGCACAATCTGCTGTGCATACATAATGCTGCCGCCCTTCCCAGTCTCCACACACTCCCTCGTTCTCTCCTGCTTCATGCACCGGTCAATTTCACTCCTCTGTCTGACTGTGCTAGACCTAGACAGTCTTCGCCCCTCGTAAAAATGTGCCAGGTCTGGGGTAGTATCGGTCCTGCTGCCTGATGAGTGATTAAACACATATGGAGCGCATCGGCATTCCCAATGAGACCCCCGCCAGTCAGCCCAGGGATATGTGCTCATTCTCAATTGCCAGGCCTCATCTGCCACCTGCACATTTTTTAAAATGAATTTGTCACATATCTGAGGCCAGGAAACTGCCCGGCTGAATGCCACCTCCATTTGAGCTCAATGGTTTGAACACTATCAGAAGGGACGTGTCAAAAATGGCACGATTTGAATTGCATGTGAACTGTTTCACCGTGTGCTCTTGCTTGTTTTTTTTTGACAGGAAGACAAGCCCTGGAGCAATGATATTTTTTGACTTTGCAAGTGTTATTGCAGTGAGTTCTCTTTCACACCAGGGATGATTGGAAGTGTTAACCATGTTTCCCATGTTTGACATGTCCCTTTGTCATGTCCTCTTGTCGACAGAATGTTATAGTAAATTAATTCCCCGGGGACCCTCAACCAGTTTCCCATTCCTCTGCCATTTTTCTCCCTAACTTGAGTCAAACACTTCAGTGTCTAAGGTTAGAGGGGAAAACGGATTGTCTATTAATTTTGAAATCCAGTCCACGAGTTGAGATGGAGGAGAGTTTGGTAGCGGCGAATGCTGTGATACAGGAATTCCCATAGGAATCACAATTTGCGTTAGCATTCCCTGGCCCTTCACAGTTTAATAACTCAATAGATTACCTGCTGCACTTTCCAAGGACATTAAACCAAGTTCTTCTCAGGATCGATGGGAAAGGGCTTTCTGGATATCAACACTGCTCAATACTGCACACTTCATTTCCCACACCAAAGAGGCCCTACATTTAATTATACCTTGCAGAATGGTTTTAATTCCAAGTTTGTACAGTTAAAGTAGCACGTCAATTTATAAAGACTGATATTTGTCACTGTTAAGGAGAAAGATCGTTTCCACCTAACTCAGAAAAACAAAATCATGTATCAACAGTGAGTGAAAAAAATGCAAAGGAGACACTGATCCTTCTATTGAAATGGTACTTAAAATATTATTACAAGTCATAGCTTGTTTAATTTATCACAAAGTAGACAAGATGAGCAACGAGCACTTAAATTTCAGACAGGTGGCAGAAAGGAGGAGTTATTGGCACTCACTTCCTTTGTCAAAGACAAGAAGGTCTTTGGAAGGTCCTTCTCAAGTGTGACACTCATTGCTGTAGACTATTTACCCACGGTTGTGCTTTTATTTATCACACAGTTCCACACCATGAATTATCTAATGTCTTATGGACTGTAAATTTCCCTAATGCAGTTCTATGCCCTTCCTCTAAACTTACCTACAAACATACACACGAGCACGCTCAAGCACACACTGCAATCAACCCCACACACACACAATCACAATACCCCTGAAGTCGCCCTTTGTAGGACTACTCCCTGGGTTTTATTGAGTATTGAGGAAACTAAACGGCAGCATTTGTTTGCAAGGGGTATATAAGTGATGAAAGCATGTGCCATAAGAAGCCTCGGTGTCCTTTTGAGGCCCCTAGTGAGGGCTGTAAAGCTGCTGTCACCAATCAATCAGAGAGAGTACTACAATATTGTTTACTAGCGCAGCTCATTAAGCAATGTAGCTGAACATGCTAACTTAATTTAAAGTGAGATTTATTGTGGCCTGGGCAGGAGAGAACCATTGTCCCAGAGCTCAACCCTGTGCTTTGTTGATCTGGGTTGCTAAATTGCAAATAGGAGTCGCTGATAAATTGTCCTGTTCTCATCTAACCTACTTACCGGTTTCCAGATAGACAATAATGAAGAATCATTTGACACTGAACTGGAGTGCACTAAAGTTATTTGCCATCACACTGTCAAGCCTGACTGCCGGCTAAAGAGTGGAAAAGCTTACATGTGTAGAGACATCATTGACCAGACGTGACAAATGAAGATGCAGTTTAATCCCTAAAATGTGGCAAAGAGAAGTCATATTCTAACTAAATTCTGTTACTTTACCACTTTCAAAAACAATCTGTAAACCAACACAATAAAGCTTACTGTTAAATAAAAAAAAATACAAATAAAAAGCTATTGTACTACTTAATTACTGTGGGTATTTTGGAGACGTCGATAACAAACAAAATGCAATTTGTTTGGTAACTCCCATTATATAGAGCCACACACACCCACTCACACACGCACAAACACAGTGCATCTGTAGTATTGACACTGACACACTGACAGGGCTCCCACTGAGGACGGGGTTACACTCAAGCCCACTGATCAGGACTCTCAGTGGGGTGCCTTGGGCTTCTTCCCAGGCACCAAGTCCAGGGGCATCTCTCTTGTAAGTGCCACAGGGGAGTAGTCACACTTTTAAAAGACGGAAATTAAGTGGAAAAATGTCTGCTCACTCACTGATGTAATTATCTGTCCTGGATTAACATCTGTTCACAAGCTTGAGTGCCAAGTCCACTTCAACATGTGCCAGTACCTCGTAGCAGTGCCGAGTATGTGTACCTGTGTCTATTTCCAAAAGCTGTGTATCTTGGCACCAGCTGCGGCAACTTTTCACTCTGACATCCTCCACCCATTCAACATCTGCGTATTTATGTGAACATCTTGGCTGCGGTCATTGAGAATACCAACGTTGTGACACCGCCTAATAAGTTTTTCCAGTTTAACCATGGAACTGTGGCACCCACTTTTCTCCCGCGCAAATTATAAAATGAATAGAAATTGAATATTTGTTTGATATGACAATTATTATTATTACATTATAAAGGATTTGATTGTATTGGCATTTTTTTTATTTAGCAGTGGGCCATGTTTACAGCTCCAGTATTTGCAGCCTATTTAATTATAAAAAGATTCTGAGCAGGGAAGGATTGTTCCATTGGTAGGAAGTCTCTGTAAAGCTCATTAGCATGCTCCATTTATCTATATCATGTGTGTCAAAGTGAGAGTCGGGGTGGGCGTTCACCTAGTGGCTTATTCCCACCTTAACAACTCTGTTGTTACAGAGCTCAGGTGGCCTATGTGTACCAGAGAACCTGCTTGAAATTCAGCCTGCAAACCCAGTCTAATCCATTATGCATTGGCATTGTTATACTCCTTTCTACTTTCCCCCTTATTAGAAGGGCCAACTTTTCCCAGTGTCCCTCTAAGTGTGAGCTAAATGAAGGATTCCATTTGAGTTGTGGTTATTGACACACAATAACCAAAGGATTACACCTGTCTTACTGTGGAAATGTCAGCTGGTATAAGGAGAAGGAATACATTTGGACGCCCTCCTGGGTATACACAGTGACTATTCCCGGGAATGTTACACCCAGTGGAATCAATTTATAATTGAACTATACCATGGAAAAAAAAAAGAATTTGCATTTCCCCTTGTTAACTGGGCCCTAATTATCTTTACTCTTTAGTTATTGGAGCAGAGGGGGATAGAGCTCCGTGTCCTCTCTATTAGATTAACTGTCTGGGGATTTTTTTTTAGCTATAGGTTAATGAACTGCAGAATATCAGCCCAAATGCAATCACTACCTGACCAACATTACCAAGGATATGATGTTTCTTAGAATGCACATCAGGGTTGAGCAAAATCATCTCTCATGGGAGCGTACCCCTGTAGTTTCAAAGTTGTATAATTAGTAACAATGGTATTGGTGGTTTCCTCCTATAAAATGCTTTTTTTAAATGTATTTTTTTTTTAATCCATAAAATATGATTTGACCTTACCGTCACACACATGGCTCTGGCTGATGGATTTTGTCAAGTACATTCATTATTATGCATGACATGTTTTACAGAGCTCAGTTGGTATAAGATTTGCGTAGCCTTTGGCTTGTCAAATGATTCTATAATTGATTAGATTAATACTGATCGGCCGAGTCATGAAGCACAAGGGGGAACTCTTGTCAAGTAATTGGATGCAGTGAGTTAGCAGTGAACGCATTATCAGTGTTTATATAGTCAAAAATAAATACATGCATAAATAATGGAGCAATCATATATACTAATATTGTACAGGAAATGGGCTCCTTCTGCATCAAAGCTATAACTGATATAGTGAAATAAAGAGCACAAGGTGACAGAAAATTATTAGCTGAAATAAAAAGTAGAAAGTTTGCACCACAGTTAAAACCAGTAGTCCAGTTTTCTTGTCATTACATAGTTTTTGTTAAACTACAAATGATGACCTTTTCCTTCTTTCTTAAAGTGAACAAACCTGTAATATTTATATCCACACCGTTACATCCCCATGAATACATTATGTTCATCTAACTTTTACAGTGAAGTTTCACAAATAATATTCCAACTGAAACACATGCTGCATCATACATCACATAACCACTGAAGCTGGAACCATGAATTCTTGTACACTGCTCTAATAACACCTTGTAGAATTGTAGTAAAACACACAAGTGTCTGCAAAATCAACTGCTATCATAGGCGAGGACAGAACTGCTTGTACTTTCAGCATCATTGGTTTATTAGCAGCTGTTACAGAAAATACTTGTTGTTTGGTTTCATAAGTAACTAAAATAAATCAAAATGACAGAGAAACCGTGTCACCTTATCGTCTTTTTCTCAGTTATGTAAGCATACTAGTGTTTTGGGTGAATGAGTGTAGTTCTTTCAGTGTTTTATCCCCGCCAGTTTTTACGATAGGAGATGGTAAACACATCACACACCTGTGTTACCAACCCAACCCCACCTAGCATCATGGCGGCAGAATCAGTAGAAAGTGCCAGTCCCCTCTGGGATTACTTTGAATATTACTGCATCTTAGATACTGTCAAATCACTTTTTAGAGAGGGACGGGATACAACATGTGGAATATTTAACAATGGGTTAAATAAAGAAAATAACCTCGCTTACCTTGACGAGGCAAAGGAGATCACCCAGACCCCCCAACCTCCCCAGAGCGCGAGCCAGGCCAGTGTGACAAATGCACCATGAGTGGAAACTAACACAGAGCTTCCAATGGCGACTTAGAAGCTCATGATCAGTGCCAACACGTTGTTTATAGCTGCCACTTTTAGTATTACTACTACCACAACCAGTACTACCGCTACAATCACTACTCACTAATTCTTCAAGCACTTCTGTTAGTGACTACTACAACTCTAGTCTTGTCAACACTACTACTTCTGCTGCTTCTACTACAACTACTAATGGTACTCCTATTACTGGCATTGCTGCTGGTACTTCTATCACTACTACAGTACTACTAATGGTACTAGTACAGTTGTTGCTGCTTCTACTACTACCGCTACTAGCACTTCTACTACTCTCCTACTGCTGCTGTCACCACTAATACAATTACAGCTACCCTGGTCAGTTTTATTATTAGTCCTACCTCTAGTACAGTACTTCAGCTGCTACTACTACTGGTTGATGGTTTGTTTTAAGCCAGGGATTTTCAACTTTGGTCCTCGAGGCACGGTGTCCTGCATGTTTAAAATGGTTTCCCTCTTCCACCACACCTGGAAGTCACTGCATCATTGCTAGGCTTCTGCAGAGTTAGTGATGAGTTGATCAATAATTGAAGTAGGTGTAATGGAAGTGGTAAACATCAAAAACATGCAGGACACTGAGCCTTGAGGACCAGGGTTAGGAAAAAAAAAGCTGTTCTAAGCGACGACATTGACCTTATTCTCAAAGGTTTCTACTGCACAGTATAGTGAGTCTCAACCCCACATTAAACCCCACGTTTTTTTGTTAATTTGTACGCAACACCGGCACTGACATGATAAATAGTCTCGATGAATGAAAATCCAGAACAGAGACCCCATAGACAAGTTCAGAGTCCATGTGAATTAAAGAATGGCCGGGTTATTGCAGGATGGCATTGAAGTGAAGACATGAGGCCACGCTCCTGGCTGGGCAACCAACTGCTATAGCTGGGCAATCAGCCACAGCTGAGCAGTGTGGCCCAGGTGTTGAAGATCATGATCAGTTCAAGTCCCTTGAGGGAGAGGGTGTGGCCCAGCCACAGCATGGGCTGGCCATGACACTGTTGCCACTAACATTGCTACATCCTCTGCGTCAGGGGTTCCCTACTATTACTATCTTCTCACCAATAGCTTCATTACTTCTATAAATGCTAACATCAATACTTCTACTATTAAAACAAACATTACTACTACTCTAGTACTGTCATCACCACCTCTGCTACTTCTGATACTACTACGTCTGCTACTACCACTGACATTACTGCTGCTACTTCTAGTAGCGCTTCTACAAATACTGGTCTACTACTGCCGCTGTCACCATTAAGACTATTACAGCTAACCTGGTCACTTGCATTATTTGTCCTACTTGTTGTACAGCTACTACTCCTGTCGCCACAACTTTTACTTTTGACTTTTTTCAACAGTTTTTTCCTACTCATACCACCACTACTATCAGTATTACCTCTACAAATGTCATTAGTGCAATTATTATTACCATTATTCAACTACTTCTACTATTGCTAACACTATGGCTACTACTGTAGATGTAATAATAATACTGCCACTTCTTCAGCTATTATTCCTGATATAGTCACTGTCTGTGGGTTTTTTTTTCTTCCAATATCCTATCTGTCATGTTATATATTCAGACAAATGTAACAGTCCATAGGGATGCATTTTCAGGAACACAGTATAAATAACATGGCTCATATTATTCATCAAGTCACAGATGTCTTGAATTTCTGCTGTAATGCCATTCATTAGTAATTCTGATAAAAGGATCTGTGTATAATTTTCTGGGTCCAGCGCTTCTGTTGTTTCCATTCATTTTGTTCATCAGCCTGAGTCTCAGAGGACTCTGTGTCATCTTATGGCCATCTCTTCTCCAGCTGGTCCACAGGTGGCTAAGTACACTTTGCACTTATTTGTCTGGCCTGCCTGTTCAATATTAGCCTTCTCTCTGTCTGTGGAACTGCCCCGATATTGTTATGAGAAGGGAGCATGGAATCAAGAGAGCAAAAAGGCATTTGGCTGGCATTTCCCACATTGGCCCAAATCTAGCTCTCGTTGCCGGAGCCAGACTGTTTCGTTTCTGTTTGAGCATCAATGATGACAACGTTCCAGGTCTCCACCTGTGTCCTCCTCTGATCAGTGCAGTGGGCATGCTGGGAAGGGATAAGCAACAGCGGGATGCTCTCTTTTTTTCCCTGGTCTTTCCGCACTGATAAGCATAGAGAGATTATCAGGATTGTAAGGTGTTAGAATCTCAATCTTTTATGCTTGACCTAAGATCAATGTACATATGTCTGTTTGACTCTAGTACTTCAGGTCCAACAACTGTTTGTAAAAGCCATATTTTACCTGCATACTCCTGTAAACTACTTTAAAAATAAGATGGATACACACACACCATTTCAGCAAAAATCCAACAAATAGAAATACAGTTACTGCATCTCGGTCAAATGCGTCCCATTACTGACAATGTGATGAATCATAAACCAAAACAACCACTGTCTATCAAAAGCATCGACTGACCCAAGGTTTTGAACCCTTTGCGCACCGTTCATCATATTGCCACATTTAAGACCTTCAGGTAAAATGCAGCTTCTCAGCCCCCTAAGATTCGACCTGTTTAGATGCACATGTATGCGTCCGGGTCCGCGGACCGGTCCCGGGTACGCGTCCGGTCCACGGGCGCATCTGCGTCGGACCTGGGTCCGTGCAGGTCTAGAAGGTGTCACCTATAAACCTGTGCCTGATCGTTGCCTTTTGATTCTCTGTTGGCGTTTCGCGGAAAAACGGAAATATTCATACGTCACTATGTCAACGTAAATTGTCCGAGTCACAAAAACTCACACATTTTTACAGATTTTACAACTCAGTGACACATAAGGCGCCAGGTTAAAAGGCACACCGTTGGTGGTGTGACTCAGGATTTTTTTCAATAAAAAAAATGTACCGTGGCTCAAAAAAGGTTGAAAAACACTGCACTATGCTATAATGCAACAGTACTGAAAGTGGCTGGAGACAAAATGGCGGAGTGGACTCTGGTGACGTAAAGTCGAAACGACGTAAGTCGAGTGCGATGTAACCCGAGGACCACCTGTATTTTCTATTCTATTTTATTGTGTTCTAAATGGCAGTGATTTAACACTTCTTTTATGTTCAATAAATATGACATTCTGCTTTTCCAAGCTTTTCTATTTTAACAAGTTTTGAATTTGCTCTGAGCTTTTATGAACATAGACATAATCAAATACAAAAAATAGAGGAAAATAAGTAATATTCATTGAAAATGCATAGAATAATATTGTCAAAAATTACTTTAAATATACAGAGAGATGAATGCGGAATTTCCCACAAGCATAGTTCTATGTGTCTGAGGAATAACATTACGGCTGCCTCTTGTTTTGGATTCTCTGCATCATATTCAACATCTCCTTCCCCTCAACTCAATTTCATAAACCCTAGACTTCAAAATGTTATGAGTCGCTTCATATTATAGCCTATGCGACTGTTTAAAACCAAAAAGTCATTCCTCAAGCATTATATAAAAGGGTAACTCTTGATCAATGAGATGCTAGTGGGGGATTAAGAAAACTGCCAGCTGAGTTCCTCGTCTGCACAACGACTTCCAAAGACTTATCAGAAGCGCAAGGCGCATAAATATCCAAAAAGAATCGGTGTTTTGCGATACAGCGATTACCTGTGATTAAGACGGACTACCCTGGCGACTTGTATCCCCCCCCCCCTTCGTCTTATCCCTCCTAAGCCTTGCAGACACAGACACACTGACACAGCTTGAGAATCTCCGTCCCCAGTTGCAGCCTGTCTACACATGATAAGACTGAGCTGCACTTTCCACTCAGGTCGGGAGCTCATTCCACTGCGTCCCAAGTCATCGCGCAATCTATATAATTCATAGAGAAGGGCATTAAGCATACACAAAAGACAGAATCAGGGCACTCTCGCTATAAATATGATGCTCATATTACACAGTTTCAAACTGTTTTTACACATTTAAGCTGCTTGGTGAAGTGTCGTGGATTCAACTGCCCACAAGGTTGAAGCACATGTTATGTAAAGGCTTATGCACAAGGTCTAACAATTTCGGTTCATACTCGTTGCATAGACATTATAGCAAATATGTCTGACGCTGCTTGGTGCACGCTATATCAGGAAGAAACTCAAAACTGAATGAGTACATGTGGTCCTTCAATTTAAATGTAGGGTTAGGGTTAGGGAGAATACAGAGTGTCATCCTTTCTGAAGTGTAACTGTCATGTTTTTTTTGTTTTTTTTTGTTTTGTTTAAATGTGCTTTATTTGCAGCTTGGCACAAGTTGTGGCACTGCGTTTGCAACTCTTGGCTAGCTTGCGTAGTGATTTGCTAGCTAAGTGCATTTATTTGCAAAACACAGAAATTGCAGTTTTGATGCCTTCATCCGCAAATGATGACACGGCACGAAGCTAACACACGTAGGAAAAACATGCCCGCTTGAGTTATATGACACACGAGAAGAGTGGCGGAACAGCATTTACTGTCTGGGCACTTCAATCCATCTGCCTATTCATCTAAATGTAAACGACACTCTGCCCTGTACTAAAATGAATCGTGGACGTTTAGGATTAAAGGATTGAGCAGACATTAATACGCAGCCACTGGAAAAAAAAGTTGGTGTTGTGGAGTTGCATGCTTGGATGGGTGAATGTGATGATGTAGAAAAAGATGGAGGCATGGCACACCCCTCGGGGAATTTGCAGTACCTCGTCCAAATAATGGGGGAAGGCCAGCTGGGGCTTTTGGCAAACACATTTAGGACCTAGTGACAGACATTGAGCCCGTGAACTAATCCTGTTGCAGGTGATTATACGGAGAGAAAGGAGGACTACACCTTCACTCTCTTCCACTTCTAAATATACATTACATTATAAGGGACCCTCTGTGAATGCGTCGGCATATTGGATGATTTTCCTGATATTCGTATCTTATCAAAGTATGGAGAAAATTACATCACCTGATGCTCTTTGTTATGCACTGTTTATTCTTCTGATAGAAAGAACCTAAAGCATCGGGAAAAAACAAAACAAAACAAGACTTTGGAAATGTTCTTATATTGCAACCAGCCACTGGGTGGATGAGGTCGCTTTAGGTTCACATTAGTAGAAGAATCATGTATCCTGCGATGAACTGGTGACTTGTCTAGCCCCCGTCCCCCAATGGCTCCAGTGACCCCCCGTGACCCTGCAAAGGATAAAGCGGGTTTGGAAGATGAATGAATGAATGAACTGTATATTTGAGATGTGGACATGCTACACACGCCAAAATTGACTCATCAGTACTTAAACATGCAGGAACTGTCATGAGCTCTCGGCCTGTTCTGATGCTGCTCTGCCCATTAGCCAAACCTGTCTTTGTTCCTGCACTCTGATTAACCTGCCAGCTGCACTGCATCATCTGCTAATCACCTCCGCATATAAGGCCCAGTTTTTCCATCCACCTTTGTCAGATCGTCTGTGAAGCCTGCCTGACTACACTCCTGTGATACCTACATACTGTATATGACTACTCTGCGAAACCAACCTGCCTGATTACTCTGCAAGACCTGGCTACCTGATTACACTACAAACCCAGCCTGCCTTAATACTCTGTAAAACCTACCAGCCTGTCTACTCTGCAAAACCTGCCTGCCTGACTATGCACCCATAACCTGCCTGTCTACACCTGCAAAGCCCGCATCGATAACCTGCCTGTTAGATTACACCTGCAAAGCCTGCCTCTGTAACCTGCCTATCTAGACCAACAAAGACTCCACTTAGCCAATAGGACAGACACACACACACACTCTCTCTCTCTCTCCCTTTCCCCCAAAACACTTCAATAAAGTGTTGAAACGTGACGCATTTGTGGTCCTCGTCTGTCCCGTTCTTGACAGGAACATGGCATGTACTGCAGAATAGGAGCATTGGGAGTTTAAGGACCTTGCTCAAGGGCACATCAACCATCAGTTTCCAGGGAATCTTTCAGTTAAAGCTGATTCTTTATCCTTCCAGGCCCTGACTGGCAGATCCTAAATATTTTTGAAGTGGAGAAGCTGGAAATCAGTCAGAGGGACACAAAGACAACATTAGTCTTTCAGAGGCCGGGTTCTGTTGAGGCGTATGCATGTACTTTTAGAGCTGGTCATACAGTAACTACTGATGTCACACAGTTAACGCATAACTAAATCTGCACCAAAAAGCATAGAAATTATATTCAGCTTATGTTGGTTGACTATGATTACTGTTAGTTATAGAGATAACCCTGGCTTCTCTTATCTATAACAGTTATGTGATCACCAGGAGGAACCATAAAACAGGTGTATATTATATTCCGAGATCATTCAATAATCATATTAAATTATAGAAGCAATTCATGCCACAAATTCAAGTGAAATGATTTATTCTTGATTTGATCAGTATTCATAATTTGGGCATTAATCTGAATGACTGAGCTCTTTAATATTTAATAGCTACTGAGAATAATTCATACAAAGTATAGAATATTTTAAGCTCAACGTGCAATGACACTCTTAATGCCATGGACAATACACAGTCAATGACATGGAACTGATGTACAGCTGTGCATGGATGAAGGAGAGTGATATCACCCATAATGTTAGGCTTTATAAGGACACAATAGTGATGATGCAGCCTTTTCATACAGGACATGAACATATATGTGGATGTGTTCATGCACATTCATCTTATGGACTTCATGGGCCGTGGTCACTGTAAAATGTTTACAGAGTCCAAGGACTGCAGTTATGGCTTTTATTACTCAGCTGGATTTTCCCGGCTCTAATGACACGCTGGTCTGTGACGCTTCCTGAACACAGTCAGGATTTAGAATAACTTCATGAATGAATCATGGCATGAAATGCATACATAAAACAACAAGTGCAAATTTGTCCATTAAGAAAAATGTGTTAATCCTCCATTTGTTTTTTTATGTTTTTTAACACAACTGTATTATCTATCTACATGTCTAACTATATCACATTTTATTACAAATTTATTCACTGATATTATTGCTTGTAGATATGCAGTTCAGAAAGTGAGTGGATTTCTTTGCTTCATTCAATGTCGACCGAGGGTCACTCATCAATGGTCTCTTGAGCGTGAACAAAGGCCCACAAATTGATCAATTGACTGATTAAGTTCATACAGTTCCCTGATAAACCAAAAACTAGTGCAATCACACTATATGGTACTTATATCACAATTAGACTAAATAAGACAGGCTAATTTATATGCAGTGATTTTTTTATTTTGGTTTTTTTTGGCCCAGAAGCTGCCTGAGTATCGCACTCTTTTCACCACTATATCTTACAGCAGGGCATTGATTTGGTACTCATTAAACACTGCAATCTTGTTCAGAGCCTGAAGATGAAAACACGATTTTTCATGCCTTGAATTTTTCCGCCAGCTTTTGACAGTTTGAAAAGCCTCCTTTCAAAAAAATAAAAAAAAACCAAAAATGTAGCGTCAGCTCTTGTCCGGTCCTTGTTAATTAGCGTCTATGCTACAGAGCTACATGTGAAGCACATCTGTCTGTTTCACATTATGAAGCCATTTCCACTGCTGAAGTGAATCGGAGTTGACAGTTCTTTGAAAATCTTCCAGTGTCCTTCACACTCGGCTTGTTTTAGGAAAAACTCACAAATGATTGTTTTTCTGTGGTTTTGAAATACAACAGTCACATGTACGTGGGACTGAATGTATGTCCCGCTGTAGGTTGGTGACTAATTGGGTAAGATGACTATGCATGATTAACCCTTTAACCCCTGAGTCATGATTCGGGTCAACGTTAACATATTAAATTGACAAGTGGTGTAGTGAGCATGCTCAGATGTCTATGGAAAGCACAGGGTGTATTCTATCAGTATGTTTTTTTCTTTTTTTTTTTTTTTACATTATTTTAGTGTGAGTTTTCATCAGACATTACAGTAAAAATATTATTGAGCAAATGTGACAATTTTTTGAATATTTTTAATAAATCCTACGGTTGGAACACTCACTAAAGACACATCAGGGTTAAAGGGCTGATGCACATTTTCAAGTGAAGTACAAAAAAAAATCTTACAGTATCCCATGTACTTATGAGGAAATTAAATAAGAATATCCATGCAATAATACAGAAAACGCTGTAGTACAGATACAGATGCTGCAGCATCTGTATCTTTAAATCCGTGGTCTAAACATGCTGTCAATGTTTTAGAAAGGACCTGCCATACCCTACTTTTTTTTTTTTTCATTTGATGGACATGTTTTCAAACCTGGTATTTTCCAAGCCCCCACCTACTTAAACGATCTCCTGCGGTGTCATTATATGATGGTTCATATGATTGTTCACGGAAGCCAAGTGATGACTGAAAGTGACTTATTTTTATTTTTATTTTTTTTTAAATGACCTACTTTAGGTCACAAAGGCATCAAATTGTCATGTGGTGACTTTAACTGTCGGCAGGTGTGTGTCAATGGCTGCTAAACATGAGCCTCTATTTCGTAGTCTAGTTTCTGCTTCCCCTTCAATTATACAAACAAAACAGTACAGATCATGGAGAGAGAACAAATAAACAAAAAAAAAAGAACCCGACAACATGGCACAGTAACCTGTCACCCAGGAGAAATGCAGGTGCTACTAATCCATCAATATCACACCTGCAACAATGACAAGATGTCATAAAAAAACAACATCTCGGCTGAGATTTTGTCGAGATCTCTGGCTAAATGACACTTTCCTCTTGATTGTGTGAAAATCTGACTTTTGCGTCTCTTTTGAGTGGTGCAAACCTATCATTAAGATTTCAGTCTGGAAGTATAGAAAGTTTGGGTTGGCAATTATAAGCAATTAGCAGAAACTATGGAATTAGTACAGCCGGTGTGTGTGGGTTGCAGTAATCACAGCAAGCCATTTAAGCCCCAGGGAGCCCTAAAATCATTTATTTTCAGGCTACCTTAAAGATACACCAAAGGTAAATGACAAAATGGCATTTCTCTCTCTCTGTCGCTCTCTCTCTCTCTCTCTCTCTGTTGTTGGCTGAGTGGCAGGTACAGTCTGAGACAAACAGGGGCTTGCAACATGCTCTAAATCTGTCAAGGCTGATTGCACTGGCCTCATTTGACTAACGGCTATGTTAAAACACACACGCACACACACACACACACACACACACACACACACACACACACACACACACACACACACACACACA
>JAPTHA010000002.1:7415378-7447946 GCA_029814585.1 Gymnapogon annona
TTTTTTTTTTTTTTTTTTTTTTTTTTTTTTTTTTTTTTTTTTTTTTTTTTTTTTTAAATCAAGTGTTCCTTTGGTCATTCGGTTTATCTTATTTGTCATTGTTTGTTTTCAAATGTGTGGATGGATGTGTTGTCTCCGTGCGGGTACTGAATACCTGCTGTGTCTAGTCACAGATGTTGTTCATAAAATATACTAACAATACTGTTAAATGATTTCATCAACTTAACCACTCTACTAAGTCAGTATGGAAATGTTAATCCCTCATACTCCTGTAGCTCCACCCCTTTTGTCCAAATATGATCACTTTCTGTTCCAAAAAAACCAACATGGAAACAGATAAACTACAAACTACTGGTTTTCAAAAAACATCAGAACTCCTCTGTCAACTAATTCTATTCAGTCTATGGTCCTATCAGTCTTTTGGAGTCGTACGCTGCCTGATTTTTCGTATCTCCTTCGTGTAACCCTTTGACGACCAGCTATGAGTGTTTTATGACATCACCTGAAGACAATGATGAATTCCACTATTTTACATGTTTCTCTTACTGTAACTAACTCAAACTAATACGTTACATTTGTTTTTGTAACCCAATCAGCGACTCAAACGTGTTAAGACTTCTTGCTTTTAAACTCCCAGTTTCCAAGTAATCACTGGACAGAGTATTAACCACTGGAATTTCAGTGACGAGAAGATCATTTCCTATCATGCAAACTGACCAGTTGCTACTTTAGATACTCATCTACAACCTCTGCAGCCTGTCTATATTATTTACATACAGTATGTAACCCTGACGTGTCAGTTATCTTCCACTGAGCCTAAAATAAGCACCAAGCTTTTTTCAGGTTCTGAGATAGGGGGCAGGGGCTGTTCGTTGGGTTGTTTGTGTTATGAAGCGGGGGATGGGTGGTGTGTCGGACCAAAGTAGCAGCCAAAACACCTATTATTACATTAATATCTGACTGGTGAGAGGAGCCTGTTCTAGTCATACACTCTGGTGATTTGGGGGGGGGGGGGTTAGTCAAAGGTTCCCACACTCAAACTGCAGAGTAAGGGAAACATTCTAAGGTATTGAAAACTCGAGTAAGGGACTGGGCTCAGATGGACCAGTGGGTATGAGGATTACAACTTGGCAGCCTTAGGGGTGGGGATGTTTAAGGGTATTCCTCAAGACACTCTGGTTGAATGGTGCCAATTATAGATGAAAACAGAGAAAGGAAATATCAAGCTTGTTGTAAAATGAAACAAAATCTACATTTCAGTTCATGTACTGATAATAGAGTAAACCCTTAAAGAGTAGAAGCAAATAAACATCCAACCTCTACAATTCTGTAGGTGTTTTCAAATGATTGGTGAGTAGCAAATATGTAAAAGTGGATGAAAATCTCTTTGGAGAAATGCAAATGGGTAGAGGACATGACCTAGCACAGGCTGGTCCATTCACTACACTGACTGACAGACAGACACACATGAGCTTTGTTTATCTATTGTACACTTTCACAAATGTCTGACTTGCTAGTACCATTCAACAAAGTAATAAATAAAATGAAATGGAACAAATAAGATAAGACCATAAAATGATCAATCTTCCGCAACACTGGTTCACCCGTAAAATCCATGAAGTCTGACAAAAGACAATGGAGGGAGACACTCATTTAATAATATATTCTGCTGAAAAAGTCAGTTTTCTTTGTTTTGACAGGACATTTGAATTTTTGTATCCTATATGATCAGTAAATTAAATATACATTGAAAAATGCCATAATGCATACTATTATTCAACTGGTGATAAATCACATGGAAAAGACAATATAATAACAGAAATTGCGACCATAATCTTTGTAGGTCTTTAAGAGTTAAGTTCACTAAAGCCTCTGTAAGTTTCACTAGAAATAAAAAAAGTGTTGTCAATACGGAGTGTCTTATTTAGCATTCTGAAAAACATGACTAAACTGACCATCTCTCAAAGGCCTTAAGAGATGGTCAGTTTAGTCAGATTTCAGTCAAGGCTGAGTAGGTGTGGCACAATGTGTTCTGACTGGTAGCATTATGGGGACTAGTCGATTAAAAAAAGCCCCGCCCCTTTTCCCTGTTGGACCACACTCGGACTGCAGTTGCAAATAATTTGTAATGTTCATAATTCACATTAGAACAGGGACATTGTCTCAGATCTGATTCAAATCACATCTACTAACAAAAATTAGATATTTTTACAAATACTGTACTCAACCTATCAATAATATATATATAAATATATATATAGAGATTTTTTTTTCTTTCCACTTCAGCCTTTACTTAAAAGAAAACCTCTAAAAATATTTTCAACTAACAATGGAACTTAATCATACTTAATCAGTCAGATATTAAATAAAGATCTTAAACTTTCATTCACATTACCTTTAGAGAGGAAACATCATACAATATTTACTCAATATATGGGATAAGACAGCACTGATGAAACATGGCTATAGTGACTAAAAGATAAATGTGACGTCACTGGACAAATGTAACATAGGTACACAAGCTAAAAAAAACCCAAACTATATAAAACGGGTCACATCCAAAAGTACTTTTTGGATATTTTGACAGATAAATTCTTCATATAATGGATTTTAATGACATTGTTTAAAGTTTGCATTGAAACTAATCTCTAGTAGTTTTTGGTGGGTACTATTGTTTACATTATACAGAAACTGATTCAATCTGAGAATTCTGCTAATGACAGGGAGGCCATGCCTCCACAATAGGACTAATCCACTTCAGTATTACCAACTGTTAAACCCAGCTATATAAATCTGACTCTGCTGTGGGCTTCATTATGTTTGCTGTGCGCCATTTCATCAGCCTGGATTCATCATCTGCCCAGAAAATCACATTAATCCCATAGTCTATTCTACTGTAAGCTGTACCACTATACTCCTCTGCTTCTATTCATATGTTACTTAGAATTGTAACAGTAGGAGCAGGCATGATGCCAGCTCTGGGTGTGACCTTCCCTCAATCCACCTTCATCCTCCTCCTCAATGATACACTTTATAGACAGACCTGAACTTTAATATTAAGTGTGTGACACCATACTTATCCTGATATCTTTGTGTGTGTGTGTGTGTGTGTATCCTGATTGTAAAAATACTATCCTGCTACTCTGTATTAGGGTGTTCATTTAAGTTGACTTCGTGTGTAGGACTTTGTCCTGTGCTTTAGTTGTAATCAGTTACTGTAATATGATATTTTCAAAGTAACTTTACTTGAAATTGTAAATCATTTAGCACTGACTTCATTATGATGTTGAATGTTACTCTACTCCTGTTCTTGGTAAATAAAACTCCTTGACATCCTGACTTTGTGAGGCATTGTGTTGACTCTTATGTACTGACAGTGTTTGTGTGAGTATGTGACAGACTGACGCTGCAATAAAATGGAAAATGTCCCGCTTACCTTTGTTGTGTTTTCCCCTGAGCTGTCAAAACGTGTTTTTCTCCAAATATCCCCATGTTTTCATGATCCGAAGAGAGATGTGTCTCATGCTGCCCTCCTGTCAACACTGACCGACCCAGGCTCAGCAACACATAAACAGACGCGTAGAAACAACTTCCTGTAAGCACTTTACAAAATAAAAGATCAAAAGTCTCAGATGATCATATTAACTTACAGGGAACCGAGGACCAGTGTTGAGAGTAACCGATTACTCTTTGCTGTAATGCAGTAGTGTAATCTATCACTGATCAGTTTTCAGAAATGTTTTACTCGTTACATGTTCAATAGTGCTTGTGTAACAACACACGTTTCGTTAAGTTTAGTTATTTTTATTTTATTTACTCTTATTTTACCGGGTAAGTCCACTGAGAACTGGTTTTCATTTACAGGGACGACCTGGGGACACGGTGGGTGAAGTGTCTTGCCCAAGGACACTACAGCACATGAACAGGAGAGAGTGGGAATCGAACCGCCAACCCTTCGGTTACCAGACAACCTGCTCTACCACCTGAGTCACGGCCCAAATTAAATTAAAATTGCACAAATGAAAAAAATGCGAACGTAAACAGCAAGACCATGAGAACTTACGGAAACATACATGCTTTTGTAAAGATTTATTTCCTGTTGGTGTTCAGGCCATTGGGTGGAGCTGTCAGAAGACAGTCCGTTGTCCACATTGGTGTATGCTCATTACTAACCCGAACCCTGCTTCTTAGCATCATCTCTGTGGTCAGCATTGACTAAGTAAACTTAAGTGCTTTGTCAATTACAGAATTATGTCCTGATGTTTAATGACAACATTTTGATTTGAGATTGTGGTTTAAGCCTGCTTGTTTGGATAAAGAAGTGCACAAATATTGATTTTTTGATCTGCCTTTTTTTCGATTCAGTCACAAGATTTTAGATTAAAACTTTTTCATTCAATTAGATCACCCTAACTCTTGCTAATTCGTACATATTTTACCATTAAATTGAATTAAATTGCGCAGGTCAGTACGTTTCAATTATATCTATTTCAATGATGGATTTTGCAGGCAAAGTTTGTTCATTAATAAGGTTAAATCAAGTACTTTAAATAACACTATGTTAAAATAACATTTACAGATATAATTGCAATGGTAGCTGAAGTATAAAAAATACAATGACGGCGAATTAATAAGCACCAGTTAAGTTTTTAACGTCTTATCGTCATTTCAAGGTGTAGAAACTTTGATGCTTTTATTTTGAAGGCAAAAAACTTCCGGTCTCATGGATTTCCCACCGGTTTGTGTCTGTAGTTTAGAAGTACATTTGTGTTGATATTTTGTTTTACAGCATAAAATATTGAATATAAACATACCTTACCAAATATATTGCCATTAGCCATATGGTGATGAAAAGACAAAGTCGAAATCTCATTGTTTTAATTTCAGGGAATTCACAATTTTCTTACATAAATCCATGACGTTTACAGTTTTTATACAGAGTTATATGTAGTTCACTATATGAAGTAACCACAAAGTGGTTTTAGGATGTATTTTGATACATAAACATATTTCTGTTGTGTATTTCATAGTCATATTCATAATTTGTCGTGAAGCGGCAGTGCCATCTACTGTTCAAGTCTTGGAGAGGGCGAGAAATATACACCTATTTAAAAGCGAGCAAATTCCGTAAATTAATCAGGAAAAACAAAAGGACTTTATTGAATCTCTACGTTGTGCATTAAGGACTTCATTAAAATTAAAGGTAGGAGTGTTTTCTTTTAATAATATGATATAAATACCTTCTGAACGAAGCTTACCAAATTTCTCATCAGTTGATTATATAACGTATAAGGTATTCTAATTTATGAAATTTTAACTAAAAGCATGTTCTGGATTAGAGAATTATAAATGTTAATAGGAGAATAAATTATTCTAATTTATAGAAATATATATATATAAATATATATACAGTATATAATATCACCCTATGCAGCTAGTATTGTGTGTCTGTGTCGTCTCCTGTACTAATCACACACTTTTATTCATGCTGATTAATGCATTTATTTATTGCTCAGAAAGCCCTGTGGCACGTCAAACACATCCAGTTAATCGCTGCTGCATTAAAATTCATTTGGACCATGTGAGTCTTATACAGAGCTGAGATGTACGACACTGCCTGGACCATAAATGCATCATTATTTCAGCCAATCACAGAGCCCAAGGGGAGTAACGCGTTCCCCGCCTTGTTTCGATCACGTGACCCATGCTTACGAAGATGGTGGAAGTTTCTTCTTCCTTGAAGTGAAACCGCGACAGAAACCTAAACATCCCGTAGACCCAGGGGCTGGGACTTTACAGATAAGACACCATCTTGGTTAAACAGCTGTCGGATTCGGGTAAGCGATAGAAGCCGACCACAAGCTCTTTCAGTGGTTGCATTTGTGTTATTTTAATAGCCATTGGACTTTGGGATTTCCAGCCAGCCATGATGATGATACAAGCTAGCAGGCTATCAGCTAGCCCGGACTGGCATGGCAGTAAGCTGTCAACATTGGCTCCCAGCTGACATTCAACACGTACTCAGCAACTTATCCAACCACACTGTTTATGTATATTTACACAGTGTTGAGCGTTATTTCAGCGTGTTGCTTAAAAAGTACCCGGTGTTCCCAAATGCATGGCTTACTATTCCTGGTTGGTTTTAATTATGTAATCTTTCACAGCGTTCGTTAGCTTAGCATGTAAGAAATAGAATATAGACAGGTCACGATTACAAAAAGTTAACGACAGTCATCCTTTACGCAAATACCTCTGGCCCTGTTTTGGGTTTTAATGGTGCTTCGCCGTAGCTGGGTTTTTCTCACATAGTTACAATAATGCTATAAACTCTCTCGCAGCTTCATCACACTGAAGATTACAGTCGACGCGGCACCTTACAGTTTAAAGACACGTTACACACGTACAACATAGAGCTACCGAGCAGTGTAGAGGAAAACCCAAGAGCCATCGATATGTCCCCACTGATCGTATTATGAGAATTTCTGTAATTTTCAGCAGTATGATTCCTCTGTTTTTGCACCACTGTGTCATTTCCAGTGCTGTACTGATCGTTGGCATTTTACCTTCTCGAGTAATAGTCAGTCGGTGGGAGAAACAGGAATATGTACAGTCACAACCAATAAGAAACTCTACAAGGCTGGCCTGTATCCAGTTGTTTGTTGTGATGGCCAATAGTCGGTGTCCAATGTCAAATTATAATAGCGGGGTTCTTTGGAATACTACTTCCTGGAAGCAATAGGCAAGGCAAATTTCTTTGTATAGCATTATTCAAACAAGACAATCCACAGTGCTGTACAAGAGTGGAAAGTAGGTAGTTTAGAACACACAATTACTATTAGAACATAATAAATTAAAGGGAAATATTAATGAATTAAAATCAAGTGAAAGAGAGGATGGAATACTTTCACACAGTTGAGCAGAGCTGTTTTCAGTCTGAACTTAAATTGTCAAGTAGAGGCCTCTGGCAAATTATCAGGAAGACTGGTCCAGAGTTCAGCTCCATGGAACTGAAGCTGACTCTGGGCAACAACAGAAGACCTATCCCTGAGCTTCTCAGGGTCCGAGATGGTACATATGGGACCAACATGTCAGAGAGGTACTTTGGTGCTGGGCCATGAAGAATGAAGAGACTTACACACAAGTAGAGCTGTTTTAAAGTCTATTCTCTGTGTAACAAGAAGCCATTACACAGTCCTTACCATGGGACTAATATAGTCGTACTTCCTCGTTCGAGTCAGGAGCAGCAGTGTTCTGGATGTACTACCATCTTACAGCTCTTACATTTAGAGAATCCAATGAAAAGGCCATTACAGTTGTCTAACCTGTTGGAGATAAATGCATTGATAAGTCTCTCCAAGTCTGGTTTAGACAGTAAACCTTTGACTCTAGCAGTGCAACAAGACCAGATCTGGTTTCTGTTTATCTTATCATCATACTAAGCAGGTCACCTTGAAGATATTTTTTGGGGGGAATTATTTGCCTCTTAGGACTCTAAAAATTCACAATGATGATATTCAGTTGAGGTTTGGTCATTGACATGCCGTTGCACAGTTTAATATTCAGCACAGAACATCATCAATGCAACACAGTTTGCTTGCTTACGAGGCTGCAAAGTCAGCAGTTCTGATGAATAATTGACTGAGACCAAAGCCGTGGCCAAAGTAAAAGTTTACCGAAAGAGTGCCTCACTTTCTCCTGCTCTGCCGTGTGCATATGAAATGAGGTAGACTGAAGACGATGCATTATTCAGTAACAGAGCAACGACCAGATTCTTGAACCTTATTCCTGACATTTTGCCTCTGCTGGTTCCCCTTATTCATGTGTGTCTATATGTGTTCTCTAATGTTCAATGGACAGGTCTTTTAAAGTTTTCTTTGAGAGGAGCATGACAATGGTTACATTATGTTCTGCTCCAGAAGCACAAAAATGTCAGGGATAAAAGGTGATAAATGGTGATAAAACGAGGGACAAATCTGGTGGGATTATTGGGATGACAGTATGCTGATCCACAGGGCATGGCCGTTTTGTACATATTGTGGAAAATCTTGTAATTTGCTGTTTTAGATATCTTGTGTGGTCATGAAAGAACACAAACTTTAAATATAAAAAACCACAAATACATAAAACAGTAGCACATTCATTTTCCTAGTTTTTACATTAACTTGTTTCTACACTTTCTGCTCAGCATGACTGTTTCCTAAATATACTGGGCCTCTAAATTACAGCTTTTTTTGCAGTCATCTAATTGCCTGGACTGACGCTGAAATTTGATTCATACTGCTGCTCCAGACACGATGGATCACTGAATGATTTGATGAGTCTGAAAGATGATATTTATCAAATTCTCTGTCAGAGATGCTCATCTTGCTATGCTCTGGGCACTTCTTTCCAAAATAATAGAAGCCGAATAAGGAGGTCACAATAAGCAGATGAAATGAATAAATTTAGAGTACAACCAGATCTGCACATGCTCTTTTGCAAAAATGACAGTGTTGTGTCGTGTGTGCTGGTCGTTTATTGACAAAAGCTGACTGTGTTTCTAAGCCAAAACTGGCCAGTGAAGCACACAGTTGCTACTGCAGATGAGCAAAAATGAGACACTGAAGAAACAAAGTGACCAAAGGATCGCTGCTGAAAACTGCCCTTAATCCTCCCATAGAAATTAGAGCACAGACTGTTATCATGCAACTGCAACTGAGACAGTCATTACTGTAGCATTAGCTAACATTAACAACCAACTCTGACTTTCAAAAACTGGTATCTTAAGATCAACTTGTATACACCCACACACAAATATTGCATATTGAAGCAATTAAAATACTCCAAACAAATTTTCTATGAAATCATTCAATTTCAGTTGAACTCACTTATTATAGAAACTAAAGCTTTATTTGATTGTTTTTGGGATCGTTGAGTAAAACAGCATCATTTTCTCATCAGGAAAATTGTGAAACCGGCCTTAAAACCCAGATATGTCTTGGCAAGCAATCGAAGCTTCTCTTAGCTTGAAGTCAAACACCACACATAAATATGAAGGGGTATTCATTTTTTTTCTCTGAAATAAAATAAGTCGGTAAATACCACAGTCATGAGTTTTGAAACTGTATTTAAATGAGTTTGCAAACAATGAGAGCAGGATGTAGATATTAAATGCCAGCACACCAGCATATAAATTCATCTCCTCCCTGGGTTGTTTACTCCAACATTTTCCAGTCCTGATGTGTCAACTGTTCTAGTCACTGGATATGTTAGAGATGAGCATGTGAAATCACATTACAGTTGTGAGCTTAAATGGTAAATGGATCGCACTTATATAGCGCTTTTCTACACAGTGTTGCCCAAAGCGCTTTACATTGGCCTCACATCCACACACCAGTGGGTGGCTGCTGCCATGCAAGGAGCAATTTAGGGTTCAATGTCTTGCTCAAGGACACTTGGACATGTGGACAGTCGGAGCCAGGATTCAAACTGCCAACCCTTGTACCATTGGACAACTCACTCTACCAACTGAGCCAAAGCTTAAAGGTGTTGATGTTCATATCTGGCCAAATGTTAGGGCTTTATTTTGTGTGATGTCTGCTTTAGCCAAGTTATTCTAAAAATGTGTTGTCATTTTTGAAGAGTATTGTGCTCAACAAAACCTATATGTATGTCGTCTTCTCCTTGAACTCCTTGAACCAGAGCCTGCGATATTGCACACTCCAAGAGTCTGTTTTAAATTGACTTTTTGTCGACTGAATCCAGCTGACATTGAACATCCCTGACCCCCTCTTTAAAGAATACCTGTACGACCCAGATGTTAAACTATGCTCTCCATCATAATTAATAATCTTTTTTGAAAAAGGCAATAACCAACTGTATTTTGTTTGTTTGCTTTGTTTCTTTGTTACACATCTTTACTGGTGCGGAAATGTTTGCAGGCAGTTGGCGACCTTTTGTGTGTCTCACATGACAATGGGGCTGATAGCTCCAACAGAGGATCCATCAGATCAGCCTTTCGTTGTCTTGCTCCTTGGTAGCAGATGTCAGCAACTACGATAATGTGGTTAGACCAGGAAGTTTATAAATGTAGCATTTGTTTAAAAGGTGCTCTCAGCTTTGCAGGAGTAGAATAGTCCACATAGCTGATGTAAATGAGCTTCATTTGGCCTACTTTCAACCTTGGAAAACATTTAGAAAACTATTATTGACGTCAACAGAGGTTTCTATTGCATCGTGTACTAGAGATTAGTTTGTTGTCAAACTATACAGTCCTCAGTTTGTGAAATGGAGCTGCTCCTATTGTTGGCTTTTCACTGAAAAGACCCATCTGTGCTCTTAAGTTATTCATGTAATTTGTCTGATATTTTTGTTGTGTCACTGCAGGCCTTCAGACCAGCCCTATGTCATGGCCAGTGGAGTTGCCAAGTCGGGGACTTCCAATGGTTACCCTATGAAGGCACAGCTACAAATCATCGGTACGTCTATGAAATCTGTTCAGATGAAAAAAGAAATTACGTTTCACCAAAATTACCTGTCTTTCCTGTCTTCTATAAAATATCTGGTTAATATTTGTTATTACAACTACAGGATTGCTACAAATCACAACTTTCGTACTCTTATATTGTTTCAGTGCTATCAGCAAAACTCAAAGAGAACAAGAAGAACTGGTTTGGTCCCAGCCCTTATGTGGAAGTGATGGTCGACGGCCAGTCCAAAAAGACAGAGAAGTGTACCAACACCCACAGTCCCAAATGGAAACAGCCACTCACTGTGTGAGTCAATGTCACAATGGCTTTAATTCATCCATATCCTGTCTTATGAGGAAATCACATAACATTATGGACAATTCACGTGATCAATTTCAAAGAGAAGCTCAGAGTTATGCATTGGGAAGCAGTTTGAATGTATGACTTCATGGTTTTTATGTTGTTTTTTCTCAAGTTGAGTACAGTTAGTTTCTGTAGACATGGAGCTATTCTGCTATTGCATAACCATTCCACACTGCGCCTTCTAACAGCTGGTCTGCAGTGCTGTGTTGTTATTAGTTTAACACTATACCCTCCATGCTTTTGTTCCATTATCTCTACTTACTTTTTCCTTTGCTGTTATTAATGTCTTCAACTGACATCAGGATATTACCGCGGAGCCCTGATTTATCAGTAAAGTGAAATATGAGAGGAATCCATTACTTACTGGTAGCACTTCCTTTGATTTGCAGAAGTGATTGTGTGCAGTCCAACTGATAAAGAAAATGTTCCATGTTGCCGTTTTACTGAAGTGGGTGTGATTGTAACGCTCCATATTGGCCAGACTCTCTTCGGGTTTACCCTGACACTGGAGGACTGTTTCACTCAAAATTCTTCTTTCTGTTAGGTGCAGTTTTTCAATTTGTAATGGCTGTATGAAAGCTTAACAACAGCCTTTGAGCTGCAGGCACGGTGAGTTAACGGTGTAGAGTAGCCCTTTATCTGCATTGGATCAAATAATAAGTGGATGCTGTTTTAAAAAAAAGTGCATCTTAGAAATTCAGAAATTTCAGAAATTCGTATCTTGTATGAATATGAATGTTTAAGGTAATTTTTAAGGTAGTTTTAAGGTAAATTTTACAGATTAGATTACTGTTTTGAGAGAAAAGTGGTCTATCATTACATTGTGAGGCTGGAGATGCTTTTGCCACTGAATCGGCTTTCTTTGGCTTTCAGGTATTATCAGGATCGTCTTCCAACTGGCAGCATAAGTAAAATCTACAATAAAATCTTTTTTTTATAATTTGACCTATGTTCATCATTGTGATGTATAATTCCATATCACTGAGCGCTTCATGTTAGTGGGCCTATGTGAGACATATAATTCTGCTATATTCATAATATTTATCATCCCTTCACGTTTGCCAGGGTTTCAGCCCAGTTATTCAGGAAGCATTTGCAGTAATCTGGAGAATGTCAGCTGACTCTGACTTTCCTCACAAATGTGGAGGAGCGTCTCAAAAGTGCACACAAGCAATACTTCCCCATAATTGTGTAAATTGTCTTCATCAACATGTTTTTGCAGAAGTATTTTATTCTACAACAAGTCGACGTGCTTTTGGCTTCAGTCTAGCTGTGTGGTCAGTGCACTTTCAGGAACAGATGCTGTTTCTCTCTCTCTCTGCGGGTGACATTGCTGGGCAAATGCCTCACCGAGGTGAGAAAGCCGGTCCACTTGGTTTGCAGGAATCTGGTGTCTAAACATAAGCTGTAGGTTTATTGCACGGATGCCGCTTGACATCCTGCGTTCCCAACATATTCGCACATCAGATGTCCCCGTAATTTTAGCCCAGTGTGTGTACGCTGACCTTCTTAACATAGACTTCTTCTACAGTTTCTTCTACACCCATGGGGGCAGTTATTATATAACAAGTGTTTACTATGGGACGTAACACGACCTGAGCCTATGCACCCTCAGATGTCTCATCCTGTGCTAAGGGCACTAGCACTAAACAACTGTCATAGTGATGGCTACACACACTTGTTGTCCCTGAATAGCTCCTGAACTTTATTGTCCACGGCGATTGCTTTCAGAGCGACACAAAGACCTGCTCACAGAGCCACTGACATAGTACGAGCTGTTTTCAGTTTTTTTCCGCTAAATGCTATTTTCAAAAGATGCTCTTAAATCTGATGTGTGAAGGGCTGTATGAAAACTATTCTGGAAGAAAAAGGTGTCAAAAATAGTGGGGGGGGGCTGTACTTGGTAGGAGGAATGTTGACTTTTTAGAGGATGGGTGTTTTTTCTCTCACACCAAATTTTAAATAAACATTCTAATAGTTTATGCTATTGTATGTATACTTCATTTGTTTTCACTGGTCTGATGGAACACTAGATACTTGTGGGGTTTTCTGTGCGTACTACCCCAATGGTCAGCTGTTTTTCCAGCTCATATAATATATTTTAGGTAAATGGAAGATAGATAGAATATACTGTTTGCATTCCCATGGGTTAAATTCAAAGTTCCCAATAGCTCCACTGTCACAGCAATACTGCCATTATCTACAGTTATGTGTAAAGCCTTTAATTTAAGCATCTTCTGTTTATGAAGATTTCTGGAGCCTGTTGGTCCAAATCAAAGGACTAAACATAAATACATATGTCTTGTCTTTGTTTTGTGCTATTTGCAATAGGTAATTACACCTCTGAGTCATATAGTGAACCACATGGTAGTTTTTTAACCACAAGTACTGTAGATACAGATATAATCATGTCTTTCGGGCCACTTGAATTACAAAACACCAAAAGGTTATTGTGGATGTTTTATCTATGGTGCTTACAAACAATTGGACACTTCATGTTTCCTAACCCTAAAGCTTAGATGAAGCTGTAAAAAGCATATATCGTTAGAAATAAAATGAAAATTAATAATAAAACAAGTAGGTGGAAACAGTCTATTGAAGTTTTATTTCCCCCCACAACAGGATTGTGACCCCATTCAGCAACCTTGTGTTTCGCGTGTGGAGTCATCAGACCCTGAAGTCGGATGTGTTGCTTGGCACAGCCACATTAAATGTCAGCGACACACTCAAGTCAAACGACATGAAAAGTGAGTATGAGATACATGCACATTAGAAGGAGGGACCACATATACCCTTGTGCTCTGAGGTCATGTCAGGCTGAGACAGATTTTCTGATGATTAGACTGAGGGTAGGGGGTTCGCGTGGGTTGGTTGTTATCTGTTACGCATCTTGAAGGAAAGAAAATATTTTAACTACATTGCAACAACATTTGATAATTGAATAATGAAAATAGTATTGGTTATTGAGTAATGATACACTCAATTACAAGGTGCACAGGTTTGGTCCATGCATTTAATTCTTCTTGGTTTCTTATAAACGAGTTTGAGAGCTCCCCTGTACAGAAACTCTAATGGTGGTGCTCCATCTATTATGGTCTAATCTACACATTAACACTATGATAATTTTATTTGAAACACTCGCCCTTTGGTGTGTCAAATCAAATCAAAATCAAATCAACTTTATTGTCATATTGCTGTACTTACAACTGCAGTGCAGACAAATGAGATTGCGTTTCACTAGGTATCCATGTGCAAAAAAAGATAATAAGAATAATAAAAAATGTCAAGTGCTTAGTGTAGGAACATAGGCCTGTCACATGCTGATCTTCTCAAAACGTCAGAAAGGTGTGTGACATAAATTTTAGCCCCATAATGTTTTTGTACTTCCAGTGTTTTAGAACATGCTCACTATACATACTACACTCACTGCTACAGTACACAACATCCGCCAGTTTGGAGCATTGTGCATAATTCTTAGGGGTAACCCGAGGCAGACAGCCCACATACGAGATGAAATTCAATTTGTTGATTACCATTTTTTTTAAAACATTGTCCTAATTAATTGGTTTTTGACTTAAAATAAATAAATCATAGAGAATTACTCTATATGCAAAGTATTCAAAATTATGTTTTTATTTTTTTGTCAAACTCCCCCCATTTTTTACATTTCATCTTCATTTCCATGTTCTTTTCTTTGGGTTTTTCCCATAAAGAGTCCATTCAGTCCTGCGTCCTGACATTTTTATGCATGGATGCTGTCCAGCATTGCGACTGAGGGGGCAACTCAGTCACGTGTCCGAGCTGACTGATGGCCCATGTCAGAGAAAGAAAACACACAACACTTGGAAACCATTTATAGTCTAAACATATAAATGAACCCCTGAATGATTATTTCAGTAGAAACATGAATGTAAATGTGGTTTTCATTTAATTTCATGCTCAGAATTGTGATATTGGATTTAGGGACAATGTTTGAAATGCTCATATTGGTCATATTGACATTTAACTTTAGATGATGGAAAATATATCTCATGAACTTTGTTACTTTTAGAAATCTGGGTTGAATTGCTGCATTTCTTGCCTTTTCTTCTATACTATTTTTTTTTCTTTTCACTGTTTTGATCATATTTCTACATTATTACTTGATTAAAGTGTGTATTTGACTCGTCATCACTTGTGTGTGTTTGTTGTAGTCTCTGAGGTGGTGCAGACATTGCAGCTGTGTGTACACAGAGACCAGTCCGACGTGGTGGGAGACCTGTCCGTCTGTCTGGATGGCATGACAGTCGACCCTGAGATGTTCGCTTCAGCAGAGGCCAACAATCACAGTAAGCCCTGTTTACAGCTGTTGTGTGTGTGTGTGTGTGTGTGTGTGCATGAAGGTGTGTTTTTATGGAGGTTTTAACTACATTTGTTTTTCATTGGTGGATAGAGTTTGCTGGTCATGTGATCATATTTGGGTCAAATAAACACTCTTCATGCCTGTGTTCAGTGCAGCATACTGATGTGGTTCTGACCAGAATTACTATGTAGTATGTGACAAACATAAACATCTGTACTATTCCAATTACTCAATTATCTTTGGTCGTGTGTGCTTCCAGGTACATCTAATGGAGAATCACAGCCTAATGAGGATCATGTCATCAGGTGCACACCTATTCCTCCCTCCTGTTATCACGTCTCCAGTGTTCGCTCCCTTCCAGCTTTGTTCAAGCTCCGACTTCTCTGTCCTCGCAGGCGGAGTCGAGACAACTCTCCTGCTGTGGATGGCATTGAGCATAGGTCTTCTCCCGGGGGCCGGAGGTTGACAAATAACACGGGGTCTCCCTCAATTACATCAGGGAGCTCACGGCCACTGAGACCACCGAGACCTTCCAGACCTCCTCCCCCAACCCCACGAAGACCCACGTCTTCACCAGGTCAGATCTGGACTCATTCCATTTTTCTGGGGATATGTGTCCTCTCAGGGTTCTACCCAACTTAGAACTTTGACAGTCAAAACCAGAAATGACTGTTCATTATGAAGCCTCATAAAGTCACAAAATGACATGACATCAGTGCTCGAGATAAATTCCTGTTTTAAACGCTTTAACTGTTAATTTCAAATTTCTGTTTTTTGTTTGTTTTTTCTACCTAGCATCCTCGACCAATGGCTCTGCACCAGCTGAAGGCAGTAACGGCCAGTTGGGCTCTGACATGCCAGTACGAACCGGTACCTCTGCAGCCCCTACAGTCCCTGATTCCATTCCGTCAGCAGGGCCAGAGCGGAACTCTCCAGCGGCCTCTGGATGTGGAGCTACTGCAACTAGACAGCCAGCCAGCAATGTCACACCTGCTGTGAACACCCAGGTTCCCTCTGTCAACACTGGACCACTGCCGCCCGGGTAAGCTCAGTCAGAATTAATCTCATACTGGTGTCTTGAATGAGTTGTATGTAGAATAACACCCTGGCAAAATATTTGGGTAGAACACTGGCAGGATTATCATTCTCCCTCCTTCTCTGTCAAGTCCTCACTTTGTAAGACTAGAACAGTGAGTGACCTATCACTACGGCATGTGTGACAATATCGTACGTTTTGAGAAATACACATTCTTTATGTGCTGTTTTATGCTGAAGGGTTTGAGTTTTTTCTAGATATAGATTTAGCGGTATATTTTTAATATGGCTTCTGTAGGAGGACAAAGATGACACAAACATTCTTAACATTTTCCAGTGCTGTAAAAATGTTTAGAATAAATATAAAATGTCAATATTTCCGTCAACGAAGTGTTGTGTCACAGCCTGCAACACACGTCTCAGCACCGCGCGGTGCGCGTGGCTATTGTAAACAAACTGGCGGGTGTGTCATGAACCATGGATCCCAACGGGAGAAAGCCAAAGATAGCTGATGAGAACAGATGATTCAAGGAAGAAGTTGTCAAATGACAAAAAGAGTAATTTACAAAGACATTTCCAGAGAAGGCATCCTACATTTGCAGCCGACCACTGAGTGGAGGGACAGAACAAAGTGCGATTACAGGACTTCTGGAGAAGTTAGAGGAGCAAAGATGCATTTAAGAAGTGGAGTGCATCTCCACACTCCACTACTGCTGAGAGTTTTGTTGCAACCCGATGCAGGAATAAAGTCAAAATGAGCAGAAATGCTAAACACAAAATGCAATCGGTTTCACGAAAATATCAAAGCAACTACGTATTTTCGGACTTCAAAAACAAAACTGAGGTCATACAGAAAATGATGACATGCGTCTCCTCAAATCGAAACATCACCAGTCACCAAATCACGGACATTAATTCAGCTCCAGTAACTCAACTGCCTGTGATGAGTCTGTAATATGATCGATATCAGACAGATAGCGCTGTTATGCAGGTATGGAACTATGATTGTATTGTTATTGGGATTCGAGGATTGCGTTTTTCCCTAAAACAAAATGACACAAAAAACAGATTTCTTGTTTGTATTTCTATAATTTTACCAACAACTAAACATAACACATTAAAATTGTAATGAACATTAAATTTAAAACACCAAAGATTGAATAGCACTGTGAAAGTAACAATCACTTCGTTAGTGTAGTGGTAGGTTTCCCGCCTGTCACACGGTAGATCCGGGTTCCATTCCCCGATTGGGACTGCAGGAATAGTAAACATTTAATCATGAATGCTCATTATGTATTTGTAGCATACTTAGTCATTTTGATAGTATGCTAATATAGTTCATTTACACTTATAGCCTCTGTTCCCTTCACATAAGGCCTATATAAGGATTTCATTTTTTTTGTGGCTCCAGAGAGATTTTTGTTGTTTTTTTTGGTCCAATATAGCTCTTTGAACATTTAAGGTTGCTGACCCCTGGTCTAAAGATTTTGTCCAAAATATTTTTCTGATATAATTCACCTGGTTATTTTCACATTTGACACACGTTCTTTACCTCTCGGACAGGTGTAGTTCACAGTTTGATGACTAAATTTTGTTTGTGACACAAGTGAAAGAATTAAACTAAAATGACTAAATTAAACTGAAATGACTTGAACTTGATGAGTGAACTCATGATGAGTGACCTGAAGACTGTGTGTCAGTAAGGATGTACCAATTCTGAAAATCTGAGCCCATAGCAATAAATACTGATGTTCTTTCGTCCTTGTCTAATTTATTTTTGCTGGGTTTTTTTTTACTCGCCTTTGTCTCAATTTCCTTATTATATATTTAACAAGTCCCTACTTGAACTGTTTTTCATTTAAGTTTTTCCGACCATCACATTTTCTTTGAATGAGGGCAAACTAAATCATACAAATGTATTTGCCACTGTCTCATGTTGCGAGCAGTTATATTCTCATATTTTATATTGAGCAAAAGCTCTGGTGTGCCTGAGCTTCAGAAATACTTGGAATGAAAAAGCTCTGTGCTACGTAATTGCTAACAAAAGCTTCAGGCTTGGAAAGCCGCATGACTCAGAAAACAGCAGTGGTGCCATCATACACTGAGAAATGTCGTTAAACTAGTAACACTGCCCGACACGTCACAGGTCAGCTGTCACAAAAGGTTAATATTACAGATCTGTCACAAAAATTCAGGTGTTAAATTTGGCAGCACTGATTATTACAAATTTTAACACTGATGTCACTACTAATACAAATGAGTTAAGGAATAACATCCTGTATGTGGATTTGTAAAGATCAATAGATAATTAAATGAGTATATTCATGTTTACTGTATGTTTGTTTTTCCCCATTTGAAAAGTGAGGTTTCCATAAAAATGAAAGGGAATGGACCAGAGTTCATTATCATCATCAACGATGGATGTCTCTTTGCTGCCTCTTTAGAAGGATGACTCATGCCTTAACAGCTCACATAAATCTCTAAATGACCAGGCTGTAGTCTTGAACCATTACCTCATGTCGCCTCTTTTATTATCGCTCTTATCTAGATGGGAGCAAAGGGTGGACCAGAACGGCAGGGTGTATTTTGTTGATCACGTGGAGAAGAGAACAACGTGGGAACGGCCTGAACCACTGCCCCCTGGGTAAAAAAAAAACCCCTCTTCCTTTTGATCTTTTTTCTCAGATAACGTTGACTTGACGATTTAGAATCTCCTAATCTCTTTTTAGATCAGACAGACTCATTAGGACAGGGGTGTCAAACTCATTTAAGACCAGGGGCCAAACTCAGCCACATTTGGTCCAAAGTGGGCCAAACCAGTCCAATAATAACAGAATTACATATCAGTTATGCCAACTCCAAACTGTCCTCATATAATGAAAATGTTTAAATCTACAAACTGTCCTTTAAAACAACGCCAATAACATCAACAACCTCAATTCTTAAGAAAACTAAATGCACTTTTATCTATATTTTACCTCAGTTTATTCATGTATACATGTACATTTAAATAATTATAACAATATTATACCTCAGTTTATTAATTTATACATGTACATTAAAATAATTATAACAATGTTACACTGTACCTCAGTTTATTCATTTATACAATCTTCATTAAAATAGTGTAATTTTTACATTATACCTCAGTTTATTAATTTATACATGTACATTAAAATATAACAATATTATACCTCAGTTTATTCATTTATACATGTGCATTAAAATAATTATAACAATATTATACATCAGTTTATTCATTTATGCACGTGAATTAAAATAATTATAACAATATTATACCCCAGTTTATTCATTTATACATGTACATTAAAATAATTATAACAATATTATACCTCAGTTTATTCATTTATACATGTGCATTACAACTGACAGATCACAGTGAATCTACAAATACACAAAACATTTAGTAACAGGTAGAATATTGATAAAATTACACTGACTTCTCTTCAGATATTTCTGGTTCTATGTATTTGTTCAGGTTATGTTTTTTGTAACATTCTACATTGTTTTAGTGTGAATAAAGGAAAATTACATGAAAATATGCACATTTCCACACAAAAACATTTTGAAATTGTATTTATAGCTTATTATTATCCCGGTCAGTTTGTGGAATCTGGGAATCTGGACTATAATTTTTGTAAATATGTTGGGTATTATTTATGCATTTCACAAATTCATCCCGCGGGCCGGACTGGAACCATTTGGCGGGCCGCATTTGGCCCCCAGGCCGCATGTTTGACACCCCTGTATTAGGGGTTCACGTCCAGCTGTATATGGACTTTTAAACTGGTAATAGTTTTTTAACCCAGGTACTGAATAAGATGAGAGCCTCAGTTCGTTTTGCGTAATCAGACCTGTGTTGATCAAAATCTTTCATAATGTTTGTTTTCCATTCTGAGCTAAAATTGTAGTTTAATTTTGATATATTCTTTTCCTCTACTCCACTGACTGTAAACAAAGGCTTGTGTTTGCAGACCACTGTAAAAAAAATCCTAGCTTGGAGATGTTCTGAATATCCCCAAAACTTTTGTAAAGCTGGCAAATTATACACAGATTAATTAGAAAAAACTCCATTCAGAAAATGTCTTACATTACATTACACCTGTTACATTCAGAATAAGGGTGTAATATTTGTCTGCATGTGAACATGGTGACAGTCCAGTGGACTTATGGGTATTTCTGGCTAGTGTATACAAGCAGGAGCAGCAGCCTGGCCAATTCAAGTTCTCAGCAAGTATATTAAAGTGTCCTTTTCCTCCGGATTCCCTGTGTATTTTCTGACTGTAGCTGGGAGCGTCGGGTTGACCCGATGGGTCGAGTCTACTTTGTCGACCACATGTCGCGAACCACTACATGGCAGCGCCCCACAATGGAGACAATGCGCAACTATGAACAATGGCAGCACCAGCGCAGCCAGCTGCAGGGCGCCATGCAGCAATTCAACCAAAGATTCATATTTGGGGTGAGACTTCCTCTTGATTTTGTGATATACAGTATATAAAGGCCTTTACATGAAGGACATTTTTTGAGAATATCTAAATTGTCATTGTAACATGTATAATTAAATTAAAAGTTCCATCCAATCCGTGCATCAATTATATACAAGAATTATGTATATAATTGTACGATTGGATGTAACTTTTAATACTGTAAAAATACCAGTACAAATAATAGCTAAAATAAAACATTATTCATTATTCACAAATAAGAATTATTCCAACAATAAGTAAACAGCACAATGAAACAGGTACAATTCAAGCAGAAACCTTTCAGTCCTTGATTCTATCAAATATATTGCACATCATATGTTACTGTTCTACAAATATGTGCTGCAAGATATCTCAGAGACAAATACTGCTTTTGATTGAAAACCATTCTCTCATGAATTCTCACAATTTCACATTTTGGCCCAAGACTTTATCAGTGACTTTATCTACAACCGACCAGCACTTTTGACTTAATCTTTCTTTATTAGTGACTCAAATTTGGTAAAGTTTAACTGATTGTATTCTGGAAGCATTTTACTTGTAGACTAGTGTGTCTTTTAAGTGTGTTGCATGACTGCTGAAAATTCAGGCTACCCCCAGTGTGAACCATTTTTATTCAATATTATTGTGGGTGACTATTGCACATGTCAGTGTTCTTTATTTCTTTTGCCCCTTGTGTGTAGCCTTAGTAGTGCTTGTATCAGTAACTCCATTATGTAATCTGATTATTTGTCATTTAGGCACAAGACCAGGTCACAGCTGCTCAGAATAAGGAGTTTGACCCCCTTGGGCCTCTGCCACTTGGATGGGGTATGGTCCTAAAAGCCTTTTCATTCAAATACCACACACTCTGACACATATATTTAATCTGCAACTTTCTAAGACTTGAGTAACTCGATTGTACCATTAATATAATTTCCTTTATCTAAGTAGATGCATATTACTTATATGTCATATGAATTGTGCCTATCCTGCTGCCATGAAGTGTCGTTTTGGTTGTGGACTAACACTCTCTGTCATTTTGCCTTATACTTTTTCAACTGTATAAATGAACTAGTTGTTTTATATGATGCAGAATGTTGGCTTTATACACATCTCACCTAACTGTCGTGTTTTGACACTTAAACATCTCCAAACTAATGACTTGGTTAAATTGGCCAGTCTATCTGCCATATCTTAATAGCCCTGTTGGTAATACAGTCCAATGTTGTGTAAGTGTGACTACGTGACTCAATGATTCTCCACTTTTCAGAGAAGAGAACTGACAGCAATGGCAGAGTTTATTTTGTGCATCATCCTACACGTTCAACACAGTGGGAGGATCCACGGACACAGGGGTTAGTTCCTTGAAATATTCCACCTACTACTTAGATAGATATACCTTTAATAGTCCCACTAGAGGAAATGTCAGATACAGCAACAAAATACAAAGAGTATAAAAACAGAGTATACAGATATACAACAGGTGAATTCTTGTACAACATAGACAGACATAGACATCAACCCACATGAAAATGTCAACTGCACTTTACTTGTATATGATATGAATTTTTATCTGAGCTGCTACTACAATAACCCATCTGCAATTTTTTTTCACTTTTCGTATCCTGTATCAGGTTACTGAATGAGAAACCACTTCCAGAGGGCTGGGAGATGAGGTTCACCGTGGATGGGATTCCGTACTTTGTTGATCACAACAGAAGAACTACCACCTACATTGACCCACGCACTGGAAAATCATCACTGTATGTCTTTGTAGAATAGAATACAATACAATAAAATACCCTTTTTTGTCATTATGTGTACAATGAAATTAGCTAATTAACGATACCCTGGTCAGTGCAAGAATATTAAGAAAACACCACTACTACTAAAAATAAGAGTTGGGCGAATATACAATAACAACAAATAAAAATTACATAGAATGGAATCTTTACCGTTTTAGAAGTTACACAAGAATAGAGCTAAATAGAATTAAAAATTGAAATAGACAAAATGAAAATAGTTGGTATGGACAGTATGTATACCTATGAACCCAGGTCTATATAAAAATAGTGCATTTTTATAAAATTGCATACAGATTGTGTTGTGATTGTGGAAGATAATAGGAAGTAAGTTTTGAGAATTAAAAAATGATTCTAATGTAGAAAATTTATTCTAATGTGCAGGAAGTCGTCCAGTAAGTAGGTTAACTTGTAGGCATAATGACGCACAACCACAGCATCCTCTGATCCAACAGGTAGCGATGAGTCACAGCCACTAAAATCCTCTATTTTTAGAACATGTGACATTCAGGTGACTATGACTAATGGACCAATTAGTCTCTCCTGCTTTAATTCTACCATTCTCACACGTATATTGACACCAGCAGTTGACTCATGATGTTAACTTGTCTGAATAATTCTCTGTCCAATTCCTTCAGTGGCAAAAGTAGTTACAACTAGTTTTGCCACTGGAGGAATTAGACACCCTTATAGGCGACATCCTTCTAGGCGACTTGTACTAGTTTACAACACTTCTGCTTCTTTTTTTCCCCTTCTTTCACAGTGAAAATGGGCCTCAGATCACATATGTTCGAGACTTCAAAGCCAAAGTGCAGTACTTCAGATTCTGGTGCCAGGTAGGAGCTTCATCAAGTTACAGGCTGCTTATACTGTATTAAACCTTTCCGTGATTGCAATAAATAAACGGTACAAACAAATAGAACTGAGATTGTATAGGTTGAAGTCTCTTCACTCATTGGCTCATCCTAGATAAATGTGGATGCAGATGTCCCACGGCTGGTAACAGTCATGCATTTTAACATTTTGAAGTCTGTAAAAGTTTGGAGATGAAGTAAAATCATTAAACGTTTTAGATTCAACATGAAGCCCTATGTTGTAGGGACGTAAACCCAACCCTGTTTAACAGAAATTTGTCATTTTAAGATCAAATAGATTAACCACTGAGATCCATGTGCATCTGAGAGACATTGCCAGAGGTTCTGACTTCAACCAGAAATTTACAGTCATATTAATTAATTCCAGTTTGTGTTCTTCTTGTCCTATTTCCAAAATCAAGTCTTAACCCAGGCTGTTGGTTCTATACTGTAAAATATGAAGTCGATGTTGCTAAGTTAATTCATTGAAATCTCTTGACTTGTTTTGCTACTTTAGCCATATCATTATGTCTTCACTACTACAATCACAAATACCTTAATGAACCACAGCTATTAACAGTGAAATGACAAGTGCATGAAGACAAATGCAGTCCAGTCAGACAGGGGAGTGAGTATGTTCACGTGTTAAAATGTTATACATTTAGGCTGAAGATCACTTTACATCTAAAACTCACAGCAAGCCATTATTAAAATGTGGGTGTCTTCTTTCTCATTGAAACATGTTGGTAATAGGAATTGGTTTTGGTTTATATTGGCCACAGAACTAAGATTTACTGTGTGAACGTCATCTTCCAAATGTACTGGATGCCTTAAGATCGTCAATGAAGCCTGATTTGTCACAAATCAACGACGCTGACAACTAATGCCAGTGACATTTTCCCTCTCCCACAGCAACTGTCAATGTCTCAACACATCAAGATCACTGTGCACAGAAAAACCCTGTTCGAAGACTCCTTCCAGCAGGTAAAGTGATCCTCCCGCCTGAGCCCCTCTACCTTTGTCTGCTGTTCAGATAATGAGCCCGACCTCCTCTCTAGGCACCTGGGCTTTCTCCTGGTGATACAAAACAGTACATCTCCCACCTGTGTGTTCCTTTGGGCTTTTATTGGTTTCAATAGGTCTTCAGGATGCACACCTATGCTTATCCATATGCACTATGTACATATATACTTGTTTGGAAAGGTTACACCTTTAACTACTAAGTAAAATAATACATTTCCAGGTCTGGATAAATATGCTTAAAGGAAAATAGAACACAGACAAATATGTGTTTCTAGGCCTATGTCACTTCTCTAAATTTTCCCATTCAGATGTATATAGATATGAATGTGAACAGACCTTTTATGTCCATTTATATTATGTATGTGTGTAGTCATAAATGCACAGGTGTAGAGATGCATATGTACGAATACTCAACTGAAAATATACAAATACTATACATGCATTTAAAAATCAATCAATCAAAAAATGAATCACATTGTTCCATAGTGTATCCTTTGAAGAAATGTCTCAGAAATGTCTTATCTTTCTAAGAATATTTACAAGGACAAACGAATAGTCATGGTCTTTGTGAACTCATCGCTTGGCTTGTTTTTCCAATCCTCTTCAAATTACTCTTTATGATAATGATTAAAGATACTATTGCTATTAGCACCCCTCTGTACACTTCTATCTATGTGACCTTTGGACTACTAGTGTTTTGTATCCTTAACTATATGATTTTATATGAAACAACACTGAAAAAGTATGTTTTCTTTTATTGAAATGCAACCTTGATAGATTGAGGCTGTTTTTATCGAAGCACCACAATGGATGAAGCGTCAAAACAAAATTGGAAAGACTAAAATTGTCAAGGTGGCAAAGTCATTTGATTGTAAACCCTGTTGGAGATGTACTATTATGCCATTGCTCTACCAGTCTGTCAACATGCTCATTGTTTTCATAGATAATGAGCTTTAATGCTCAGGATCTGCGAAGGAGACTGTGGATTATCTTCCCTGGAGAAGAAGGACTGGACTACGGAGGTGTTGCCAGGCAAGTGACAAAAGAAAAGGAGATAAAAAGAAATAATAGACTGTGTGTGGTCTCTGGTGTCATTGCTGTGTGTCTCCTTCAGAGAGTGGTTCTTCCTGTTGTCCCATGAGGTTCTGAACCCCATGTACTGCCTGTTCGAGTATGCCGGGAAAGATAACTACTGTCTCCAGATCAACCCCGCATCTTACATCAACCCCGACCACCTGAAGTATTTCAAGTTCATCGGCCGCTTCATAGCCATGGTTGGTCTTTGTCATGGGTCACACTGAGGCTTGACAAAAAAACAATCACTACGCTGAGAATCAAATATTAATTCAGCAGCAAATGTTTGTGTCTCTTAGGCTCTTTTCCACGGGAAGTTCATCGACACTGGTTTCTCGCTACCGTTTTATAAGAGAATCCTGAACAAGCCGCTGGCGCTCAAAGACTTGGAGTCGATTGATCCTGAGTTCTACAACTCTCTCATATGGATCAAGTGAGTATTAATGCAGGCAATTTAAAGAAACACTTGGACACTGGGGGAAAAGTAAAGAACTGAACTTTGATCATTTAATCACACCCACTGATGTCGATCCAATTGAGTCTTGTTTGTTAGTAGAGATGGATAAATATTGTCTGGAAATTACTAGGAGGTAATCAATGATGATTCCAATTTTTTATTTTTTATATTTTTGGGGGGTTGGTGGGGTTAATGTTATGAATCAAACATTTTTGCCATGACTTAACCAACACGAGTGGATTCAGAAGTACGTGAAGTAGAATGAGACTAAATGGAGATGAACAGTGAACGGGCAATGACGCACTCTGCTGTTTACACATTTAATGTCTGCTTTATATTGACTCGGTGTGTTCCATAAAATGCCAAGCTCTCACTCAAAACAAGGCATAAGTTTCTAGGTTGTAATGATCTAGAATGCAAGAACATTTTACAAGCATGTACAGTATCTTGATGAAATATTTTTCTACTTCACATAATAACATAAATTATCATGTGTTGGGCTGAAAAGGTCTAATGCTATAACACAGCCCATAATGTAGCACTCAGTTGGTTGAGCAGGTCATCCAATGGCTCAAGGTTTGGCAGTTCGAATCCTGGCTCCGACTCCACCTGTCGCAGTGTCCCTGAGCAAGACACTGAACACTAAATTTCTTCAAGTGGAGCGTGGCAGCAGCCACCCACTGATGTGTGAATGTGTGTGTTAATGGGTAAATGTGAGGCCCATGTAAAGTGCTTTGAGCACCACTGTGTAGAAAACCGCTATATAGGTACAATCCATTTACCATTTTCACTATTAAGATACTATATTTCCACTGTCTCTCTTGTCCATTTCCTACATTTTCATTTTGGCTGATTGACCTGCACCATTATGATGATTTGTGCATACATATTAGCTCCTTCTCATGTTTTCCACAGTCAGGTTCAAACCATTTCTATATTCAGTATTGTATTGCATTTGATGTTCAATGTAGGTGTGACATTCGTCATTCGTCTTACCAGATAACTTGCTAAACAGGGTTATTTTTTATGTCGTGCAATTGCTTTGCATGGAAATGCACCCAAAGACATGGTTAGGTTTGGAGTATTTCAAAAGAAGCAGAGGAGCTTTTTAGAAACATTTCAGATTAAGTAGCATTACGTTACTGTACCCTAGTGTGTAACATTGTGTTTTTGCTCTTTAGGGATAATGACATAGAGGAGTGTGGGCTGGAGATGTTCTTCTCTGTTGACAAGGAGATCCTAGGTGAGATCACCACCCATGAGCTGAAACCTGGAGGAGGAGACATCCAGGTCACTGAGGAGAACAAAGAGGAGTACATCAGGTAGGATTCAAATTGAGTAGCTAAAGTAACTAAAATACAAATGAACCATCTATATAATGTCTGGTGTTTTGTCTCCTCCGTCAGGTTGGTGGCAGAGTGGAGATTGTCCCGAGGCGTAGAGGAGCAGACTCAGGCTTTCTTTGAGGGGTTCAATGAAGTCCTGCCACAGCAGTACCTGCAATACTTTGATGCCAAAGAACTGGAAGTATGTGTGTGTTTACATAAAGAAAGATGAGCTGACTGGTAGTAACAGCATAGAGAAGTACAATGATGACCATGTTTGTGTGCTGTTACAGGTGATGCTGTGTGGTATGCAGGAGATCGACCTCGGAGACTGGCAACGAAACACAATTTACCGACACTACGCTCGCAGCAGCAAACAGATCGTGTGGTTCTGGCAGGTCAGTCGTGTTATTGTGAGGTACATTTACATGAAGCAAATGGGAAAGTGTCTCATGGAGCTATGAGTGTTTCAGGTGTTAACTTTTTCTGTTATGGCTCAAACACAGGTTATCTCCAATATTTAACATCTCCCCAATATTCATCATCTCTGTCAGAGTACAACTGAAATTATTAGTTAATTCACTGACTGAAATCCATTTGAAAAAAAAAAAGTTTTGATTACAGTTTACCTGATTTGAATCTACCTTTTCTTTAATTTTACTGCTGTAAAACATTGGTTCCATTGTTGTGTTTCACACAGACACTTATTGTGACGCACGTGACGCCAGGATCACATGAAGTGTAGCTCAGAAGAGACGAGGACAAAAAGGCAGAATGCTTTTCTATATTAGAAGCATCACTTGGTTCCAACTATATAGCTCTACAGTGCGTCCATGTTCATGTTGCTGGACTGGGGAGCTCTTTGTGTTTTAACGGCCCATTCTTCTGCTGTTCAGTTCATAAAGGAGATGGACAATGAGAAGAGGATGAGGCTGCTGCAGTTCGTCACTGGCACATGTCGACTGCCCGTTGGAGGCTTCGCTGACCTCATGGGTAACAGCAACACCAAAAAAGACTTGCATTCATTTAATATCAACAAGATCAAGCTCTTACTGAGCATTTCTTCACTTTTATAGGAAGCAACGGGCCCCAGAAGTTTTGCATTGAAAAGGTGGGGAAGGAAAACTGGCTTCCCAGAAGTCACACATGGTGAGTGTTTAAACGACTGCCTTTATGGATTCTGGATCAGCTGGAGAAGAGGTTCTACCAGTAGAGTATTCTATTGGCCTCAGAAAAGATATTTACAAGTTCTCTGTTAAGTGGAACTGTGAAGTCCCATCTTGATAATGATGAGGAATGTGAGGTTTGTCTGAGCTACATTAGAAACTCAAACTGAAATCAGGGAAAAAACCCACACCTTCCTTCTGCACCTCCTTCCCTCAGACCAAATCAAAAGACTCCATTTAAATCTACTGTGCAAAAGTCTCTGGCCACATTTTGAAATTATCATACATATTTTATTTCCCATTCCCTTTTCTTCAGATGCAACAAGAAAATATAGTAAATGTATGCACAATGTAATGGGACGCAAAAAATTGAACTAAATGAATATGTACTGTATAGGATTGGTGGCCAAAAGTAATGGTTATCACATAAAAAAAATTATTATATACACCATTTTTGTCCATAACTACCAGGAACCAATGCATCTACATGACTGGACTATGATACAAGGACAGAGAGCTCAAGATTTATATTAAAGTTTTGAGTGTGTGAGGGTGTCCTTAAGGATCAGCTACAGGATTCAAAACTAGACAAATTTCAAGACTAAAATAAAAGAGAAGTCAAATGAGTAGTCTTATTGGACTCAGTTCCACCCATTCTATCTTGACAATTTATATTGAAATGAGTAAATAACTCTCAGTAACTTTGACTGAATGGTGGTAATGAAGGCGATGGACTACTGTATTTTTCGGACTGTAACTCGCAGTTTTTTTCATATTTTGGTCGGCGGTGCGACTTAAACTCCAGAGTGACTTGTATGTAAAATTATTGGCTTTGGCGACTCCGACCCCGACCCCGGAAGGGAAAAAGCAGAAAGGACTCATCATTAACACATTATTGTATCATTTCACGTTATTTTCACTGACAACCGTAAGAGGGTGTTCTAGGCAAAAATGGTATGGAAAAGACAATTATAGATTACAAGCTGCAAGTAGTGAAATAGGCAGTCGAAAACGGTAATCTAGCAGCAGAAAGAACGTTTCCTGGAAGTCATGCAGTGGATCGACATCATGATGAAAGCGACGTACTGGAGGAAGCGGCGCGTCGTCTACCTCCGGAATTGGCGGAATTGTTTAGAAGTGACACAGAGGATAAAGAGTTCATTGGAGTTAGTGATTTGGAGTGACACTGATGGTTTGGTAAACTTGTTAGCATGTTCTTTATGCTGTAGTTATCTGAATAACTGTTAATATGTTACGTTAGCAAACCAGGCACGTTTTCAGTTCGTTGTTTATGAGTCATGTAATGTTAGCTGAGTGTGTTACATACCATACACCTATTCAGCCTGTTGTTCTTATAGTTTTATTTTAAATTGCCTTTCAGGATGAAATGTCTGTTCTTGTCGTTGGATTTTTTCAAATAAATTTCCCCCCATAATGTGACTTATATATGCTATTTCTTCTTTTTTATGCATTTTTTTGGCTGGTGCCACATTCTATACTCCGGAGCACCTTATAATTCGTAATTAAATACATTTTTTTTCTTTCTTCTACATTTTCTGTGACTACATTTTACGTGTCTAACTCATGCACATGACATCATGGGCTCAGAGAAACAGAGTCACATTTTTGACGTTCTTAACACTATAAACCAACAGAAAAAGAGCGATGAAATTCCATCTTTCTCTTCTGCTCTTCCAGTTTCAACAGACTGGACTTGCCTCCCTACAAGAGCTACGAGCAGCTGAAGGAGAAGCTGATGTTCGCCATCGAGGAGACGGAAGGCTTTGGCCAGGAGTGAGGAAGAGGAGGAAGAGGAGGGGTCGGCGGCCTTGAAATCAGGGAGAAAATAAAGTGGTTGAGTGTGTTTGCGCGCATGCATGCACGCGCCTGTACGGTACGGAGACCTCGGTGTGGTCGGATGCAGGTCGGTGCAGTCGGAGCAGAAGAACTGGGACCGGCCGACCCTCACTGGGCCTCTCGGTGCCTGACCTGAATATGAGCTTATCTTCGAAACCAAAAACACAGAACCTGCTCCCGATTCTCCAAATGCGCACCACAAATATGCATGAGATTCTGAACACTCCTTCCCATCCCCCCCACCCGTGACGTGTGTTACGGGGGTCAGAGGGGTTTGTTTCTAGCCCTGCATTGAATAACATGTAAGTATTAAATTAAAGTTAAGAGGCAGTGCTCGTCTGAAAAGAGGGTGACATCTCACCAACTAGTAATCTTTATTTTTCTAAAACTTTTGAAGTAGACTCCAGCTTCGTCCGGTTCGTTGTCTGTCGTCACGTCCTTGACTCTGTTCTCCGATCACTCCTCGTGACTAAAGTGGGACTTTTGTATTAACACTGGGTGACGTTAAAGCTTTGACTTTTTCCATTTAACACCGACATTAACGGACAATCTAAGGTGCTTCACGTGTTTCTGGGAGACATAAGGTATAAGGGAGAAACAGCTCTGTGTTCCTGGTTCCATAGTGTTTGATCTGTGAATCACTTAATTGTGAAAAGTGTTGTTAAGCTCCATTATTTATCGTATGCAGAAGGCTTCACTGGAACTGAAAACCAACCCTAGTTTTATAGGGTGGGAGTGGGAGTGTGTGTGTGTGTGTGTGTGAGTGAGTGAGTGAGTGAGTGAGCCGTCAGTTTGGAATATTCTTGGAGATGTGTTAAATTATTCAAACTAATATCTGCTTCGGATTACAGTTGATGCTTTTAACCAATGGGGTGGTCTTTGCTTGAAACCTCACATGAAGTTTGGAGAGTAAGGGCCCTGAAGGAAGCCAAGGGTTAATCAACTATTGAAAGATGGTATTCAGTGTTTCCTAATGTCAGAGTACAAGTAAAACATGCCAAATGCAAGTCAAACCAAATCATGTTTCTTTTTTTTTTTTGTCTTTTTTTTTGTCTTTTTTTTTATGGGGTGGCGGAGGGGTCCTTAAATGAGGTTCTGAATCCAAAATGTAGAAAACACAGATATCTTGACTCAAATAAGTTTACATCCAGTGAAAGCAGAGGCACTATTCAAAACATGTCTCTCACTTAAAAGGAACATGTTACAGATCAAGTATTGAACACATGCCTTCAGCAGGTTTTTACATAAGGATAAAGAAAGGACATCCAGTAATGATCCAATAATACGCTTCCATTCAGAAGTTATTCTATAGTGTTGAGTCAAAGCCCCTAAAACGGTAACTGATACAAAAAGAAAATTTTCTCCAAAGGAAACCAAAAATCATCCAAATAATTTATCGATATTTTATAATCAATTCAATGTATTTATTCATTTGAGAAGTAATAATCATGACCTGTGTAGTATATTACTTGATACTAAATCAAAAAAGATTGTAATTTTCGTGCATTTTCTACTGATGTATTCTGAATTGAGAAGTAAAATGTCAAACTAACTTCAATCTGACGTGCAACCGCAGGATAAAATTATGAAAAAATCCAAAAATGAAATTTGTGACGATGCAAAATAATATAAAACACACCAGATGGAAATAGAGCCAAAGACAATGAAGACGCAACATTGAAGCTGAAACTAAATGAAATATACCCCCAACACATTTAGAAAAAAACAAATATGACGATAATGATTATCACTGTTAAGATACACAAACATTTTCTGATCTTTTTTATCATATGATCAACCCATCTTATTGTGCATGATTCTCTTTTTGGCTGAAATGGGCTTCCGTTACTTTCATAACATAGTATCTGACACTTCCTTCAGTGAAACGTGGTTTGACTCATTGAACACAAGACCTGATCAACACTGACAAAAGGAAGTCAGTAACAGACTTAGGTTCATTTTGTGGGAATGATTTCTATTTGTATTTATTTATTTTTTTGGAGTGAACCTGTGAGGAACTGGATGAGCTCAACAAACTGGAAACAGGGTTTAGTTACTGAGGAGAATTCAGGGGCTGTTGGTCTGAAAGCACAGCACTTTTTTTTTTTTTTCTTAATTTCTTTAGGTTTGTCGTCGTCTGTGTAACGTGGAGCCTCGGTCATCGATGACTTTGAGGTGTGTGTGTGTTGAAAGTGTCTATCTGTAACCTTTCATTTCCATTGTTTGTGGGGACTCAACTAGATGCCACTGAAAACTTTAGGCGAATTAACCCCCCCCCACCCCCGACCCTAGACAATGTGTAATGTGGGTGGGGGGGGGGGGGGGGGGGTCT
>JAPTHA010000002.1:7448046-7461547 GCA_029814585.1 Gymnapogon annona
AAGGTCAGAGGTCAGGCTGAGATGGTTTGGACATGTCCAGAGGAGAGAGAGGGAATATATTGGTAGAAGGATGTTGACTCTTGAAGTGCCAGGCAGGAGGTCTAGAGGAAGACCAAAGAGGTTTATGGACGTAGTGAAAGAGGATATGAAGGTAGTTGATGTGAGAGTACAGGATTCAGAAGATAGGGACAAGTGATTCGCTGTGGCGACCCCTGAAGGGAAAATCTGAGAGTAAAAAAAGGAAGAGCAGATGTACAACGAAATTGAAATTCTTACACAACATAGACAATATATATATGATTGAAGTCCCGGAGCAGATGACAATAACGAGGGCAGTGATGCGTTCTCCAGAGCTGAAACATAGTGACTGTCGTCGCAGGCTACCGCTAGTGATGGTAATGGTGGTGGTGATGGTTAGTTAAGGTAGTGGTGGTGTGTTGGTTGTAGTGTTGGTGGTGGTAGTCATGGTGGTGGTAGTGGTGATGATGGTGGTAGGTATGGTGGTTGTGGTGGTGAAGGTAGTGGGGGTAATGGTGGTAGTAGTGGTTGTGGTGTTGGCGGTAGTGGTGATGGTGGTGGTAGTGGTGGTAGTGGGGTTGGGGGTGATGGTAGTGTGTTTGTTAAATGGAGAAATTACAGAGATTGGATCACATTAACTTTGTCCCTTTACTCCACAGTTTCACACTCGTCCCACAATCCTCTGAGTCTCATCCAATCACACAAACAGACATAACAAAATGAGTTTAGCATCATCAAACTCTGCTAACTACACATAACCCCCCCCTATACACAGGATTTCAGACATGAAATGTTGATACAAAGCCTTGTAAACATCAAGGTATACAACAGCGGAAGATGGAGCACTCGACCAAGCATAACGAAGGCTGGAGAGATCCCAGTTGTAAAGTGTTGGGTGGCCCAGTAGTAGAGCAGTGTGTGTCGGATAGCCTGCATGAAAGACAGTCCCTGCACCATGTGTACCTGTATACTGTTCTTAAGGGACTTGAGGTACCGTTCAACACCACCGTTATCTTGAGGGTGATAGTAGCAAGTGCGGACATGACAAATTCCCTTGTCTTTGAGGTATGTGGTGAATTCAGCAGAACTGTGGGCCATTGTCAGTTATTACAACGTTTGGGAGGCACCAGCAGGAAAAAGGGAGTTAAGGAAGTCAATTATGACCCGAGATGTCATTGAACCAGTTGCTTTGATCTCGGGAAATTTTGAATGCAAGTCATGAGCGGCCACCATGAAACGTTGATGGTGGGACACCACAGATATAACCCACAGATAAATTGGGAGACATTGGCAGTGACTAATTGGAGCGTGCACTGTCATTCTCATTGTTTACGTGCCGCTAATCAAATATCTCTGCACCCTCCTTCCCCCACGACCCCAGTAGATTTATCAGCAGTCCCTAGGGAGTATCACGATTTAGCAGCTGTTTTTAATAAAGACCTTAGAGTGTCACTTCCACCGCACAGAGTATACGACTGTGCAGTCAACTTACTTCCAGGGGCTCCCTTTGCATCCGCCAGACTATACCACATCTCTCAGCCTGAGAAGGAAGCCATGGAGGAGTACATTCAGGATTCCCTCTCCTCGGGTCTTATCCGTCCATCCTCCTCCCCGCTGGGTGCAGGGTTTTTCTTTGTTAAGGAGAAGGATGGATCGTTAAGACCCTGCATAGATTTCAGAGGCTTAAATGACATCACCGTAAAAAATAAACTCGCACTTCCACTCATTGACCCCTCTTTTGTTCCGCTGTGTGAGGCTCGGGTGTTTTCGAAGTTGGACCTCCGGAACTCATATCACTTGGTACAGATAAGGAGGGCGACAAGTGGAAAACTGTGTTTAACATACCGTTGGGTCATTTCGAGTACCTTGTGATGCCGTTCGGGTTCACAAATGCACCCGCTACGTTGCAAGTGCTCGAAACAAGCGGCTGGCTGACACACATCGCACCTCGGCGTCGGACTATCATCCAGGGCAGCGAGTGTGGCTGTCTATGCGGGATCTGCCACGAGATGTGGAGTCCGCCAAGCTCGCATCGCGCTTTGTGGGACCTTTCATCATCGAAAGGATGGTGAACCCATGCGCAGCGAGGTTGAGGCTCCTGGACTCACTTAAGGTACATCCAGTATTTCATGTCTCTTTACTCCATCCTGTGTCCACCTCGGAACTTAGCGCCCCCGCGGTAGATACGGTGTCACGCGTTATGGACGTTTGCCATAGGGGGAGGGGATGGCAATATTTAGTGGACTGGGAGGTTACGGTCCGGAGGAAATGTCATGGATAGCAAATACTTGATTTTGGGTAAAGGACTAATTAAGGATTTTTTTTAGGAGACATCCAGAGAAGCGTTGGAGAATGCTGAGAGGCGTCCCTTAAGGGCGGGGGATACTGTGCAGTATGGGTGGGACTTTCGGGTCCGATGTGATGTGTTGTGTGTGTGAGTTTGACTAGGGGCAGGTGTAGCGGATTCCTCTGGGATGCTAGGAGACGCACCCACACCTGCTGTGCATTCCCACTCATCATGAGCAATACTTAAGGAATGACGGAGGCGGTCTTCGACGTGGAAGAGTTGATCGCCGTACCCGCAGTCCACTCTTGGTCCGTGAGGAGTTTGGAGCCTTGGGACCTGATGGTGCCTATTTTGGTATTTGTTTGTTTATACTAATCTAATGTTTCTCGTGTGTGTTTTTTAATTGTCTCCGTCTCAGCCCCACTGCCACTGCTCCGCTACGCCTGGGATTCTTTTGTGTATTCTTTCTATTACTTACTTACCTGTATCACGACAGATGCCCTGGAATAAAACTCTTTGTTTTCTAAGACTGTCCTCCTGCGTTTGGGTCCTCCGCACGTTTACATAACATATAAACAGTATTTACAGATGAAATACAGTTACAAGTAGTGACAGTATGATGGGTTAAGTATGGGCTAAATGTACAAGGGTTGTGTACTCCCATAACTCCCATAACCATTGTACATACTCTGTACAATGGTTATGGGAGATGCATGTACAGGTCAAATTATGACAATAAGGGTGGGTATAAATTATATAAGGTAATATACAGTAAAACAGAATATACACCTGCCTATATACATGTAAAAATGCACTCATAGACTAAGTGTGAATTTAGGCATTTTTATATACACATGCACCACTGGCAATAGTTGGATCGACAGTAGAGAAAAAGAACACTGAGTTCAGCAGGTAGGGGAGTGATTGTTCATTTCCTGGTCCTGGCAGATTTCAGTAGGGTGACGGCTGTGGGGAAGAAACTGTTCCTGTATCTGGTGGTTTTAGTCTGCAGACTCCTGAATCGCCTCCTGGAGGGGAGGAGCTGGAAGCGTGTTTTGGCTGGGTGAGAAGAGTCTTTGAGGATGCTACGCGCCCGGCGCAGGCATCTCTTCTTGTACACTCTCTCAATGTCTGGAAGTGGAGCTCCAATGATGCATTGGGCAGTTTTCACCACCCTCTGGAGTGATTTACGTTCTGCAACAGAGCAGTTTCCATACCAAACTGTAGGAAGAAGAGACATTGGTGGGCCTTCTTGATCAGGTGGGAAGTTTTTGGAGTCCAGGTCAGGTTCTCTGTGATGTGGATCCCCAGGAATTTGAAGCTGGAGACACGTTCCACCTCCTTGCCATTGATGTGGAGAGGGGTGTGTGTGCCACCTTTCTCCTTCCTGAAGTGCACGATGATCTCTTTAGTTTTGTTGGTGTTGAGGAGCAGGTTGTTGTCCGCACACCAAGCAGCCAGGCGTTGTACCTCTGCTCTGTAAGCAGACTCGTCATTGTTACTGATGAGTCCAATCACAGTGGTATCATCTGCAAACTTTATAATGGCGTTGGATCCATGCACAGGTCTGCAGTCGTGGGTGAAAAGTGAATAGATGAAGGGGCTCATCACATATCCTTGCGGGGTTCCTGTGCTGAGTGTGATGGTGGAGGATGTGATGTGGTCTGACCTAACATGTTGTGGTCTGTTGGTCAGGAAGTCCATGATCCAGTTGCAGAGAGAGGTGCTGATTCCAAGATCTGTGTGTTTTGTGATTAACTTGGCGGGGATGACTGTGTTGAATGCTGAGCAGAAGTCCACAAACAACATTCTAGCGTAAGTGTTTTTATTGTCCAGGTGCAAGAGCACACGGTGCAGCACAGTGGAGACTGCATCCTCTGTGCTCCTGTTGCAGCAGTAGGCATATTGGTGTGGGTCCATTGTGGTTGGCAGACAGTCTTTGAGATGTGCCAGGACCATCCGTTCGAAGCACTTCATCACTATGGGAGTTTAAACACTTTGGGGAGGAGTGTTTCGGCACTGGCACAATGGATGTTGTTTTGAAGCACGCCGGTACTGCTGCTTGGGCGTCATTTTCATGAGGTGTTGTTGTTCTTGTGATCCGTGATGGCCTGGATGACCTGCCACATGCGACGGGGGTCAGAGTTCATAAAGTGTTCCTCCACCTTGAGCTTGTGTTCTTGCTTGGCTTTTTTAATGCCCCTCCTCAGTTCTGCTTTGGATGTACTGTAGGCAAGAGCATCTCCTGATCTGAAGGCGTTGTCACGTGCTTTCAGCAGGAGCCTCACTTCCCTGTTCATCCATGGCTTCTGATTGGGGTATATGGTGATTTGTTTTTCAGTAGTGACGCTGTCAATAGTGGTGTTGGTATGCTCCACAATAGAGTGAGTGTAGGAATCAATGTCTGTCAGGGAGCCAAAAGTAGCCTGGGAGGCAAAAATACTCCAATCTGTGTCCTTAAACCTGTCCTGGAGTACTGAATCTGCCCCCGCTGGCCACACCTTAATGGTCTTCACAGATGGTTTCACACGTTTCATGACTGGTGAATACGTGGGGGTGAGGAATAAAGAGAGATGGTCAGATTGGCCAAGGTGGGGGAGGGGGGTAGACTTGTAGACTCCATGGATGTTGGAATACACATGATCCACGGTTTTGTCCCCTCTGGTGTGGCAGGAGACATGTTGGTGAAACTTAGGAAGTACAGTCCTTAGATTTGTGTGGTTAAAGTCACTAGCTACAATGAATGCAGCCTCCGGGTGTACAGTTAGTTGTTTGCTGATAGCTGTGTGAAGTTCATAGCTTGTTTTCCATCGGCATCTGGGGGTATATATGCAGCTGTTATTATTGTGGATGTGAATTCTCTCGGAAGATAAAATGGTATGCATTTAACCAACAGAAACTCCAGGTTCACTGAGCAGTGGCTTTCAATGACGACAGAGTCTGTGCACCAAGCCTCGCTGATGAAAATACACAAACCCCCACCACGTGACTTACTGGAGCCGTCAACTGTTCGATCTGCGCAGAGTGTGTGTAGCCTGGCTAGCTGGATAGCATTGTCGGGTATCTCGTTGTGTAGCCATGTTTCTGTGAAAATCATGACGTTGCAGTCCATCATCCTTCTATTGTTTGTAATCCATAGTCATAATTTGTCCGTTTTATTTGTCACCGTACATTAGCGAGGAAAGTGCTGGGTAATGAGAGTCGATATGGTGTTAGCTCTTAGCCCGCCGTGTCTTCCCCATCTTTGTTTGCGGTTCCTGCACCGTCTGCGAGAACTTCCTGTTGGCTTGGCGGTACCCAGCGTGTCCAGAGATCTCCGCAGCTCTGGGAAGAGGTGTAAGTTGGTAACAAAACTGTTACCAAGAGAGGCAATTCTGTATGAACAAACCTCAACGGATTATAGCTAATAATACTATTTTGCAGAATCTGAAGAGACACTGAGCCTCGCGATGTGTACGCGCCGCCATCATGGTCTTGTATAATACAGACGAGAGTGATGACATAAGCGGCTTTGTTTAAAAAATAAAAAGTGCAAATTCACTAATCTGCAATTATTCTGGACTCATGTTTATCGGGATTGGAATAAACTTTAAGGTACAATCACAAGTCAAATCTGAAAAGATTTTATGATGTCCTATATGGGTAAAACGACAAAACTGACCAAAAAAAATCAACAGTAACGCATGATGATAGTTGTTAGATTTAATTGGTTATTTTATATTTTTGTTATTTAGGGACATTTACTAGAAGAACAATACACTGAATTCATAATTATACTTTCATTAGACTGAACATATAATCATGTGAGAAAAACAACCACTGTGTACTTGTTTCCATAGAATGAACCTTTTGAAAACAAAATACCCAAGCTCTTTATATTTGAACAGGGCTTGTAGGTATTAGGAGGTGTGAGGTCACCATATGTCTCTCTGTGACTCATTTACTTATTTATTTATGCATTGGTTGTTGTACCTGTTTGTTTGTTTTTTTTGTTTTGTGTGTATTTTTTTCCTTTTTGTGTTTGAATGTAACTGTAAGGTTGCCTTATGAGGATCGTATATCATATCAAATCATATATATACAGTATATATATATATGTGTGTGTGTGTGTGTGTGTGTGTATGAAAAGAGCTTTTTTAAATCAACATTGTGGAGCCGTGTCATCCATCATTAAGGTCCATTAATGTCACCTACTATAGGCTATCGGCGTCTTAATGTCAACTGCATTTATTGTCCCTTGAAAAGCCTACGATAGATATTTTTTTATATATTTTGTGTTATGAGTCTGTTGACATGCTAATATACTGCTAAATCTCACACAGTTTTTTTTTTTCTTCAAGAAACTTTTAATTGCAATATAGAAATAAGGTTGTTTCTCCTTTTGGCATTACTCTGCTGTGGATCAACCTCATACCAGATCATGTATAGGGTTCACAGTCCTCAGCAACCTCTGTTTTGACTCCCAACTATGATAAAATGGTGTGCTACATCATGGAGTCCCGCCATGGGCCAACCTAATATATTATGGTATAATAAATTAGGCCTTAATGTGAAATCACTACAGAAGAAGCCATTTGAAACTCCTGCAGATCTATGCTGGATGATGAATAATTACAGTGAGATATGATGACCTCTCTGTATCACTGCCGCAGCACACCTAAGCTGGAGCATTTTAAAGCAGCTCCGCTCCACCCATCGCAACCAAACAAAAAGTAAAGTCAAGTCAAAGAGGACTAACTGCTGAGCACAATGGCAGTCGCATGCCTTAACTAATGTAAAGATGAATCTGTAACGGGACTGACGTTCCTTAAGCACCACATGCAGCGCATCCAAGCAAAATCTAAACACCGGCCATGACAAATATCCAACCCACGCGCGCACACACACACACACACACACACACACACACACACACACACACACCCTCTGCACAGTCATGGGATGATAAATAAACATCTAACCGCAATTCACAGAGGCAATAAAAAAGCCTTTTACCTTTAGAGGGGTGTCTTCTTGTCTCTGCCTGGGCGAACTCTGATCAATCACACAACAAAATAAATACATTCTAAAAAAAAAAAAAGACTGCACCCATTGGTTTCTGTAGCAAGTGATGACAGCTCTTTCAGTCGGTTAATGGTCAAGCCATTGATTTCCGGTGTCTCCAGTGTCACTCTTGTTAATAGCAGAGACTAATATGTAACCCGCTTGTATTGACAAGTGAACTAGCTTTTCATTTTTTGAGCCGAACAGCTGTCCAATCACTCCTTTAAAGTGTAGATGGAACCCATGTGACTGTCATGCCGCCCCCCAACACCACCACCACCTCCCCACCCTTGCATAGGTGAGGCTGATGCGGTCATTCTCTCGGCCTGTCTTCACTCATGCCTCGCTGCCACTTCCATCTGATCTGTTTTATCTGTCGCACAAGAGTTGTCATTTGCCAGTCTTGCCAAGCAAACACTATTTCCTCAGCCGATGACAGCGCAGATGCCAGCGGTGGGACTAATGTGTCTGCTCTGCGTTACACTATCTTTGCTGCTGATGTCTGGAGATGCTCTTGGCAGTGACGCTAACTGATGACAGTACCTGTTGCTGGTGAGGGAATGCACAGGTCCAGGTTTCCACCCACACAATGTGTACAGCTTAGGCTCTTTTTTACGCAGACTAGCTCCAATGGCACACTGACAAGCTATTTTTTTGAGCAGCAAATGTAGAAGAGCTTATTTTGATGCATCCATAATAGTTATTTTAATGTGACTAAAGCTGGTCCCAGGATAGGAAAGAGTTTAAGGGACTTAAATTAGATTCTGTGCATCTGTGTTTAAGTTAAAGAAAGAAATCACTTAAAGCTTTAACACATGGGCATTTCTTGATGATGCTGATGAATATATATAAATAATAGATATAGTGTTATCGTCTGCATCATTTTCACACACAATGAAAATGACAGCAAAAAAAGGTGACAGAAAGGGTTTGTTTTCTGAAAGGGGTTATTTTTTGTAGTTTTTCACACCGTTGATGAAGTCATCAAGCAGTAATATTGGACATAACAAACATCACCGACAAGGGCAGAGGCTGTGATTGTTTTTCGCCTCCAGTGACTCAGTATTATTAGTCAAAGGAATAAAAAGGTGATTGAACATGTGTAAAGTGCTGCGCTCAGTTGACAGGGGCAGGGGCAGGGAGGTTTACCGGTGATATTCTGTATAAAAATGGTAATCTCTCGGTGTAAACCAGCAATGTCAAAAGTACTCACATTTATTACTCTGGTAGAAGTATGGGGTTTGTTTGTTTCTTTCTTTTTTTACAGCAGTAAAAAAAAAAACGTTTGTATCGTACAAGGAACCAGTAGCTGAACACAAGTAAATAAATAACGATGATTAATACAGTATAGCAGTTTCCATGTACATTAGTTATAACAAAATACTGTATTATGTACTGCTTGAAAAGGAGAGGGGAGAAGAAAATGTATGTAATCCCACTCCCTCTTTGTTTATGCAGCACGACACAAGGCTTATGCTACCTCAGTGATCAATGTAAATCTATATGGTGTCATAATAATCCCAACACTGGTAAACAATTAGCATATACAGTATAAGGTTTAAAAAGACTTGTGTAGAGTTTTAAAGTATCACCTCTAGCTTTTTTCTCTAGTAAAATTACTTGTTTCAAAAGTACTGATAGGCTAACAGTAAATACAAGGAGAATAAAAATGCCATTGGGACAAAGGCTTCGGCAGTACTACAGAGACCTATAGTGCGCTAACCCCCCTGCCCAAAACACATCTGTCTAAAAGCCATAATGGCCATAATATCATACTAAAACTTGCATGTTAAAAATCCTGGGATGCACTAGGTTACCTGTTTCAGCCACACACATCCTCGTTGAAAATACGCATAGTTCTCGTTCATTAATACCGACCTCCTCGCTGGTAATTGGTCAGGACATTTCCCTTGAGTCTCTGCCACAGATGTCTTCATACCAGGCTACGTGTGCCTGCAATGTCAACGCTAGTGTGTAATGTGATTTGTGTCATGTGCACATGAAATAGATGGCGTACAAACCAATTGAATGTCGGAATGGTAATCAAATTTACTCTATTTGGATGGTGTGATTTTTTCTGCATATTTCTTTCTTCTTTATTTGAACGATGACAAGTCAAAATGAAAATGAATTCATTTAAATAGTAGTAACCAGACTATTTTTTTAAATATACAGAGTAGAAAGTCAGATAATTGGGTGAAAATGTGGAGTGGAAGTAATAAGTATAAGTATTACTCCAGTAAAGTATAGATAACTAAAATGTTTACTAAAGCGAGGCAAGGAAGTATTTGTACTTTTCTTGCACATGTCCTGCATAAAGCTGTCATGGCCTTGTAGAAATGAAAGCAGACAAGATACTGATCTATTTGAATCAGGTCAAATGGAAGAAAAGGCACAGTTTGTGCTGTACAACAAAAGTATGGATCCAGGCGCAGAGAACGATTCAGAATAAAACACTTTATTCTAACAACAGTCCACAAAAAAACCCACAAAAACAGAATGAACAAAAGGTGTCCAACATCTCGTCATGGTAGTGGTGGAGGGCTAAGACGTGGAAAAACTAAAAGAGATCAAAATCATCAAAGTTAGTCTATCGATCATAAAGTTATCTGACACTGTTCACTTCAAAAATAGGTGTCTATAACGTGGCACTCTGGAGATGCCCATTGCTGGTTGCAGTAACTCTTTGGCACTAAAGAGTGTCGTCGCCGCTCCTATAACAGTGGCTGATGGCAAACCGGGAAAAGGTGCGCCCACTCCTCTCCAGCGCCTGGCCAGAGAGTATCAACTTTAAGAAAACACAAGTTAGCACAAGCAACATGCCACCGGACGCAGAAATCAAGAAAATAAAATGCATAAACCCCACACAGTTCACTGAGTGAATAACTACTTATCAATAGATCAGCATTTTCTTACTGGAGAGATTAAATCTAATGTTAAAGCCATTGACCAAACAAAGATACGTTTTTAATTTTATTAATTATTTACCTTTCTTATTTACCAGTAAGTCTGATTGAGATTATTCATCTCTTTTGTAAGGAAGATCAGGCCAAGGTAGCAGCTGTACAAACTAAGACTACATAAAACATATATATGATGCACTGTTAATAAAACAGTAATTATATAAACATGATGGCCTCGAGAAAAACATTGACAGTCTTACTTCACTGCATTCCCCAAGGCACTTCCATGAAGAGTTTTTTTTTCAAAGCCCTTCTTTTTTTCATTAAACCGTGAAAACACAAAAGTGAAAATAACCACCAACCAAAGATGTCTTAACTGTCATTCGCGCAGTGCAATGAGACAACAACCCGATTGGCGATGGATGGGCGCGATTGGCTGAGAGGGATCAATAGGGAGGGATCATGTGGAAACAATAGTCCATTAAAATAGTAAAATTAACCACTTAAAAAGTAACTGCACTGTTGCCTACTGCAAAAACCTTAACAGCTGAGCAAAGGAACAGTATCTGGAAAAACTCAAGTTAGTTAGCGGAGTAGATCCAAATGAGCACAAGGAATGGTCTGGTGATTTTCATCATCTTCCCAACACTACTTTCTCTTACATAACCTCCTACCTCATCTGTGGAACAAGCGCCTACACATCTTTGCATTTTAAGACTCATAAATCCCTGGATTCTCAAAACCAGTTCGCCAAAGGATGGGTTGGAGGCCTACAGATTTTCTGCCTTGAAAAAGAAAACGATCGTTTGCTCAAGAATAAAGACATGTTTATCCAAAGCCACATACACAGATATTTTATTATCATGTATGTAGAGATGCACGGTAAAAACATCAAAGGCTTCAGATTGTTTTCCTTATTGTAATACTTAAACACCTTTTCACCACTTTAATTCTAGACATCACCGTTACAGTTGCAGAGAGGGTACTAAGGATCACCATGGCTATCATTGTAGCAGTAAAGCTAAAACGTGCAAAGAAAAAACATCAAACATCTCTACTCCCAGTTGTAATAGTAATTACAACTCACCATTGTGAATATATTTGCCTTGAACAATCAAGCGTACTCCTCAAAATGTGGCTGAAGGTGATTTTTATTAAAGATTTCTTTTTCACTCCTGCAAGAACAAAAATATTTGACTATTTCTTGTGATGGTCTCCCATGTGTTTCGTGAAAGTGATTATGGCAACCAACTTTGCAACCTTTTATCATGGTTGCAAAATATGTTCAGTGTGTACTGCTGTCCAGTCAAATGAAAAGAATGGCGCATTTCCATATATTCCAATCCTACAATGCATGTGTGATGCTTACTTCACAGTCCCGCAGTATAGGAGCAGAAATCAAACTTGCTACACGTAAGTTACTGATTTTCATTGGTTATCCACTATGCTTTCATCAACAGTGAAATGGGTCAGATTGTTATAATTTGTTCTTTGGCTAAATGTCATTAGATCTTCTGTTGGCTCTTGAGTTGCTATGGGCTCGACTGGTTGAGCTGACACTGAGATGATGCAAATGTCATTGGACCACTGTTGGAAATGTGCATGTAATGGGAATATTGAATACTTTTTTAGGCTCTTACTTCAATGCTATGGACATGCAAATATATTATTAACAAGCAAATTTATGCCATGGAGGTGTTCTTTGAACTCTAAACACAGATGACTATGATTATGTGTATTATGCTTTCTTCCGATGCATTTGTTTCCCCTGGACATCTAACACCATGACATGTATCTGGAGGCTTTAGCACAAGATTTGTTTATATTCTCAGAAGCCATACAGCTGTTTTTCTGTTGTCCATGTCAGAAGCTAAAGGCCATCTCCTATACATATCATGTTTATACCAATGAAATAAGCAGCATTTGTATTGCAATCATGAAATACAGCTCCTTCCACTGACAAAGATTTTAATCATCTGATTTATATTCGTCTTAAATAACTTGTACCCCATGACTATTTCTTCCTCTTCTGCAGCCTGAGAAACTGAGAATACATTGTAATTACCCAGGCCTGTGTTACATTACTCTACTGATGCATCACTTAGACTGAGATTTCCCATTTCCCGCTCCTCAATTAGGTGAACTGCATCCCATATTTTGTGCAAATGAGAGGTCCTGTTTGAACTTTGGCCACTGGACTGTTTTCAAACGTATACGTGTCTCACTTTCCTCTCGTATATATTTTTACCCTTCCAAAACTAAAATGATAAAACTCTCTACACCATTGATCTGAATAAATATACTTTGAAAACAAGTCTCTGATGGTTTCACGCGTAAGATGGAGGTTGTCCTCGTGGGAGAAGCTTTTTTGCTGAGTTTTTCTAAGTAATACAAGAAAAAAGATATCATTAGCATTTCTTTGGTATGAGCTGTGACCAAGGATACTGTGCCTCGGAAAACAGCACTTCCTGTGACATTCCACAGTTTGATTCTCCGCAGTAACCTTGGCAATTGCCTCAATCACTATGAATTAATTCCAGTAATGCCATTTCCTCCCCCTCCTCAGTGTTGTATCGGGCCCATGCATCGTACTACTGGCCCTGATTCTCCCTGACTACCAGCCAAGCCCAACGATTTTGAAGTCCCCAGGCACCTATTGGTATCTGTCTGCCTCCTTTCCAAAACGGGTCGGTTCTTTGTCTGCAAATACTTTTTAGCTGCCAGACTGTGGCAGATTCAGAGTTTTTTTTTATTCCCCATACCCATAGGTGATGTCAAAGTGTGAGGGATTTCTTTGTTTGATTTTTTTATGCTCTGCAGAGGTTTTATTTGATTTTTCTTGTATTTCTTTCATTTAAATTGGTGCATAGTGTGTGTATGAGCTGCAGTGGGACCAACGTGTGAATAAATATACATAGAATGACTTTTGTTTTCACAGAACTCGTGGGGTGAAACAGTTACTGTGGCAGTTACACAATGACATATTCTTAATAAGCACAATAAGACTGTTAAGGCATTTAGAATAAAACAGAAAACTTATGTCAGTTCAAAAGAAACTTCTGATAATTCTGTCATTTAGTGTGGTGATTAATAGCAGCAATGTGTGTATGTGTGTGTTTCTGAGTAAATGGATTACATTTCTATAGCGCTTTTCTACACATTTAAGGCACTCTAAGTGCTTTACATTAGCCTCACATTCACCCATTCACACACCAGTGGACGGCTGCTACACCACGCCAGGCTCCACTGG
>JAPTHA010000002.1:7482536-7494170 GCA_029814585.1 Gymnapogon annona
GGGGCTTCTCTTTTAATGTTTGAATGATCTCCTCTGCCTTTTGACTCTAATGTCTCGACCACTTCACCTGCTTCTCAGTCAAAGGAAATTAGAGAGCAGACATGAACTAAAGTGCCCAAAGTCAGCGTCTCATTTGCATGCCGGCAATAAAATGAGTTTGGCAAACGGCAGCAGACCGGGGAGAGAAAGTCATAATCTGTGCCGCATGTCAGGGGCCATAGTTATTGAAATAAACAGCCTCATATAGTGCCTTGGAGTTTCCAGCTGCATCATATAACACATGAAGCAGAATGGTGGCGTTATCCAACAAACAAAACACTGCTTTTCTTTAACAAGCAGCTGATATTCAAAAATCCCAAAAAAAACCTTGGTGACGTGCAACTTCAACGTGTTGGAGTTGTTAGTTTGTCACCTAATCCCATGGTGAACTTCCACCAGAGGTTACTGAATAGTCATAATGGTCATAATGAGGCAGGAGCAGCTGCAGGCCCTTTGGACTGAATGAGGTCACTAGAGCGACAGATCTGCGCGCCTGATTGGGAGGGGGATGGGGAATGGGCCTAAAAAGAACAGACTACAAACTAGCTGGTATTGAAGGAATGCAAGACTATAGGCCCTCCTCTGGCTCTTTTTCAATGGATGTCTGTGTCAGAAATAAATCACTTTAATTGTTCTGTGATTGTCCCGCTCACCATTTTGCAAAATGATAATTGAAACATTAATAGGATGTTAATAGGATGTGTGTCCTTGTAACCTTTGATATAAATCTTTCTGTAATGGAAAATATTCTCGACACAAATCGGTAGTAATTAAATATGGGTGGACCAAGCACCATTTTGGGGGGTTTACAAATACAGTCCCTGCATCACAAATAAGCTTTAACCTTAGGGACTCTCTGTGATATTAATGACTTCTTCTCTTCTTCTTCATTTTTTTGTTCTAAGTTGCTGCATATGTAAAATGTTTACCCCAACATTCTTGGGGTTTTTTTGGTGTTTAATGATAGCATTACTGGTTTCCTTAGTTTAAAATGCACACTTTGCCCTTCAGTTTGAGGCAGGAGCATACCTTTAGTTGGGGCGAGTTTGTAATATGGAGACCCAGGGGTCTAAACACTCCTGAAAGGGCATCAGTAATTCATATGAGCAGGGCAGGTCTGGAATAGTGGTGTTGCCCAGGAGAAGAGAACTTAGCTGGAAGAAACAAGATCCTCCTTATAGACTAATGGATGTGTTAGCAGACCAGCTTTCATGTTGGCTCCACCAGAGGGTATAGAGGGAATGGCAAATTAATTATAGAAATGAAGCCAACCTCCTTTTCTTATCATGGAGGGCAGCTGTATGGCAGCTGTGTGTTTTCCCCTCGCTGTTTTTTTTCCCCTTCTTCCTTTTCTCTACACTGCCAGATTAGGTCCCGTTCTACATCTATTCTCTGCGTCTCTTCATCAATCCATATAAACTTAACTTCAAAAGAAAGACCTGCTGTCTATAGAGGAGGTGAGAAGTGAAGCTTTTATTGAGTGAAAATGTCAAAGGAATCGTAGCAGACAAGCAAGTAGTAGTCGGGTTCTGCTGTGCTCTTCAACTTCCTCCATAGGTTTCAGACCCTTCCAGTCAAAGTCAACTAATAAATCAATATTTCAAGTGGGATCTAATGCTGTAATGACATGATTCTGTTGCCTGTGAAAGCCCATTAGCCACCAGCTGAATCCCCAGCTTTCAACTACAGCCTTCATTGTCGTGATCGGCGTCAGTATTGTCTTGTTCTGAGAGACATTTAGGGATGTTAAATGTCTCAAAAAATGGCATGTGTGACCCACGCTATGAAATGAAAAGTGCACTCCCATCAGAAACAGACACTATCACATACTCACCTTACTAGTTGGAAAATTCCCAAAGGTCTGCTTTGGCAATAATGGGAAAGAGTAAGAATGAATTCATGGAATATTAATGCAGCAGTCGAAGGCAGAGACTCAATTCCAACTGTTAATTTCCATTTTATCACGACAGACTGAAAACACATCATCCCGTCTGTTATCACGCTGTTTTTCTGAAACCGCTTTCCACATCATGTTACAAATGTTAATGTAGCATGGCATCAATTAATGCACTCGAAAATATACACATAAAAATGTGAAGTTTTCACTGCCACCTTTTAGCTATATGCACCCTGTCAATTCATTTTAATTCCAAGAACGTGTTAAAAAAAGACCATTGAGACAAGACAAGGAAACAAAGCAGATAACATTTAATAGTTTAATTATAAGCTGCTGTATACATTCAGTGATAATTCCGATTTTCATGTTGCCAGAAGCCATGGGTGAGACCAGCAAAACATTCAGCTACAAGATCTAGGTTGTTGTATGCATTTTTGTCCATTTTCATTCATATTTATTCCACATTGTACAATAGTTTACTGCAAAGCAACATAAAACCACATTGCTGATGTGCAACACGGTTCTTCCAAGACCTTACTTGGTTCAAACATGATTCCACCTAGTCTGTTGTGTGGGGCTTGTAGGATGAGAGAGCCCTGCTTCTACTGCTCTGGTCTCAACCTTATCATTGAGATCAACTCGACTCAACAGATGGCATGGGCTGACAGCAGCGCTGAGCAAAGCTAGGTTGCATGTCTGCGTACCTTCAGCTGAAGCTAAAAAAAAAAAAAGGCTAGGTTTAACTTGATTTGTGCCCAATAGGAAAGCCGACTCGTTGGATAGATGCAGTAGGTGGTACCCTTTTTGCCAGCTTTGGCGAACCCCTGGGAGCTGTTTGTCCTCCTCCGTAGGTACTAAGATTAAGCAACATCTTGCAATCTGTAAGGTTTTGTTTGCGTCTTTTTTGGTTTCTTTTGCTATCTCACTCTAAGCTCATTGAACTGACACACTAATGTTGGTGCTGAAATCGCATTTTTTGTTTTTTTTTTTGTTTGTTTGTTACTTTTTTGTCTTTTTTTTTTTTTTTTTACGTTTTTGTAGTAGCCCACACAGAAACTTGATGGCACAAGAACTGACCAATAAGAAACTCTTTACAACAAGGTAAACTGCAAGTCAACAGTTGCCAGGGGTCACACAGTAAACAAAAAAATAATCCAAGTTCAGTTTGAAAATTAAAAAAAAAAAATCAGGTTCAATATAAAAGCAAAAGACAAATGAACAAAAGCAAGTTAATTTCAAGTATAACTTACTCATAAAATAACTACACAGCATTAAATATTCTCATTATACATTTTTAAATTATTTATAAAATATATTTTGGCATATATGTTTTTTTTATTTTTGTGTTTGTGTAACAAACGCTACCGTAGCTTCAGTTGAACACCAATGTTTATTTGTTTTTTTTAACTCTTGAAACAAAACATTAAAGGGATTGTCACATAACAACAGGTTATTAAAAATGATAATAGTAAACCCTATACAGAGTTTCACATAGCAAGACATGAGTGACGATCCCTTCTATCCTAGCCCCATAGTCAAAAGTCAAAAAAAGTACAAGACCAGAGCACAAAGTTCTAATTTGTGCTCCACTGGCTACAATCAAGATTGGGCACAGGAGAATTCAAAAGCAGTAAGTCTTTTTTTTTTTTTCATACAACTCAATTTAAACACAAGGGTCTGTCTGTCCCACTTCCAGTGTTGAGAGCGCCAGGGCAGTTAGTGAGAGTTTATTTAGCTCCATCCATGATAAAATACGAATATTGTAAAGACCTCACAGTCTGATGACACTAAGATGTCCTCAAGGGATGCGCAGAGAAAGTTTTTCTTATTAGTCAGGGACAGGAGTGATCGAGACTGCTGCCTCGAGACTGTTTCGTTCTTCTGAACATACTGAGAACCGTTGAAGTAAATTCGGAATATTTTCAGATGAATCCTGTGTGTGTGTGTGTATTTGTAGTTTATTATACTGACGGGACCTTACTATACAAAGGAACAAAGAGCGATTTTGGCAGCTAGAACAAACTGCAAAACCAAAGAAGGCAAATATCAGTTTGTGATACAAAAGTAGTTCAAAAGGCATAACTGTACTTATGAATTGGCACCTCGAGTGTCCAAACAAGTATTGTCCTGCTTTGGCGCCAAGAGCTGGAGAGCTCCGCCGGCCGTGTCGATGCAGTCAACAGTAACCTGCCTGTCCACTCATTGCAGACTGATAAAGAGACAACAGAACAAAAAGCAAACAAGGAAAAAGTACTGCGACTACCACAAAGCCACATCCACTACCTTGGTTTGAGCACACAAGCTGCAGCGTACTACAGTCCGTCATCCTCAGCTCCAGCTGATACGCCACTAATGTACACTGCAAAAGGGTGTGTCTCTGCATCCACAATGTGACCTCCTTCTGTGTATATATATATGTGAGTTTACACTGTATGTGTAGATTCATGTCGGTGCGTGTCATTGAGCCGACTTGCTAAAGTACAATGTCCTTCAGGCGTTTGCTGCTGGGGGATTCCTTGTCTCGGCCGTCATGGAGGAGTGTGTTGATCTCCCTGACAGAAGGCTCACTGTCCTTCCCCTCCGGCTGCCGCAGCAGGCTGTGGTTGGCGATTCGCTCTGCATCGCGACATTTCAGTGTATTGTAGGCAGACGACGGCTTGGACATGGGGCTCTTCAGATGCACAGGGGAAGTAATGGGGCTGGCTGCCTCGCGCCCATTACCAGCTTCACGGACGGCCCCTCCATTGGCCTTGGGGCTACACACCTGAGACTCCTGAGTCCGCTTTCCCTTAATCTCACCCCGTTCCACATCCTCAGGGCCATCCTTGCCGAAGGTGGCAAAAGTCCTCTTAGTGGTGCCATCCTCATAGTGGGGGACGTCCACTGTGGTGGCTTCAATAGACAAGGCGATGACATTGCGAGTGTGCTCAGGTGACTTGGCACGTGCCGGCACCGGGACACGAGGCATCCAACAGCGGTCAGAGTGGCCTAGGATGCGACACTCGTCCTGGCAGTGAAATCCTTCGGTGGGATCTGGAGAAAACACAAAAAAAAAAAGACGATTGTCAGGTACAAACTTCAAACCAGTTGTACGATTTTTTGTTTTTTTAATACAACAAAGACGTCATTAAATAACCACAACTTGTGTTTCATCCCTCGATTTGCACGAGACTGCAGTCCCGTTAACGCTTCTGATAACCACAGCTGGATGTTTAGAGCATTTCTAATATGCCAATTAAATTACGTATTGTTAAATCAAAAGTCCATTTGTAGCTCAAGTATAATTGGGTTTTCTGTAGCAACACTGGATGAAAGACAGGTTTAAACAGTGCAATCAGATCTCTCACAGGCAGAGACACCAGACGAGTTGCGGTGTTGTTGGCTGGTTCATCTCTCTTTCCTTCTCTGTCTCTGTCATCTGGCGCCGAGTTATAAATATATAATGATGTTTAACGCTGGAGTGAAAAAAAGATTTGTCTGAGTCTGTGTAAGTCTGTACTTCTTTGGGTCTGTCTGTGTCTGCGCTGGGGGATGGACAGACGGTCGGTCGCCCTTCATTCTTGTGTCACTAAACAACCAGAGGTGTTGTGATTTCTTAATCAAACCAACACACTGAACTGAAATGTCAGTTTTATCTTTTTTATTTAAGTATTTTTTTAATGCCTACCCAGAGACATAACTTGCTTGCTGCTTTAATTACTTGCTGAAATGTCATCTCACAGTCTTGATGAAAGCTGATTATTGCAATACTATAGCTCTCTGTGTAATGTAAAGTTACGCAGGCGTTTCCACAATATCTCGGTATCACTCGCCTCCACTCTTGAGAGAGAACCTGCCATGTAGATATGCAATGACACATTTCTGAGCTCCCCTCTTGCTTGTCGTATTCCTAGCAAGAGCCATTCTCCATTCCAGAGGCCCAAGGTGACAAGAGAGGATTGTGAGAGGGATTGCCATCGACCCAGATGCATACGCTTACATCTGGCAATCGCAGCTTGACAGATCACCTAATTAAAATCACTAATGATCTGTTTTTCTCCCCTCTTTGCTGCACTCATGAGAGGCACCTCTGCCTAGGCCCTTGGGATCGATATTTAAAGATTGGAGACAGGCTTTTCAGGGACAGATATGCCAGAGCTGTCTCTCATAAAGTATAATCTGATGAGACTGATAGATAACGTAGTGACTAAATGAACAGTGTAGTGTATCACAGGGCATTTGACCATTAATGTGAGAACTGAAATTTGGGGATAATCTTGCCATTCCGCACAAAATCATGAAATCCAAGTAGGAAGACCTAGAGTGACCACTGTCTACATAAATAACTGATGGCGGGACAGGCAGCACAGAAGCTCCCTTTGATCAGTTGTGCATCTGGATGATTATACTGCACCAACTCCTACTGACACACACATGCACACACACCCACACACACACAGACGTTGACTTCTCTCCAATAAATGCAGATTCAGCCATCCACTGCCTTCCAGCTACTGCATTATGATAAGCAAATGTAATCTTCAATTCTTCTTCATTAAATATCCAAGTCAACATATTCCTGGACTCCTTCCAGTAAAAAATAAAACATTTATGTTATACCCTTATTCTTACCCATTTCGGTGTATATATGAAACTATTGAATAAAACTGAAAATCATGACCGGCCAAACTGAATATATTTCCCCTCGTACTGCACTTCAGTATGGGTGTACATTTGCAAGGATTGCTGATTGTTGCAAGGTACCGCACTAGCTGCAATCAAGGAGACAAAAGGCACGAAGCTAGAGGTTTGTTTGACAAAAAAGGTTCCAATCAGAATGTAATAATGTAATCACAACAATAAGCCTTTACCAGGTACTAGGAACACAATAGAGGACGATGAATAAAAAGACTCTGCCCACAGAGTAGATTAGATTGTCTAATGCAGTGGTGCCTTTAAATCTCTCACATAATGTTCTTTTTTTTTTTCCTATATAGTGTTTTGTTATTAACTGTATTGTGAAACTTAGGCTAACATTACTTTGTTATTTATTTTCTTTGACAGGATGTTTTTTTCACCCTCCAAAAAAATTATTTAGATTTTGTAATATTTAGGTCATATTAGGGTCTTATTTAATAAACACGAAATGTGGAAAAGTTTTATGCTTATAGTCAATAAAAAAATTCGGGAGTTGTAAGTTAAACTTCCACATTTGCTCTATATTTAGTGAGCTCAAATGTCTCCTAAAATCTTGTTTGACATGTCTGACAAAATAGATCTTTTTCTTCACCGATTAAAGACCTACAAGCATCATCTTAATGAATGCAATTTCCTCTAAATACTTTAGCTTTTTTCTTTTGCCCGCAGCACTTTCTAAAGCATGAAAAGCCTTGAGGCACAAAGAAATATACACAAGTTGTATGCACTCTACTTAGTAGCACACGCATATGCAGTGAATAACGCTTTTTTTTTTCTCTTTTTTCTTTAGGGGTCTATGGGAGAGCAACTGGGTTGTAAATGGCATTGTTATGAAAGCCAAGTGCCATTAACACTCACACATCCTGCCTCTGCAAAGAGATTCATAAAACGCAGATGTTGCTCTGAAAGACTCGCAAAAAAAAATCGAAGAGAAAAATTTAAATGAAAAAAGTGACAGACCATCGACCTCTAACAAAACACAGTCTCCTCCTATTCTAAATAAATAAATAAATAAAAATGAGCAAACTGTAATAGTAAGAGGCATATTAATGCCTTTTACAGCAGGTCCCAGAGTCAACAAGTATAGAATACAAGACAGTGAAATCACCTCCTGCCGTGAATGTGTTTTCAGAGTCATCAGAGAAAAGAGCTTGCCAATCACTTCCAGGAACAGGCTTAACGTGTAGTAAGGAGCAGGATGTCACTTAAAACATTTCCTATCTAGGACTTAATACCTATTAATTACTGAGGGAGTGCCACCGGGAGGTGGAGGTGTTTTTAAGTGTTCCAAATGTAAAACACAAAATACTCTAATGATAGCGGAAGAAAAAAATAATACATGTATCGAGTGACACGCTGCCGCTATCAAATCAGGCATCACACGTTAATACTAAAATTAACATCCCAAGACTGGTAAGTGCACTGGGAAGCGCTTCCAATATGTCTACTGATGAATGTGTGGTGGTAGAAAATAATAAATATTGCTACTTCAAATGCAAAATCCTACTGTAGTGCTAGCCATGTTTGGCTGTTTGCAGCTACCTGGAATAGCTTCATACTGAATCAGCACGGGAAGAAAACCCATATTTCCTGCCATTTTATCTCGCATCTGCAGGCAGCTGGCAAGTCTATCCAATTCTGTACCTTTTCCCTCAATCAGAAGGAGTCTTGACTTCAACTCGCACAGCAGACAGATCTTCAGCTTTAGTACAAAGATACTGACTGACAAGCTCATTGCTCAGTTTAACCCCGCGCTCTGCACATAATGACCCCTCCGTGTCATATAGCTGGAGGTTCTGTTTATTTGCCGCTTAATGTCCCAAAGCAGATAAATCAGTGAAAGATTTTATTTAAATCCTCCCATAAACGAACACAAAAGGGAAGCGTTCCCTGAAATAAGTGACGCTTTGTTTAAAATAAAAACTGTCCCCGTGCTTGCACCAGCTAAAGTTTGCGTCCTGTTGTGTTGTAGTGACGGGAACTTGGCTTGAAAAACACTGGTGATTTTCACTCCAAAATTAGCGCACACGGCCTAAAAGTGGGAAACAATGATGTGATCCATGGGTGTCAAGTATGTGACCTGGGGATCAAATGTGGCTGGCCAAAAGGTTCCAATCCAGCCCCTAGGATGAATTTGTGAAATAAAAATATCACACCTTAGAAATTTGCAAAAAATATATATTTCAGGTTCCAGGTTCAGGCTTGGAAAAACATTATCATAATAAACTATAAATACTTGCAACTTAATTTTAAAATTTAAATTTAAAATTTTTTGTCATTTTATCAATATTCTACCTGTTATTAAATGTGTTGTGTATTTGTTGATCCTCTGTGATCTGTAAGTTATAATGTACATGTATCAATTGTAAACTGAGTTATCATATTGTTAAAATTACACTTACTTTTCCCAAGAATTTTGAGGTTGTTAATGTTATTCACATTGTTTTAAAGGACAGCTTGTAGACGTAATCATTTTCATCATATAAGGAAAGTTTGGAGTTGACATTATTGACATGTAATTCTGTTATTATTGTACTGGCACCGCCACTTCGGACCAAATCTGGCTGAATTTGGCTCCTGAACTAAAATGAGCTTGACATCCCCAATGTAATCTTATAAAATGTGTGTAAGAAGGCTGATAACCAGGGTGTCAGATTGGAGGGACACAGACGAGGTCGAGACGATGTGAGCCATGGATTCAGGTGACACAATCTTTACTCTGTGTTTCATAGTTTAACCAGTCATGAGGCAATTGGGGACTTTGCAGTGTGACACAATTCAGTCAGCTTGGATTTACCGTGAGATGAACCCTAAAAAGAATTTGGAACAGCATTGTGGCATTATAAATCACTTCATAAAAAATGTCTGCCACGTTTGGCTTTAAATACTTTTCTTGTATTTTGTCTATGCGCTGACATTTCTGTTGTAGCCATTTAGAATAGATGGCCTGATTCTGTTTGTCATATGAAAATAGATACTCCCAAACAGACAACCAGAAAGTATATCATAGATGTACCAGTGATGTAACAACCATTATGTATGAAACCATGGAGAGAAGTTCAAGGCAGAATACACTTTACATGCTAACAGGAAATTATTAGGGTTTATGTGTCCTTTCGCTGCTGTGTCAGTGGCACTTAAGGTCTGGAATAAAATCCAGTAGAATTAAACAGCATGGTTAAATACATACGATTGCAGTCGCGGTGACCTCTTTTTTCAGGACAGGCTCAGGTGTACAGATAAACTTTGTGGCATCCTACTTTTTTTTTCTCTCCGTACTCTCATCTTGGTGTAGCAATGTATCTTTGACAGTGAAATGACTCTTTCTAATTGCTCTCTACATTAATTTTCCATCCTGGCAGCCACATGGCAAAGATTGATTAAATCTAAATTGTTACTACAGAGTGTTGATGAAGCCTGTGATGCAGAAGCTGATGGAGGTATTGCGGGGGAAGGAAAATTCACAAACACAGCATCCACAGAAATGAGAATGAGTGTCTTCGGTTGGGTTGGCCGCTTAGGTTTGAAAAACTCCCGAGTCCAACACGTGCTCGAAAAACCTAACAGGCTTGGCTCTGTTTGATCCTAACACTGGGGATGGAGCTTAACATCCAGTCTGCCCTAACTACAGCAGAGGACAGTTCAACGGCCAGCTGAGGCTGAGGCTGAGGCTCGGCCAAGCAGCCTCCTACACTACTCACCAGGGAGAGTCCAAGCACTGCTGTCATCCTAGCCAGCCAATTCAGTCTGTGGGCCATAAATCAGCCTGGAGGCCTGGCTCCTGCGGGAGCGGCAAGATGGAGTGTGATGGTCTTGTTTTTACAAACAGTAGAGGGGCACCCTTACTGCGCCACGCAAGCCATCATTCTCTGCACAGCACTGAGTCCTCTCCTTCTCCCAACAGCATCTGGTTCAGTCACATCAAGCCACCCCCCACCCCCCACATGAAACCCCAGATCCATCCATTGTAGCTCCCTGGGCAAACCTATCCTTTACGCTTCTTGTCCTCATGTCCTCTTCTTTCCGACTCATCAAGCGCTGCTATCGCACATATATTGGAGTAATTATATAAATCCTTCACCAAGAATTATTTCCTTGGATGTCAAGTCTGAGAAGACAGCTACACCTCCCGTGCCCTCTGCGCCTCTAACAAAATAGTAATTGTCAAAGAAATAAGACTTGCTGGGCAGCTGTGTGAGCACTTGTGTAACTGGTGGAGTCAGGGGTTGGTGCTATTGCCATTCTAGTGTTTTACCACCGAGAGCAAGCAGTAACGTCTCGTCTATTGAGTGCCGAAAGAAACGTGTGAGGTCAGGCTGTAAGCGTAATTTTAACAGATTCTTCCACTTACTATCCCCTGCGAGCATTCATCAACGATTGTTTTAATGTTTAACAACAGTTTGAGATGAATTCAACAAATGTTTACCTCCTCTACACTCCGTTCTCCTCCGCCTCGCTGCTTGCCCGTCCACTCCAGCGCATGCATTCCATAGCAGGTCTCGGGTATAAAGAATGAATTTCCAAACTGATGTTGACAAACAATGCACTAGCTTCTAAATTGGTACAAACAGCATCTGTTTAACAGCTGTGTAACAGCAGCGGGAGGAAAAAAAAGCAATAGCTAGGCTGTTTTATAAATCACTATGTCATCGCATAGTGCGGTTTTTGTTCAAAAAGCTCGACTGCCAATCTGACTGATGCGGTGGAGACCGGTTGTCATGATGACATACGTGGGTGGTCCGATCTCAATGCCTGAGTGCAACAAATACCATTTTAGTGACTGGATTCTTTCGTTTTACTGTGCCCAGTTCGGATTACCAGTGGCACCAAAAGTCAACAATCTCAAACTAACATGTTTTCAAGCATTTGTATCATTACCTTGTGACCAGGGTTGAATATTCCATGTCCTGTGAGGTTAGCCGGATCTTAACCTTAGACTAGACTTAGACTTCCTTTATTTGTCATTACACAGACACATACAATGAATCTGGTAATGAAATGTCATAGAATGGCAACTGATA
>JAPTHA010000002.1:7514599-7532095 GCA_029814585.1 Gymnapogon annona
ATATAATCCGGTCACACAGAATTTTTGCTGTGTATAAAGTTTTTAAATTTACAATATGTTCATTATATTTGTGAAAAATATTACATTTTCTAGCTTAAAAATAAGGAAAAAACAATTATTGAAACACATTTTGTAACATATATATATATACATATAGGGAATTGCAAAAAAAACCAAAAAACTGTACATACAGATAAACTAAATTTGGGTTGGGGAATCTAAGATGCCCGCATGTCATGATTATGCTGTTCTGTTCCTCGCACTGACTGGCTCATGGAAAGAAGTGTCCCACCTTGTCCATCATCCTGTAGTCTTGCATTTCTGTCACTCACTTCGCTCTCTGTCTCGGGTCTTTTCTATCTATTGCATATTTTATTCTATTTATCTGATACTTCTTATTCTGGTGGAAAACATTCCCTCTTTATTATGTCCTGAAAACTGCAGCACTATGGAGTCCAGGAAAAATTAAAGTATGTCTTATCTTGTCTTGTCTTATCAGTGCGTGCTATAAACTTTGTGTGTTTACATATACCTGTAATTATGGGAAAGGTAATACAGTCCATATAGGGTTGATAACAGTGTGAGAGATGTTTGTTAAGGGTTAATATATGGGTTAATAAAATAACTATATTGCCTCTACTTCTCTATTTTACCCTTCTCGGATCCCAGGGGTACAGGGATCCCTCTCTACCCTCTACGAGAGGGATCCCTGTACCCCCTCCCCGAGCTTACACTTGAGACGAACTGTGTGATTTGAATGGTGGGGTGTGTTCAGAACTGTATCTTAAAAAACAAGCATTGCCAAAGAGGAAAAGTAATGTCTGTCATGGATGCAATAATTTTTAACGTTGTCAATTTAGTTGACTAAAAATATCCACGGGCACAAAACGTTCTTGCTGCAGTACTAAAACATACATGTTAAAAATACAGACTAGAGAGGATCAATTAAACTGTCAGATTGAAATTTGCTGCTTTGTTCTGCATTTCAGCAGTCTACGGTCTCTTTCTTCATCTGTTGTTACTGCCGCCTGCTCCTAAACTCCCCTGGTCCCGGAAGGAAATGCAACACATAATGTGCCTTGTTATTGATATCCCAATGCTAAAGGAAGGGATGAGTGAAAGAGATCCAGTGGGATTTACACGGGAAAACTAAATGCAATTAGAAAAAAAAAATAACATCATTATCCAACTTTGGTAACGGGGAGAGGAGGAGGAAGATGAAGTAAGATACAAATTCAAATTACAAATGCATACACTCCCCTGGTGGATGTTAACAGGGAGTATAAGAATGTCTTTATCATCTGGGTGCTGCAGGTTACTATCACATCCCATACATTCCTCACTTGGATTCTTTCACGTTCTGACGTACATAGGCTCTCTCTCTCTCTCTCTCTCTCTCTCTCTCTCTCTCTCTCTCTCTCTCTCTCTCCTTGCAGCGTACACAGGAGCGTTACTTCCAACAAGCCCCTGCAAGACCGATGCCAAATCCACCTTTGCTGAGGGCGTTTACCCAGCAGCACTGTGAGTGAGACGCTCACATCATCTGACTGACACCCGTGAAGGAAACAGTGGTCACGAACACCTGCTCAGAGAGTCTTTATATTTACTCTACAATAGAGACGGAAGACAGCTACTTTAGCCCCTGAATCCCGGAACCCCCGGCCTCCCTTAAAACTACCACCTTTTTACCTTCTGCCCCGACAACCATCATCACCAACCTTCTTCACGATAATAAAATTTCCCATAGAACCTCTGCCATCTGCTAGATTATAGATTTTGTTCTTCCTTTAGAGAGTCCAGGGCCCCTAAGGGAGGATCAGCAGCAAAAAGGGTGAAAGAGTGCCTGAGGCGCAGCCATGGTTGTGGATCAGATTACATTTTCTATTTCTGCCCGCAAAGGGGGGGCCCCACTGTGATGAATACAGAGTTGTTACCATTTAATATCAACTGGCTCCCCCTGCAACTCAAATTATACACAATCAATTGTGACAGAAGGGTACATGTGTGACAAATAACCTGCCACATTCTCTGCATCATTTCACTTCATCACCCATCAATTCAACCTAAACCCGGGAGCTCATTTGGGGATCAATCATATTATGAACAAGAGTGATTTTTTTTGTCTTTTTTTTTTGTGGCGAGACTGTTTCTAAAAGCTTCCTCGTGTGGCTCTAGTTAATATATTTGTGCACACCTTGTGACTTTATGTGTTTCAGCATTTTGTGCAGGAGGGAAAAAAAATGCTCTGTTTATAATGAGGTTACTGGTGTCCTTGACCACATGTGGTAAGTGTTGGGCATTGTTTGAGCAAACTACACAACAGATTTTCTGACACACAATGAAACCCATACGTAAACACAACACCACTTCCTGCTTGTGTTTCCGTCTCATTTTTCAAGTCTTCCCTTATAAAAGTGAACAACTATTTGTCCATTCTGACCAAAACAATTACCCTTGCTCTCCAAAGTAAAGAATGAAGCAAAGTGAAGTCATAAGGCTATTGCTTCCCCTCCCCACCTGTGTATAACTCACACACAGGAAGCAGCAGATCTTTGGACATTGTTATTTGGAACAGAGATAATAGTCCGGACCAGTCTCCATCACACTCAGTCCTACAGGCTCCACATAAAGTCTACCTGGTGGAGATGGGATGTGATACATACATTGATAGAAACAAACATTCATTATTCATGAGCTTTTCAACGTCAAAGCTATTTCCCTCCTTTTCAACATGATGAAAAGATTTTGAATAATACCCCCCCGCCCCCCTGCCGTCTGCATTCCAGCGTAGCAGGCTGGCGCTAAAGGGGCTTAAGCAAATTCTTACCAGGGAATCTTCTTACCTGTTGTCTTACCAGGCAATCACCGGCTCTGCCCCCAACATGTTTCAGTATGTTGGGAGACACATGGCTTCCTGGGTCTGTGTTTTTGTTTTGTCTTTGTCTTAAGAAACAAGGCTGGGTTTTTTAAGCCTTTCAGACGCAGTTCTTGTGTCCACTGACGCCATGTCAGTGAATAGGGGTCTACGGTGTCGCTTCAACAACACCAGGGCTGGATAAGGTTTCTCATAACACCTGTTTAACGCGCAAGCAGAGTTTCTCTATGAGATTAAGATTCATGGTCTTGCAAAAGAAAAAGAAGGAGAGAAGGAGTGGTTGGGTGGATTTGGAGTGGGGGTTGGGAGGGACGTCTTGAATATCAACGCAGTTTCCTAAAAGAAATCGGCTTTACTTTCTTAAAGCCTGTGGAGGCTAATCAAATTCAAATAGCGAGAACTTCCCCTTTAGGGAAGTCTTGAGGGATTTTCAATCATTTGGATGTCAGACCGAAAAATTTCCATACTCCTTCTGAAAATCCCGAAAATCTCTTAATGTCTGCACGGCGCCACATAAGAGATGTAGGTGGTGATTCTTCTTAAGACTCCACAACCATTAAGAGCAACACCTAATATAGGTAGATTCTGTGGTTTCCGGGGCCCCAGTGGGAAAAAAGACATTGCAAACATTTAATTTTTCTGTGAGAATTACTAGATAGCATGTTTTCTTCGCGGTGCCCTATATTAACCAGCGTACACTAATGTAGTGCACAGGGAATTCCCAAAGGTTCCTCTCACCTCCCCTGGGCTGGGCCTTAAAAATAAACACTCAGAAACACTGCAGATTATGTAAACATGTTCCCTTTAAACGCTTACACGAGTGGAGTGACTGAATAAACAGCATCACTTTTAGTCACTTTTTAATGCGGCAAATTTAGTATTAATTTTTGATTAACTTAATGCACGCGAGGATGACAGCAATTTGTGAATGTGTGAAGTAGCGGTAATGAAATCGCACAGAGAATCATGGCAGAGCAGTGCTGTGTAAATCCTCTCTTAGCTGCTTAAAGGTGGCTGCCTGTCACGTCGCCAGTGCTGTAGTGTCTTTCTCTCTCTCTCTTTCTCTTTCCTGCTCTCTCTTTTTCTTTTCACCGTGGCTGTGACAAGGCATCTTTCCAGACATTTTAGTTGGATGGAGATTTGCAGCAGCTCATTACAGACTGGGAGGCTCTGTGAGCGGATGCAGTCACTCGGAGATGGATTGAGTGGGTCTGTTTATTGACATGCCTTAATCTGACACTGGGTAAAGGGAATGAGTCACCGCCTCCAGACACACTACCACATCATAGCCACTCCGGCAAATAGGGAAGCAGCACCCAGGATACGAGTGGAACTTCATCAGCGCTCATTAATCCAACTACCCCAGGCCACTTGCTCAAACAAACCATGTTTACACTGTGTGTTGGCTGGATGGAGGGGTGATGGAGCTTTTCAAAGGGCATGTGTGCAGGTGCTCGGATCTACAACGCACACATACAAATGCCCACATTGTTACCACACACACACCCACAGACACACACATACAAACATGTACTCCAGACTTGCACATCATCAAAACCTATTGGCCCCTCCGCAAATCGCAACCTCCTGAACACAGTATCTTTGTACACCAGCTGCTGAAATGCACTCAATGCATTATGTCTCACAAATCAGGGCCGGTTCTCCAAATCAGAGGTAGATGATTGGGCTCGATGCCACAGTACGCATCACAGAGGGGGCTTTTTATTAAACAGATGTCCGTACAAGATCTTTATTTCGCGTCACGATGAGGCTATTCCTCTCGGTGATCCGGCTACAGAAGACTAGTTAGCTTTTTGATCCTGTTTATGGCTGCTTTAATGTGAAGCACATCTGGTGTTAATATAGAGGATGGTCTTTCTACACAGCTGCCACTACCGGGATTGACAACGGAGCATTAACTGCATAACAAATCACAACTGCATCTGTAAATTTGGCTTGTTAACACAGACTATGGTTAGGGTGGACGCAGAACACAACAACACCCAGTATTATGTGTTGAAACCTGTTTGATTAACAGTGTTATATAGTGATCCGGCTGATAGGTGAAAACCGCTCGATGTTACACTCAACTGCGCATTTAAAAAAAACAAACACAAGTGGTCAAAAACTATGTTAAGTTTGTAAACCGGTTGGAAAATAGAAACAACAAAAATTCTAAACACAGCTACACAAGCACAAGAGAAACAGTGACTCAACACAAACCAAAAAATGACAAGGTACATACACAACATTCAGATACAATGACAGTGGGGCAGAGTTGGAGTGGGTCCAACTGTTACCTCCATCAGGGAACGGCAGCCCAGCAGCTTGAGAGTAGGGCCAGCGTGGAGGGGGCCAGATGCAACGGGCTTGACCCACTCATTTGTGAGGGAGGGAGGGGTTGTATATGGGAGTGTGGGGGGGGGGGATTTCAGGCAGCTGAAACACACAGGGATTAGCTGCACTGACTTCATTTAATTAAATTTGCATTAGGGCTGTCTCTTTGGGGGCAAACATCGTTTTTCACTGTTGGGGGGTGGGGTGTATACATGGGGTCATGGAAAACAGGAGCAGACGGTGGATCCGTGCCTCCTGACACTGCAGTTGATCCACAGGGGGAAGTTCCAGACACCGTATTCCCACACCTCGGGCACACATTGACTCGTACACATTTCCAATTTCCTCCTAATTACGTCTATATTTTGCGCAGCTCCAATCTATGCGGTTTTAAACATATCTTTTAAGACACAGCGTAAACCTTTCCACAGCTTGACATTTTAAAATGAAGATCTTGAATCCTTTTGTTCTGCCACCATGAACAACATGTAATAATTTTCAGTGCTTATCAAAGCACTGCCCTGTGCACTTGTATGTTTGCGTTTGTACGTGTGTGTGTGTGTGTGTGTGTGTGTGTGTTTGTGTGTGACTATTTGAGAGTTGGAAACACAACACACACACACGCTAAGCTGTTATCTACCAAGAACATATCTTCGGGGTGGATGTTTATCTGGGTTGATGCAGATTGGAGGAGTTCTCTTTGTCTCATTGCAGTGGTACATAATTTTATTTGTCTTCTTTTTTTTCATCATTTATTCATCCTAGACTGATATAGTTTGATATACCATAGTGGAGAAATCCTTTTAGTTACCCTCAGGCGTCTAATGTGCTTTTTATGTGTAAGCTGGGAATTTAAGAAATGAAAAGGAGAGGGGTGGAGAAAAAATATATATATACACAATCGAATAATTCAACTCCCTTTTGGATTCACGGAACATGACTTACTGTCTTAAGTAGAGGAGGAAAACAACTGCAGTATGTGAGTGAGTGCCCAATGTGCCTCCTCACAATTTACAGTGGCTCCATGGAGAAATATGGTTGCAATCAGGCATCACGTTTGCTGTAGCCAAAGCCTGTGGTCACACCAAAGCTTCGTCTCGTGCAGGTGGCATATTCTGAGGGAAAGCTAATGTACCGTAAACTAAGGAAAGTTCCTTTATTAGAAATACATTGGAAACAAAAAAAAAAAAAAAAAAAAGGATATGTTTACGCCGTAAAAGCATTGTTTCTTCTCAACTAAACTGACAGAAGTGTACTAGTGGAGTCTGTTCAGGACTATCGGGCGCTCACAAGCAGCAGGGTTTTTTTTTGTTTTTTTTTCTCTCTATCTCCCCCAGCCCCTATCAAAAGATGTTACTGTGTAAAATGTCAAAGAAAAAAAAGAGGCAAGAGAAGTAATCTCCTTCTCCTTTTTGATAGCAAGTGGAATAATTGGAACCCTCTTAGGCTCATTACATGAGTTGCCCGCCAGCCAAAAGACGGCTCCAACTGCCCCTCTTTATTCATGTTCAAGCTTTGAAAAATATCGCTTCCTCTGGTAACAACTCTTTATGAGATGCAACAACTAGAGGTCCTCATACCTACATTAATGGGTAATCCCACAATGCCTTTGAAAATCTTTAAATCTTTCAACTACCACTGTCAAACATCGATTCAGAGCCAGCGTGAAGAAAATGGCAACAATCTGCATGTGTAATAATGGAATTATGCATATTGCGTTGCACTTTCCACCCTTCTTTTTTTTTTTTTTGTTTGGTAATGCTGTTCTTCTCAATTACATAAGGTATTGCGTACATGTAAAGAATTAATTTGAATCCATATTACTAATAGCCTTGTCTTCATTGTTATTACGACTATGCTTGTAATTATTGTGACTCTAATTACTATTACTGTATTACCCAAATTAACCTTATTCCGGGTTTAGATCACCCGCACTGAGTCTAGCCAAGACATGCCTATGAAGAATGGCACCAATGTCCCTTCAGATAAATCCAGTATAATTAGCTGTGTGCGTTACAGGGCCTGTGTGATGGTAATAATTAGAGCTACTGTAGCAAAGGTCATGCAAAACAATTTAGAGAGGATGCCTTCTGCATGGATAATGGATCGAGAGGGGGAGAGACACCAGGGTGAAAACTCAGACGTACCAGAAAGTCTTCTCCTTTCTTTTCTCTCAGATATAGAAGATATGGTTATTTCATTTTGAACTCAGTCCTGCACTCAAAATAATAGAAACCAAAAAACGATTTTTAATGGAAAGTAGACTCCCGGCAAACATAGTTTCAATAGATCTTTCATTAGGTTTGAGGAGAAGTGCTACAGACTGCATGGGTGAACCGGTGTCGGTAGGAATTGACTGACTGCTTCCGAAGGTGTGATAGTTGCCCTCTTACCCCTCTGTTGCATCTGGTTATTAGCATGGGAGCGATGCGCACAAACTTAGCTTTAGTTATTGTTATTAATTGTGTGAGAAAAAAAGAGAGACGCAGCCAGAGATATACCGCTCCACCCAAGTGCACGGGTTAATGAGCTGAGTCAAAAATGTTGACACCGAGGTAAACAAGTCCTCGCACGGAGGTACTTCTATTTCTATTCTCCCCCCCCGTGACTTGGGTTGTGTGTAACTCCCAGAATGCACCTAAGCCGAGAGCTCATGGTTCACAGCCTGCATCCATAAGGGACTGACTTTGCTCCCTCACCCCCTTCCAAGATCACACCCCGATGAGATAAGTAACAACCTCACACTTAAATATAGCATCTCAAAACAACACATATGCTTATGTGTGCTGGATGCGCTTCTGTTTCTGGTTGCAGGACTGACGCCTCCTTTCCCCCGACTCCCAACAACACTTCATTAGCAGCGAGTGATGCAAACAGCATTAAACTAAATCAATCCTGCAGCCTCTATCTATGCCGTGGCTTCACCTCAACTAACATCCACACGTCAACAATTTCATGATTAATGCTGCTTTTTGGTGCAGTAAAGAAAAAAAAACATCTATATGTGACAAAAATATGCAAAGCAACATAAGCAGAGTTGCGAGTTCTTGTGGCAAACGTTATCTTGGTGAATATCAAACAAACTGCATTGGCCTTTTTTTTATTCTACTACGGAGAAAATACAATTTCTATCTTGTGACAGTAACAAATGTGGTTAATGTTAAATATAGCCAAATTTTGTAACTTCCTTTTACAGAAGCTTAGCTCACTTTATCTTTGACATATGTTAAGATTATTTTTAATGTGGTCCTAAATCCACTTTTTCTGCAACCCATGGTGGAGCCATTTTCTCAAACGCATTGAACGTGATTAAAGGCAACAAGCATAACACAAAAAATAAAAATCCATGATTTGACTATTTGCTGCTTTATTCAGTTAGACTAAACTTGCTGATGAAACTCACTGTGGTGGAAGGGGAGGCATATGTTAAGATCCATATGCATCTCAGACTATGGGGTTTTAAATGGCATAAATTGTGATTACCATTGATCTGGTTCGTGAGATGCCTAATCTCTATGACTCATATCCACACGGCCACATCGGGTGATGATGAACTATCGTCCCCCGCGTCTGAAGTCCCAAACAAGTGTTGAGGGAAGCAGTGATAAGCAGGTCCTTATCCTTTTAAAGACACTCCCGTAATCCAGCAGCGGTGGGAAGAGGGAGGGGGCTTCAACTATAAGGGACTTAGTCTGGATTATAGCTAGTCCTCTAAATTAAACCAAGTCATCTTTCTGCAGTTGCTCATGCAAGCTGGCAACTGGCTTGTTACCAACGCTACTAACAAAGCAAACGATGGAGGTCTATAATTAGAAAATGCTTTCAGTCAGCCACCTGGCATACAAATGTATGTAATGACACAGACAAAGTCTATCCAGCCCCACCGAAACGAAATATTGTGCTATTCTCTCCACTCTCTCGCTCTCTCTTTTCACGGCTGACCTACTGAGACTACACTCAAAATGTCTTCTGTACTGTGTACCTTGCTCCCGTTGCCAACCAGCTTAGCTACAGACAAGCTTCTCAGCCAGGGCAAGGCTGCTCTGTCTCCACTGATGCCGCTTCCACCACCAAAACAAGTCCAAATCTGGGGCTTAGAGGCTAAAATAATCATTACAGGGTAGCGAACAAATGAAAAGTCAGAACATGGCTCCCTGTGTATGTGCTCCCTCACCACCCGTGGTATTTTCACTGCCGTCCAATCACGCGCAAAGACACAGAGGACAGACGCACATTAACATTTAGCATGGTCGTAAACAGTGCAATTTAACTCAAATAATTCAAAGAGGCGTTTCGGCTACAACAATGTCTGCCTGTTTTTGCATGTTTGTGTGTGTCGTGTGCTGCACTTTGACACATTGCTAACCACACAACCTGCACTGATGCGACGATCTTACAGCTGCACATGAACTCAGCGGCACAGTGACCTTCCTGCTGTGCCCCCCAAGGGAACATTCAACTGCTGTTATGTACGCACAAAGATTACAATGTCATTTTTCCTTAGGATGTATAGGCTCAGTGAACAACAGTGAAATAGCTGTGATTCTTTTTTTTCCCTTTCTGTCCATTTTTGTATAGAATGATTCTAAGAAGATTATTTATACACTTAAAGAAGAGGATTAATACAAATTGTGTTTCTATTTGTTTCATCGGCGCTGAAAACAACGCATCACAGAGCAGATTTGACGGCCCAATTACTGTTTAAGAACTCACCACGGTGACGAGCACCAATATAACTTAAGCATTTTGAGCTAAAGGGTGACGTCAGTGAAAGAATTTCAAATGGTGGAGAAGTCCAAACGAGGCATTTGTGACACGCAACACTCATCCGGCTGTTTTAACACAATTAAATGGGGATGACTATCATGACTACATAGAATAATTGCGCTTAGCTCCAATAATTATGATAAAGCACTCGCATAATAACCGTGACAGTGCCTGGCACTTGCTACACTATCTCTTGGTAAGACCGAACTAGGAAAATCTACTGCAAAAAAAAGCCCAGGTACAGGAGAACAGTCTTAAACTAAGGAGGTTAGTGGGGGAAAGCACTGCACTCAGTCGTCTGACAGAGGCCAAGTGCTTTTCATTCATTAACTTGGCCGGTGCTGTGGCATGTCAAACGGCGGACGTGAGGAGAAAGTTAAAACTAATGTCCCATTGTGCACCCCCCCCCCCCGAATATTGTTTTCTGATGCCATAACAGGAAACACAAAGAGGTGGTCAAAGGCATTATCAATTCTCTTGGAAGGCAATCATAACTATTATCATTAAGCCTGTTTCATCCTCTGCGCTCAGAACACACTAGATATCTAATCTATTCGCTGGCACACATTCTTGTCTTTCCAACTTGACCTGATATCACTCGAGCAAAGAAATGGCTTCCCGCCTCCTGGAAACTAGATATGGGTGTAAATAATATGCCTGGGCCCTTTCTGAAAAGCCGTAATCCCAGAAAAACAAACCTGAGTGAAAAAGACCCACCTGAATTGCTTTCAGAAGAACCAGATAATCAAAATGCAAAACAGGCTTTGATAGAAAAATGAGCCGACTTCTAACAGCAAATCCCCTACAACTAACATCAGCACATTCTCTCTCTCTCTCTCTCTCTCTCTCTCTCTCGACTTTTATTTGTATGCTGTGTTTGGGTTTTTAATGTAATCACACGCTCACATATGCAGCTCCATCATTGCGGGATTCTAATTTATGTCAGCCTGAATCAGACTGACTGGAGCTCCGCAGACATCATGAATGAGGAAAATAGCCACACACTGAACACATTAGGGCTCCCACCATCTCCTCAGACAGGGGGACAATGGGGAAGGGGAGCCGAGATAAAGAGCAGGGGGTGGGTGGGTGAAGGAAAGGCTGATGCTGATGGGGCGCAGAGAGAGAAAGGGTGAATGAGAGAAAAAAGAAAAGAAGAGGCCCAAGACACTGGCCACACAGGGCAGGGGGAATGCAAGGGCTCCGAGAGGCCTATACTCGGTCATAGTCCATTAGGCTGGCTGGGTGAAAATGCTACAGCTCATTACATGCTCTGCCACTGTTCTGTGGATGAACAATGCACAATTACGCTACCCTGCTGCTGCTCTAGCCATACCGCCACATGCCTCTGAGGCGGCTGATATTGCTCCGATAGTGGGCTCGCCTGCCAACAGCCTCCGTGCTCATCAAACATCCCCATACATGCGCTCCCTAATGCAAATCCAGGTTTATGTGTAGAAACAAAAGAGCCAGTATGAATTCGCTTAAATGAAAGGAGCGGAGAAATAGTGTGTGTATGTGTGCGTGTGTGTGTGTGTGTGTGTGTGTTAGTGTGTGTGTGAAAACAAAAACTAAGGTATAATGAAAAAAGTATAATGTAGCATTGGTGTGTGTAATGCGATGACGTTTTTGCTCACTTTGTCTGCTTTGAATTCTCATTCACCTTAGCTTTAAAGACACAGACATATGACAAAAGAGTAGTTATTTTTTATTTCTGTCGGAATTAAGTGCCTTCCAGTGGTAATAATTAAAGCCAGGTTGCCGGTGTATACTTTCAAACACGGTGACAGTTAGGACGGGGAAAGTGTAAGCAGAGGACGCTGACATATTATCTGCAATGCAGAGAATAACTAAGTGAAGGATTCCTAGTATCCACCAGCAAATTGGTTCACTTCAAGTCTTTCTCCTTTCCAATTATGCATGCAGAAGTTGACATTTAATCTGATGGGGGAAATGCTAACTAACATCATCCTGCTTCCTCTTTGTTTTAGGCAAAAAAAAAAAAAAAACACAAAAAAACAGGACACTCGGAAAGGTCATTCTTCCCTGGTGTCAGGGCTCGCTGTTTGGAAAAGTTTCCATTCAGAGCAAGTATTGTTATGTTTAACAGAAGCCCCCCAGGGTTTTCAGGAGAGAACCCTGGGAACTTTCAGCATCTGCAGCATGTCTGATAACCCCCAAGACAAGAAAATACTATAGAGTTAAGATGCAGACATTTTAATTAATGCATTTCATTCCTTCACGATGGAATGAAATTAGTTTTTTTGTGAAGTGAAAAAAAAAAGAAACAAATGATAATTACTCCAAAGTTGTAATGACTTTTCCCTCACTCCCTTCACTTGGTGAGACATTCAAGTTTTGTTGTTGTGCAACAGATAAAAAGAGAAGAAAAAAGTAAACAAAAGAAAGAAAAATGATTTCCTTAAACAATAATTGTGAGTCTCTTATTATTGTTCTCTGCAAAGAAGGATGAATTTATTGAAAGTGTGCAATTTTTCTTTTTTTTTTTCTTCTTTTCTCTTTACTTGCACTGCATTGTAATGCATGTTGCATAAATACCTCTGCTTTAATATTCTTGAGCTGGAGGGATGGAGGTGGGCATATTTTTCTTGATATATAGCGGATACGACAGCACAAGTAGTGTTAGGAGCTCCCACAGCAAATAGATTTTACTCCGAGCAATAACAAGTCATAGAGTTTGTGTTTTTAAATATGTAAACTGACCTTTCCAATGCTATATTAAAATAACTGAAGGCATTTTAAAACATTGGACAGCGCAATCTTCAGAAATGAAAACAAAAGGGGCTTTTTTTTTTCCCTCAATCAACCCGGAGCCTTTTTTCTTATCATAACTTTCTTTGACAAATGCCAACTTCACCTTATTATTATTTTTTTCCATATTGTTTCTTATTCTTCCCCAATCTTTGACACTATATGCTAAACTATGTGATGATAATTGCGAAATGTTGCATCTAATCCCGACCCATTAATACAAGTCGCAGCCAAACGCTTCCGGTTGACTTGAGAAAGATGACTCCCATGACAGGAAACACAATGCAGCATATTTGTGTCAGAAGGTTTAATTCGTGAAATTAAAAAAAAAAAAAAAAAACAAGGCTGCGGGAAACTCATTTAAATGGGTAATTACATCCACGCAGCATTGCTTGCAGGGCTTAACAAGGTGCGTAATGATGTCCCCTTCCCCAGCGATAAACATCATCACTATGACCATTTCCTTCACTCCATTTAGTCTTCTCTCATTTGAGGGTGGAACCATCAACCCAATGCCATTATACCTCTTTTGTATTTATGTACTTTAATAGTTGGTCGGCTAATAGTTGTGACTGTGCTACATTTGGTTCCACAAGAAAGACCAAAAAAAGAAATGTTTTTGTTACCGTTTAATTAGTTGAGTTCTCTGTCGTGGGAGTTTTCTACTTAAATGCATTTCATTATGGGCACTGTTATTTTGAACCAGGTAAATGTATCTAAAGGTAAATGATGGGTATGACATGTAGAATATTGAGTTCATGTTTTCCTTGGATGGAATCATGTGGTGGCATGTGCAGCCTGATAACTACTACTAGATTAAAGATTTCAGTGTGATAATATTCTCCGAAGGCTGTTGCATGAGCTGGTATATATGAAAGAAAAAAAAAAATCTTTATTTATTTATTTTTTTATACTGTCAGCTTCAACATTTGCAGGTACATTCAAATAATGACAATAGAAAAGACAATAATGCAAAAAAAAAAAAGTTATTGCCTCCATATGGGTTGATCTGGCTTATGTACCGGCGTCCCTCCCTCGTCCTAACACTTTGTTTTATAGAGAAAAATAACACATTTCAGGCTGTGGCAATACAGGTTGTGGGAAAAAAATCATTGGCATTCTATAAATAGATATCTTTTCCCCCTTTTCTTTCCTTCCCTGTCTGGGCTTGTTTTTCATGGACTGTCTTTCCTCTCCAGTATTAGTTCCCATGTGCGCTCCTTAGCAGTCACATACGGTTAAGGCCACGTACGGTGACATGTGGACATCAAACGCCATCGCTCATCTATTTTGACTCTTGAGCTCTTTGGCTGGATGCGATGATTCCAACGAGAGGGTGGCAACCCAGAGGCCCTCCCTGGTTCTGACTGGCTGCCCGGGATCGTTATGTCATTTCATGGTACCTCTGCAACATTAACAATGACGCGTAGTGTTAGGATCGTGCGGGTTGGGGTCAAGGGTATAAAAACTCAACCGTGTGTAAAACTACCACCGGGTTGTGTACGCATATGGAGTGAAAACCATCTTGTTGAGTAATGCCACTAAGTCACCCCGTGGCATTATCAGAGATCTGTGTTAAACATGATGGGAGGAGCCAGGGGAGAAATTTAATAAGAAGGCGCCGAGTACATCACTGTCACCCTGTTCATTTATTTCTGACAGATGAGGCTTCATTTCACTGTACAAACACTGGCATTTGAAAAGAAGAAAAAAAAAATCTAAAGTCTCTGCCTTATGCGTAACCTCTCTAAATAATTAACAGGTTCGTCTGCCACTCAATCAGCGCCCGTCTGAAGCTCCCAGAGATGAAAACGATTCTCTCTCTCTAGAAATCCTTTGAAAGGAGACGATGTTAAAGAATGCAACGTACACATCCCACTCATACAACAAAACCAGAAAATCAGTAAATATATAAATAAAAAGTAGCGACTTTTAAGCTCAGACAGCTGCATATCATCTCTCTACCGGCACATTATCTGTATGCCTGTATATCTGTTACACCCCCCCATACTCACCCCTCCCCCCACACTACGATGAGACTCACTTATTTGATGCACAGAGCAGAGATGATTAGGTTCGGTATCAGTATCAGTGGAGAATAGGACTATTTATTCCAAAAAATGTATATCAAGTAACTCGCCGCATCCTCTTCAGTGTCTTATATGACAAGTATGTAATGAGTTCTGGAATTTTTTTTCAGTACTAATCACATTATAAACATAGAATTATAAACATATAATTATATGTTATTCTTAAGTTAATGCATTTTGGCATATTACAATTGCGTCTTAGCGCAGACACTTTGATTAAAGGCTCTGAATACAGTTTAACACTCTTCTTCTGCCATGCAGTTGTGAGAAAGGTATCATGAAATGTAGCGTTCTGGAGATTTCTGCCGAGTATTCGGAGTATTTTTCTGTTCACCATGACCTGGTCCAACAAAGAAATAAGCGTTAAGTGATCCTGTACTAACCTATGAAATGAAATCTGTAAAGCCTTGAGAATAATCTTGATTGATTTTTTTTTTTTTCCATTTAAATCACTAAGGTGCTAAACAGCGCGATTATGGCTCTTATTTGATATACAATCTCCTCAGAGGAAAAGAGTGAATCATATTAAAGGTGTAAAACTGACAATCACATGAAATTACACACAATGTTTGCTGTCATATTAGCAACATTTACAGTCAGGCACATCATGAACACGAGGTACTTAAGACAACACAGGACTCTGTATAATGTTTCCTATGCAGGTTCACAAGTGCGTTGGATGAAAAACAAAAAGGCTTTGCATCTCATTTCTCTTTCTCAAACATTTCCGAGTGGGTCATAATGATGTAAATGATAATGTCACCGCCCACATTTCATATACACGTGTCATTCCATACGAAATGTTGTGCGAGTGTATGTGTGTGTGCGTGTATTCATAAGTTTGTGTGGGGGGAGATTGGCAGTTTCAACAGATGTGTAGTACGTACTGACAGCATGACATCTACTTTGCATGCTCAATATGACACGTTTGAATGCTCCCATGCATATTGTCCTGATGTGAAGTGATAGCGAGGGATGTGCAGCCTCGCTGGAACCACTCCCTGGTGTCTCTGCTACATCAATATCAAAATGTCTTCCTTATTAACAGGGGGAAAAAAAACAGCTAGAGTCGTGGCAATACCCTGTCAGTTGTTTTGTTTTAATGTTCATCTTCTCATTTAGGCTCCTTTGATTTGACTGAGAAAGCTGAACAAACACACAGACTATGTCCACGATCCATTTGTCAGGATCATAACCTCACACACACACACCCCCACACAACAGTACAACATTGCTGAAACTCTCATTGACTCTCAATGTATAGCTCCAAGAAACAGTGTAGCCAGCAAATGGAGGATGGATGAATTGATTATCAATTAACTAAACTTGTCAAGCAAGTGCATGGCTGAATGGTACATGTTTAAAAGCATGTAGTGCGCAGACCAACCCGCCCCCCTTTTTTTTTCCGGATTCATTTATCACCTTTTTCTGATTCGTTTATTATCTGTGCAAACGAAAAATCCCGCAGTCTCTAACCTGAAGAAGCCTGATCAATAAACTGAGATATGTTATTTTCCCCGCTATGCTCATTATCTGAAATCACAGGTGAGCAAAGCCTTAGCATACATTACAAATTCAAAAACACATTCTAGCCAAAGGCCATTCCTTTACTGTATAATTGTCTCCCCTACCAAGTGATTCACTATAATTAAGCCATGGAAGACAGCTCTATTCTCCTGTGAGCGTTCATATTAGTGCTACCACAGGCAGGTCTAACAAACAACTCACAGCTGATGCTTTTCAAAACAATGGACAGGGATGTTGAGGGAGGTATATACTAGTACACGGTCTCAGAGGGGAGAATACAATATACACAATGCAATTGCGGGTATGAGGCCTTTGGGGAGACCTGTCACTGTTATCTTGGCCGAGTCTGCGGTGTTTGTGTCGGTTGTGTGTGTGTGTCTGCGTTATGCCCGTGTGTGTCTGTGTGCTTCGTCTGGAGCAGGAAAAGCTCCAGCTGCTCTGACATAAGCAGGATGCTCGCTGCCCCACATAAACTAACAAAAGAGAACTTTGCATTGATCAGAAATATGAGTGACAAATACACATTAACCCCCCCCCATCCTCTTTCTGACCTCATATCTTACACATACCCACGACGATGAGAATTTACAAAAAATAAACAAACACCATTGTGCCCCGGTGTAAAAAAAAAAGAAAGCTTCCACTGAGGGTAAATGAATCATGGATAATTATGAGGTTGCCCTCAGGATGAAAACAATTTTGGGGGACAGAGCAGCCTCAGTAATCACAACAGTGGAGCCACTAGTGTGTCCTTCTTAGTCAATGGGATATGGGTTGAGGACTTGTGGAGTCAAGTGGTTTCAAGCCCAAGCATGCTCAATGTAACAAAGCAATTATCAGTGATTTCACCGCTGTTTGTTTGTGCTATAAATGGCTTTGTAATTATCCTGAAACCATGTATTATTTAAGAGCAACATTTGTACGTACTGTAGAGCTCTAGAGTGTTCTGCAAATGTCACACTGGGACAGAAAGAAAACAATGACAACTGTTGATGCGCTGGTGGTTACTTTTGTCAAAGGGTGAGGCCATGACTTTTTCCTCTACCGCCACTTTCTCACACACACACACACACACACACACACACACACACACACACACACACACACACACACACACACACACACACA
>JAPTHA010000002.1:7536395-7554547 GCA_029814585.1 Gymnapogon annona
AATCTTAAATTAATAATGTTAGACAGAGCAATATTCAGAAATTAGAATTGATTTTTTTTAATGGATACCTGCATGAAAATTGTGTTACTTTACTTCAAATTGACAAAATTATGTTTCGAGCAAAATATCATTATACCTTCAGGTAAAATTTTCCAATCCAATCTATATGTAAATTTATAGTTGTAATATGGCATAGGGAAATCAAAGTCAGACCTGATGTTCAGATTGACGAACAAAACGTCCAATAGGCAAGATCTGCGACAAAATAAATGAATAAATCTATTCTGTGTTTTTTCTGCCCTGTGGCATTTAATGACTGGTGTTAATACTGTGCTTTTACAGTCATGATGAGAGATACTGGTATTTTTATTGTTATTTTTTTTTAATTGTTGCATTTGTTGATTGTATTTTAGCCTTGTTCCCTACTGTTTCAGTCATTCATAAGTATAGATCTATGGTAATAACAACCAACCACGCCGGACGTGAAATAATAAATGTCTACTTGTTCTATTGAACCAGTAGGACATTAATTGTCAGGCAACACAACTGCAAATTGAACATGACAGTTGGGCCGTCATATTTATGAGTCAATTGGTTACAATGAAAGGATTAAATCAATCAATCATATTCCTGCAACACGGAACGGTCGGTCTCAACTGAATGTGTCAGATTTTAAAGCATTTTTTTTCTCATCTGGCTTAGAGCTGTGTGTGTGTGTGTGCGTGCGTGTGTGCGTGCGTGTTGGGGGGGCATGAAAAAAAAATCTGCAGTCCTCATATTGTGGCCTCTCCATGCTGCATGACAAAAGCAATTCACTGATAATTCGCAGCGTCAGGCACAGAAGACACACGCACATGCTCGCCCCCTTTCTTTTAAACCCCCCCCCACCCTTATCTACTCTCAAACACACACACACAAACACACAGAAGAGAGACAGCAACAATAACAGACATAGAGGATATTTTGTCAGTACCTGCAATTGTACGTCCGGATCTCTTTGTTGTCCCTCTTACACTTGACAGCCACGAAAATCATGGTGACAAACAGGATAGCAGCAATAGAACCCAAAGCAATGATGAAGATGAGGGACAGGTTTACAGGTCCAATAGACTCCTGCGCGTTCAGGTCTGGGGAGAGGTACACCACTATGTAGGCCGAGGCAGATAAGGAGGGTTTGCCATGGTCCTTGGCCACCACAGTGATCTCATAGGTGGATTTTGCATTTTCTCCAAACATCCTGGTTGAGCGCACCTCCCCGTTCACCTGGTCGATCTCAAAGAAAGCCCTGTCCCCCTCCGAGATGGTGTAGGTCAACCGGCCGTTCTCCCCCTCATCGTAGTCGTCTGCTTTGACCTGGGTGACCATGTAACCCACCCCTGCGTTTCTAGGGATGGAAACCTCCGCCGTGCCATTAACCAGGGGAGGGTTGGTCATGACAGGTGTGTTGTCGTTGACGTCCAGAACCACAATGCGCACGGTGGCGTTGCTGGACAAAGATGGGTTACCATTGTCTCTGGCCAAAACTTTAAAATCAAAAGTCCTGGTGTATTCGTGGTCGAACGATCTCATGGAGTAAATGCGGCCCGATGGGTTTATACTGACATATGTGTTTACATCCATGTGCTTAATCTCACCGGGGACTATGGAGTATGAAACTGTGCCATTCATTCCCAGATCCGGGTCTTCTGCTGCCACTTCCAGCAGACACGAGCCAGGGAGGTTATTCTCCATCACCATCTCCTGATAGTGGGGCTTTAAGAAGAGGGGAGGGTTGTCGTTTTCATCCGTGACTTTGACAACCAGTGATTTTGTGGCGCGTAAAGGCGGGATGCCGCTGTCCTCCGCTTGGATGGTCAGGTTGTATGTGTCCTTCTGCTCTCTGTCCAGTCTGCCATCCACCAATATAGTGGAGAAGCTTTCATATTCTTGGAGTCTGAACGGCACATTTCCCTGGAGCCTGCATTGCACTTTGCCGTTTGCTCCAGAGTCCTTATCAGACACCCTCACTAAGGCAATGACATATCCGCGCTGTGCATTTTCACTAACTTCCACCATCTCCGTGTTGAGCGAGAGTAAACTGATGACGGGCGGGTTGTCGTTCATATCCATCACATTCACCGTGACTTTGCAATGGGCCGGGATGGAGTTTGGACCTAAATCTTTGGCTTGGACGTCAATTTCGTATATCTGCGTGGTTTCATAATCCAAAATGCCGTTGACAGTGATGATCCCAGACCTGAGGTCAATTTTGAAAGCATCCCTCGTTTTCTCTGTGACGTAACTGTTGAATGAGTACACAATCTCTCCATTAGTGCCCTCGTCAGGATCCGTTGCGTTCAAGTCTATGACTAACGTGTTGATAGGGGAGTTCTCCATCACATTGACTGTGTAAACGGGTTCATCAAACACAGGGTTGTTGTCGTTGGAGTCAATGACTTTGATATTTAACTGGACTGCGCCTATCTTTGGAGGGTCTCCTCCATCTTCTGCGCTTATTTCGTATGTATAGTGTGACTGTGTTTCCCTGTCTAATGATTTTTGCACCACAAGCTCAGCTATCTTGGAGCCATCCCCTCTGGTCTTTATTTCTAGTCCGAAGAGCTCATTTGGGGTGATGGAATACGACTGCACTCCAAAGATCCCCGAGTCCGGATCGCTTGCCCCCTCTAGGGGAAACCTGGTACCAGGGGAGGCATTCTCTGAAATTTCAATGTCAATGTGGCTCGTTGGGAATCTGGGTGCGTTATCGTTCAAATCCTCAATTTCAACTTTGATGACACAGATCTCCATTGAGTTTGACATCACTTCTAGAGAAATAATGCACTTTGGGTTCTGTCGACACACTACATCCCGATCTATTTTCATTTGGGTTGTAAGAATTCCGCCCGGACTGAGTTCCACCCATCGCGGTTCAGAATTGGAAATAACCCTTAAATACGGGGGCTGCGGTGCGATCTGAAAACCTTGCTTTAGTGCGTCCTTTGTCACATTTCCAATCACTGACCCGGGCTTCATCTCCTCGTTTATTCCATATTTAAGGTTGATAACAGCCTCAGCCCCGGCCCAAAATAAGAGGAGCACAATAATTAATTGTATTAATTCCATATCCTTGGTTTGCATTGTACCTGTTGAGTGTTTCCTCTCTGCTCTAAGCCCTAACAATTAAGCACAAAAACGGAGAAAGCAGGTAACACGCATCAAATGGCTCATCTCATTTAAAAAAAAAAAAAAGAACAAAAGAAAAAAGTCCAGCGAAATCGTTTGGATGCCGGATAGCTCTCGAAAATGGAAATTATATCATGGTTCGGAAGGGTTTTAATTCTAACAAGTGCCTTAACCTACTTTTCTCGTCTCAGGCAAAGCACATCCTCCGGTCTAGTGCTGCGGACGAAACATTGGGGACGACAGACCAGTGAAAACATGCTGAATCTTCTCACAACAGTGATTTAACCATGTAAATCCGTGCAGATCTTATCAAGCGGCAAACCGGTCTTACACACGACTCGTGATGAAGTGTCCATTTTCAAATGGATCGAAGAAGGGGTGAATGCTTGGACTGCATAGGCATAAAATCAGAATTCCTTGTGAGCAAGTCCAGAAAAAAAAAAAAAAAAAGATTCAAATCATCCGTGCAGATAAAGTAACGGGGCTCAGAAGTCCGCGTTGAAATACTCCGCTTTGACCGCTCCGGCGTGTTTGATATATTACAACTACTGATAAAATGTCCTCTTCAAATAGGGTTTTTAAATTGCACATATGGTGAGGAGAAGGAGAAACAACAACAAAAAAAAGCTTATTCGGTCTGGAGACACAACATCATTCAACAGCTCAAGTTCGAGTCCGAATACGTTTGCGCAAAGAATAAAAGGGTGAAATTGCAGGGATGTCTCATCACATCACTGAAGTCCCGATTACCTTTTTTTTTGGGGGGGGGGTATTATTATTTCCAGCCGATTGAATCTTTCATCCCATCCGCAAGTCTCGAAGCTTTTACTTACTAATTAATTTCCCCGTGTCTCACTCGCGAAAAAAAAGCTTCACGTATCCCGATAATTAGTCCATGAAATAGAAAAAAAAATCCCTTAAAAATTATAGCCGACAGCCTGTGGGAGGGAACGATGCAAGAGCCTAGTGGATGTACAAAACCCAATTCATGTTGGGGCTGCTGCAGACTAGAGAAGCACAGTCGCCTATATCCAGCCCAGTAGAGACAGGCAAGAAGAAGAAGAAGAGGAGAAAAAAAGAAAAAGAAGCCACCACTCGTTGCCAGTAGGCTGTCTAGTTGACTCCCAACAAGCGCTCCTTTCGCTTCACTGGTGCAAACTGGAGGACGCGCAGCTCAGAGCCGAGCGCTCAGTCTCAGGACCCGCAATCCCCTCAGCCAATCAGAGGTTACACAGGAGGGCTGGGGAGCCTCGAGTGGGCGGGGCGAAGTACAGCAGCCGTACAGCGGCCAACTACCTGTTCTCTTGCAGATGGACGACTCAACGGGCAATCACGGAGTACAAGTTGAGACACGAAGCTGTGTATTAGATGATGGTTAGATCAGTGGTACCAAAAGTGGGGTACGGGGACCCGTGAGAGTTTTTCAACGGGTTCCCGTGGGTCCTACTTAAAAAAAAAAAAGAATGACACATACATTTCCCCCAGAAGAGCCCGGGAAAGGATGCTAATGATATTTTTTTTTCCACAAACCTTATTCCTTCCAGGTTTCTTTCTTAAAAGTATCCCGAGGACGAAAAAAAAAAATTGCCGCACTTTCTGGGTGGATTATTATGGTCCTGTCGTCTACGGCACCGTGGAAGTTAGTAACATCCCCGAAGAAAGCCCTTATATCTAATCTGAGGCAAAGTGTAAGCCTGTTGAACTACACACTGTTGCAACTGTAAGCATTGCGTTACATCAGATGAGATATTCTCTTGCGTTAAACGTGCGCCATTCTGAACTCGCAGGAGTCAGGCTGAGGCAATTCCCAATGATGAACAAGCGATATAGATTATAGTTTTCATGTACCAACACTGGGAAAAAAAATCTTGCCATAGAGCAAATCGATACATAACAAACCACATTTTTTTTCTCCATTGGCGTAACGAAAATCAAAGGGTTTCCTTCTAAATATTACCCCTTGAGCGCCTGCGTCAATTGCACCAACACACACACACACACACACACACACACACAGGGACATATAGTTAAACACAATATATTATAGCCTCTAAAATGTCAAGAACACACGCTGGTCAGTAATTGGTTTCACTTTAAGGTCACAACCAATAGTTCAGGCCTCCTTCCCTGTACCTGTTACTGTCAGTGATATATAATGAATTGATGTTGGCACTGAATAATTTCAGATTCAAATACCACGGTGTTTTACGCGTCGTATTTTTTTCGTTTTTTTTAACAAAGGATCGCATGTATATATATATATATATAATTATATAGAATTTATATACATATATATATAGATAGATAGATAGATAGATATAAATTTTTTTTTGGACGGAAAATGAAGTATTCGAGCTTATTTTGTTTCCCATCAGTGGCCAAGCCCGTGTTTAAAGGTTAATAATGAGGTGGGTGGATTACAACTTCCAGTCCGTCGGTACAATCATCAGAAAGAACAGGAGCGACGTGATATTTATTAGCTCGTTATTGAGCGCGCGCGTGCCCCCACAACTATCTCCGTGTGTGATTCGGGCCGACGTCACCATCAATGCTCCTCATTTCTTTCACCCTGTCATTGTCAGCCAATAAAACTAAGTAAACTATTCTACCACTGGGAGGGATGGATGTAAAGATTCTCTATACGAGCGCATTATTGCACACTCTCCTCAACCTCAGCCTCACTCTTCTCATTCACACACACGCATGCGCACAAACGCGCGCTCTCACACACACGCTCTCTCCTCTCTCACTCTCGCACAACACACTCTCGCCCTCTCTCTCTCTCTCTCTCTCTCTCTCTCTCCGCCCATGCAGACGTTTCCTTGCCTCTTCACCACCAGCACGTTCAGCCGCCATCACATCCTGTCGAGGGCAGACCGATTTCAAAGTCGCAAGGGTGACACCTAGCGTCCGCATCCGCTCCAGTCTGCTCCTCACTCTGTCCCTTCACCCCCAGACCCCTTCTCACCCGACGAAAAACAAAAAGTGTGCTACAAGAATAACAATTGAAACGGCCCGGCAAATCAATGTCCTCTTTCTACTGGAATTGAAGTAGTCAGTTTGACCACAGTTCATTTGCTGTCTAAGGGGGTGAATGAGTACTAAGCCATATCCAATGCACTGTTCATCAATAAACAAATGAAAGGAAGGAGAATATATATATATATATATATGGTCATCGCCATGGTTGAAATTCATGTTTCATATTTATTTGTCTTGTTGTTTAAGCCATAAAGACCCAGTGCTGTTGTTGTGTCAGCTCCCAAATTTGAAAAAAAAATCTATATAAAATAGAATAGAATAGAACTTTATCCATCTAACCTTTCTGAAGGGATTTAGTCATTAGAAAAAGTGACTTTTCAGTCAAATATATCACTGACTAAACACAAAACTAAACATTTCCATCCACAGCCATTGATTGAACCAGATTTGTTTTCCTGGGGAATCGGTGTTGTAAAAGATGGTGGCGTTACCACGGTAACTACGGAGCCTCTGAACGTCCAAATAGATCATATGTCTCTCTTTGGGTCTTTATGTGTTAAGAAAAAACTCCAAACTTTGAGGTTTGATATCAGAGCAGTTGTATTGTGACGATCGGCATCAAGTCTTGATAGTAAATAAATATTATTATCACTTGTATCACAACAATCTACAAATAATCGTGAAAAAATAAAAATAAATAAAAAGAATAATTGAAAGTAGCTGCACTATCTGTAATAGAGTCTCTGTTAAAAGGCTTCGGATAATTATGTTCTTGGGAAATATTTTCTCCTCTCTTGTGTAATGCACTCACATCTTTTTGCAAACAGATAAACATAAAGAAAGCGACTCGTTTGTTCCTTCAAGAAATATCCCAGTCACATAAGGAGCTCACCACAAAAAACTTTAAGCGCATAAATTCTTAATGTCAGCAAGTTAAACAACCGTAGGCAGTGGCAGGGGACGTTACCTTCCACTGGGCTTTCTTATGGTGTTGTATGACATAGTGCACGCTAAACTGTGTGTGTATCACTCTAACACAATGGCTGAGCTTTACTCTGTTGAACCCACTGTAAACTGAGCCACTTCCACGGGTTAAGAGTGTCAACTCAAATACTTAATAGGAAAAAAAGCAGTCTGTCTGTCTCTTTCTCTCTCTCTCTCTCTGTCTCTCTCTGTCTATCTATTAGTTAGTTAGTTATTTAGTTAGCTAGCTAGTTAGACAAAAAGGCAGACAGACAGGTCCATTAGTTATTTAGTTAGTTAATTAGCTAGACAAAAAGACTTTATCTTCTGTCTCTTTTGTCTCTATACAGTCTACCCATCTATAACACTTATAACATCTATCCATCTATAACATCTATACATCTATAGCATCTACAACATATATCCATCTATAACATCTACCCATCTATAACATCTACAACATCTATCCATCTATAACATCTACAACATCTATCCATCTATAACATCTACAACATCTATCCATCTATAACATCTATAACACATTCATATAACATCTACAACATTTATACATCTATAACATCTATAGCATATTCATCTATCGCATCTACAACATATATCAATCTATAACATCTATAACATATTCATATAACATCTACAACATTTATCCATCTATAACATCTATAACATATTCATCGATAACATCTACAACATATATCCGTCTATAACATCTATCCATCTATAGCATCTGTAACATCTAGTAATCTATATCTAACATACATATGTTATGTCACTCATTCACTTTCTGAATCCGCTTTATCCTTTGACGGGTCGCGAGGGGTCACTGGAGAATATCCCAGCTACTCAAGGGTGAAGGCAGGGGAAACCCTGGACAAGTCGCCAGTTTATCGCAGGGATCATTCACACACATTCATACACCAGTGAAGTGTCTTGCCAAGGACACAATGGCACATGACCAGGACAGAGCGGGGATCGAACTGCAAACCCTTTGGTTATTGGACAACCTGCTCTACCTGCTCTGGAGCAGTGGAGCAGTAGAGCGGCTTGTCCAATAACTGAAGGGTTGGTGGGTAGAGCCCATATGTAACATCTATCCATCTACAACATCTATCCATCTATAAGACCTATAACATCTATAATCTATATAACAAACGATAACCAATGAGTGCAACTGAACAGTAATTCAGCATTGTGATGTTTGATGGTCACACCCCTGTCCTTCTCATCTGTTTATTCGAATATTTTGGTTTATTTTTTTTAACGCCATGACTTTGCTCATGGCTACAGTTCGGAATAGAGACTTTTGCATTTAACCCTATAACAACAGGGTTATTAAACATCCCGCGGCCAACTGTGGACTGGAAGTTTCTTGTCTAATTTGGAGTGCTACTGTGTATAATGTGCTAAGAGGGTTAAAAATGTAGCTGATAGTTTTACCCCTGTAGTTCACTGTGGTTAAAAAAAAGCAAAAAAAAAAAGCAACAGCATTGCCTGAAGCTGTAGGGTTGGTCATAAACTATAGTGCAGTAATTTAGTATTCCTTCTCTGGGAGAGTGCTGGCATACTGTATTTCATTTATGAGCTACAATCTACCTCTATACACTTCTGGCTATTGATGTTTCTTTCTGTTCTTTATTGATTTTCCCACTATATTTAAAATCCTTAAATTTTCCTTTGTGAGCACTGGCACGTTAACCATTGCACATTTGCAATTGTGACCACTTTGGTTGGTCAATGACAGAAAGCAGAAAGCCACTGGAAGGAGAACAGTATCTTCCACTGATTCTTTGAACAGTCCATCATTCCGGTCCAGATCTGGATCCGAATTGCATTTTATAATCTATAGTGTTTCCACATTATCACTGCTGCATGTGCAAATGTGTGGCTCGTCTGGGTGATAATAAACATAAGGGTGTTATTTCGTTGTGTTATTTTGTCACGCGTCAGACATTCAATGCAAAGATCATAGCTGAAGTTTGACTACAGCTTTATCAAATTCAAGCTATTTTCAAGAAAAGAGAGTAAAACGGTGGCAAAAAAGGCAAATCATTCATCTGAACCAACTCAATTATGAATATCTGAGTATTTTTCCCATTTATTGTCAATTGACGTAGTTTACATTCAACATCCAAGTTAGATTTTTTGATAATACAGACACATATATATGGTGTTTGATATTCACAATAAACATAAATAAATAATATATATTTCTACATGTATGATTAATGATGAATTAAGTTATAATTATAATTATTCATTAATAACAATAATAAATAATTACTATATTTATAATAATATACATAATAAATATGCCTGTTTATTTATAACTATGTTCATTTGTGTTTGATAGGTCTTTAACAGCTGATCAAATGGTGATTCGTTAAATTAGCCCAGTAGCGTCGGAGTGACAATAGCTTAAGACTTATACATTTATCGCTTGTCAACGATGATGGTTGATAAACATGGAGTAATTATTGAAATGTTAATTGAATAAAGGGTGTTACTGTCTTGCACAAGGGAGTAAACTTACTGTAAATAGCATATATTGCACCTGATGATTTGGTGTTGTATATTTCACTATAATTATCTCCATCGGGGAAGTTGGATTTCATTGTCATTTGTCTGTTTATTTGTTGGTCTACTTGTGTAGCGGTTGATGATAATGATGATTAATTGTCAAAGTCAGGAGAAAATCCACACAAATTATTGTCTTTTTTTTTAACATGGTGTGTAACAATCGTGTCTGTGTTGAAACACATCTGATGGGTGTTAATATTTTAAAAACGTGTATAAGATTAGGTGGATCTTGAAGAGTTGAAGGTTGAGGTCAGAGACAACATTATAAAACGGAGTCTGGGATTTATTATTAGTATCTTTGATGAAATTGAGTTCATTTTTAAGAAGTGAATAAGGGTACTCTCTAGACTATGGACCCAGACGCAGACCAGCTTGATTTCAAAATAAAGGTTTTTATTTTAGGTTCTCAAAGAACATCCAACAGTTACTGATTAATGAATTAGTTTCATAAACTGATTTGGAAATAACAAAAAGCACCGGAAAAACTCGGGAATAATATTATTTAATTGATCAACCAAAAAAAAAAACACAACGGGAAAACAATAATCCAAAGATAGAACAAATTAAAAACACTCAATTTGAGGAGAAATATTCTTAAAGGACAACTTCCACAAACATAAACTAAACAACTAAAATTACTCTACCGAGGAATCTTTAACAATTTAGAAGGCCATGACTAACCAAGTGATCACAAGATTAGACTATACAATATTCAAGACTACACTAAACTATTACCATACTCACGCAAGGTGGACAAGGGCAGGACAGGACGAGAATGCTCTCAAGGAAAGACAAAAAATGATCTGACAAGGACAGGGAATCACAGCTAGACTTTTATACACAGGGGAATCACAAAGGTGAAACACATTGAGGGTAATTGATGACAAGACGCAGGTGGGGGAAGGAATCTGGATGTGACGCTAGAGACACACGAGGAGAGCACGCAGACTGGAACAGGAAGCTGACCAAAATAAAGTACAGAAAATACAAAAACACAACTTGACAAGACACAGATCATGACAGTTTCACAAGAACATCGTATTGTATTATAGGATGTGTGGACGTCGTAACGTTTGTTTGACTACATTACTGTGTTTTGATCAAGAGATGTATGCATGGAGTGAGCATTATATTTGATAGATTATTTCAAGTATAGGTAATGCATCTAAGAGAATGTTTTGTTTCTGTAGATGGGTGTATCTGCGTGTGTTTGTGTGTGTGTTTGTGTGTGTGTAAAAATATACTCCAGCAATAGTAGTGCTACACTGGAGGCTGATAACTAAAAAACAACCTATGAAGGTATATATTTATAAATACATATATTTACACTGTAGCCTGATTACTTTAGCATCAGGTGTTGTTTTAGCTGTGGCATCTTTGAGTCATTGTCCTGCGGAAGGAAAAATAGAAGTTGGAAATCAAATTGAATTTCCATAAATGATCTTACTGACATTAAACTACCGTGATGCTATGTCAAGGGGCATTGTCTAGTTCAAGTTAATTCAAAGTATGTGGCAAATTATTAGTCTGATCCCATTTCACCAGTTGTTAATCAAGATAGGTTTACATTTGAGGGAAAACCACAGCTTCCATAGTTGTATTTCTGTCTATATTTACCAACAGTGTGTGTATTTAAATCATGCCTTGGTTTTGTCTGTAACAGCGGAAGTCCTTTAAGGCCACAAAGAGGTTTATTCTCAGACATGAAGACAGAAGGCATAGTGAGACTGTTTAAGGTCATGGGAATTTCACCACCTTGAAAGGGTTTTTTTCTGGAGCATATTGTATCTTTGCTGAAAGCTTCAACCAGTAGTTGAAAGTACACAGCTGATTTCATGTCGTTTTTTTTTTCCTCCGCTGCCAAGGAATCACACATGTCTCTAGTCTGTCCCTGCTGCTTGCTTGGAAAGGAATATAAGCTCCTCTGACAGATGCTGGCATTATCACCCCTATGTGCTGCCCAGCGCTGGAACTTGGCCCACGCACAAATATGGACTTACAGGAGCTAGCATAAGACTGCAGAGACAGACAGCGACGCATTGATTCTGAACGGACAAGATGGCAGTGCTTATTTTGGCTGAAGACGACGTTATTATTATGGTCTTCGTCTGTATGGCTTCTCAAAAAAATTGATTCCTCCTGAGCACCCCTTGCTAGAGGCATAAAAAGGGGAAGGGGAACCGACAGGCTTAATCGAACGGACCTCTGGTCAATGACGTTACGCCCTCCACTCTATTCCATGCCATGTCTGTCCATGATACATCAATTAGCATCAACTCTCACCATCCATCTGTGGTTTTACTCAATCCCCAGGGTGCACCACCATGCCTCCAGTACAACTCTATGACTACAGCTATATACCAGTATTATTTTTTTCTCTATTTCTCACACTATTTTTTGTTGTTGTTACTTCGCTGGTGGTTGCTTTTGTGCTACTTTAATTTAATCCTGTTTTTAATCCAAATTTCCCCAAAATGCTGGCCTGGGACCTCCATCTTGGCTGAGTCAAGGAGGAAGTGTACACAGTGCAGCTTTGTGTCATTCACTCTTAATACCCCTCTATGCTCCCTTCACTTTATTATGATCGAGCATGTGGATGTAAATCTTTAATATTTGAGACTGCGTATTTTGTTTTATTTTATTTAACATAATCCATGTTTCTGTAGGATAGAGCTTTACCTCTGAAGTGCCACTTGGTGCATCTTCATTATTCTGCAGGACAATGGTGCACCACATGGGTTCAACTCTATGTACCTGAGCAGAACGGTTCTGTGTTATTTTGTCTTATTTGTTTTGTTTTGGCTCATTTTGTTTTTTTTAGTTTTCTTCTTTTGTCCTCCAATGACATACTAAGGTAAAAATTTATCATTGATCCCAATGTGAATCAGGCGGTTCACTTATTTATGGTTTTGGTTAGTTACGTTTATTTTAGTTTTTTGTTTTGTTGGATTTTGTCTGTTGTCTCTGATCCTGCCATCATGGGCAGCAGTAGAGAGCATCTTTCAATTTGATACAATCTCCGAAAATGGGAAAAAGTTTTCTCAACAGGGACAAATGAAATGAACATTATCGCTATTACCTGGGATGAGTGGGAAAGTGTTGCAGATGGTCCTGTGCGGAGAATGGACATGGCCCTGGTTACATACAAATGCAAATGAGTGGGAGAATGGTTGAACACGGCTGTTTGAAGTCATGCGGTTGGTGGGGTTCCTGATCATCAAAAGCGGCAGTCATTTAATATGCAGTTTGTTGATGTTTAAACAATTAATAATTAGTAACCCAATGACCCATTTGCTTCTGAAAACGAAACATGTTTAAGAGAAGCTTGTTCTATTTGCGCATAATTGGTTTAGCTATTTATGCTGTTAGATGGCAATTAACAGACTTTGTGTACAGTCCTCTCATGTTTCCAGCCAAATGTGTTCTCAGTGTTTCTGTCTGAAAGCCTGTATGATAAATAACAGTTTCAAGTCTAAATGCTTATTTGTTAAAAAGTACTCTTTTCAAAGTGGAATTATGCTTTCAGAAAAATGTCCATTAGCTTTATTCCTGGTTATTTAAAATACTACTCTTCTAGTTTTTCACTTAAAACTACTGTGGAGTGTAATAAAATTGAGTTTAAAACAGAAATTCAGACAGTTTTATGGGCTTCCTCTCCGTGCTAAATAAATGTATGCTCCCATCTGAACTGGATGGGAGATAACAAAATGTCTCTTTTTTTTTTTTCTTGGAGTGGCTTTAGAAGGATGAGTTCTTTTTGGCGTTTTCCCTTCCGGGTCAACACAGCAAATCCAATTCGCACATTTCATTTGGCAGGAGTATTTTTTATTTTTTTTTTTTTACGTCAGGTGACCTTCCTGACACAACCGGGCTTTAATCAGCACCATGAGACACACACCCCCTTGTGGTTGATAGTAGGCAATAGAGTGAAGGGTCTTGCCCAAGGACCCACTGAGCGCTCATCCAGGGAATCGAACCCGGATCCCCTTACCAACTGAGCTATCCATCTGCTTGGCTTTAGAAAATGATTACATTATCAACAATCTTATGAAAAATATATTCAGAAATCTATAGTTTAGCATATACCAGGAACCAGTGGCGGGCCGTGCATCTCAGGCGTGGGCCTGCAGTGATTCCCTACCCGACTTAATCCACCTCTTAAAACCATAATTCTGATCTATGGCTCTACACATGATACATTTAGACCAGGGGTCAGCAACCCAAAATGTTCAAAGAGCCATATTGGACCAAAAAAACAAATCTCTCTGAAGCCGCAAAAAATTAATGTCCTTATATAAGCCTAATGTGAAGGGAACACACAGGCTATAAGTGTAAATTAACTATATTAGCATACTATCAAAATGAATAAGTGTGCTACAAATACATAACAAGCATTCATAATTAAAAGTTTATTTTCCCTGCAGTGGGAAATTCCTAAATTTCTGACTCCACAATGGGGAATCAAACTCCAACCTACCGTGTAACAGGCATGGATACTGACCACTATACTAACGAAGAGACTGTTACTATCACTGTGCTATTCGATGTTGGGTGCTTTAAGTTTAATTTTCATTACAACTATAATACATTATTTTTCGTTGGTGAAATTATAGAAATACAAATAAGAAATCAGATCTTTTGTATCATTTTCGAAGGAAAAAATGCAGTCCTTCTCGAACCTCACAATCAGAGTTCCATACCTGCATAACAGCGCTGTGTCCGATATCGATCATATCACAGACTCATCAAAGGCAGTTGAGTTAATGGAGCTGAAGTAATGTCCATGATTTGGTGATTGGTGATGTTTCCATTTGCAGAGAGATGCATGTCTTTCATTTTCTGTATTACCTTGGTTTTGTTTTTGAAGTCCGAAAATAGGTGCTCTGATATTTTCGTGAAACAGTCTTGTTCCTGTTGGCACATTTGTTTATCATTTTTGCTAATTTTGACTGTATTTCTGCATTGGGTTGCAACAAAACTCTCAGCAGTAGTGGAGTTTGGAGTTAACCTCCACTTCTGTTACAGGAGTTTTAACTCCTGTAATTTCTCCAGAAGCCCTGTAATCGCACTTGTTCTGTCCCTCCACTCGGTGGTCGGCTGCAGATGTATGGTTGCCTTCTCTGAAAATGTCTTTATAAATGTTATTTAACAACTTCTTCCTTGAACCCTCTGTTCTCATTAGCTATCTTTGGCTTTCTCCCTTTGGGATCCCTGGTCCATACCGTCCAGTTTGTTTATAACAGCCATGCGCACCAAGCTGCGCTGAAACGTGTGTCGCCTGCTGTGACGCAACTCTTCGTTGATGGAAATGTTGAAATTGTATATTTATTCTAAACATTTTTACAGCATTGGAAAATGTTAAGAATGTTTGTATCATATTTGTGCTCCTACAGAAACCATATTAAAACAAAATTATATGCCCCCACCATCTTTTTCCATTTTCATATATTTTTGAAAATACTCCAAGGAGCCACAAGGAGGGGGCTAAAGAGTCGCATGTGCCGACCCCTGATTTAGACCAAAACACATACAACTGCATCACCTGAACATAATGTCAAGTATAACACAGTTTTATTAGTCTACTCAGTAGACCAGTGCTTTTCAACCTTTAATTAACCTTTTATTTCTTTCGGCTTTTTTCCTTCCAGGGTCCAGCCATCCATCCATCCATCCTCAACCGCTTATTTGGGGGCTGGGTCACAGGGGCAGCAGTCTAAGCAGGGATAGGGTTAGGGTTCTTCCAGAGGGACCCCAAGGCGTTCCCAAGCCAGCCTAGAGACATAGCCTCTCCAGCGTGTCTTGGGTCTGCATCGAGGCTGCCCCCTGGAGGGACAGACGCTGCACCGATTCGCCTGTCGATCTCACGCTCCGTTTTGCCCCCACTCGTGAACAAGACCCCGAGATACTTAAACTCCTCCACTTGGGGCAAGGACTCCCCACCGACTTGGAGAGGGCACACCACCTTTCTCCGGTCGAGAACCATGGCCTCGGCTTTGGAGGTGCTGATCTTCATGCCAGCAGCGTCACACTCAGCTGCGAACTGCCCCAGTGCATGCTGAAGGTCCAGGTCTGACGGAGCCAACGGGACCACATCATCTGCAAAAAGCAGAGCCGAAATCCTGAGGTCCCCAAACCGGACCCCCTCCAGCACCTGGCTGTGCCTAGAAATTCTGTCCATGTAAGTAATGAACAGAACCAGTGACAGAGGGCAGCCCTGCCGGAGTCCAACATGCACTGGGAACGAGTCCGACTTACTGCCAGCAATGCGAACCAAGCTCCTGCTCCGAGAGTACAGAGACCAGACAGCATTTAGCAAAGGGCCCCGGACAAATAAGTGAATGGCTATTCAAAGGAAAAAACAATAGAGCTCAATAACATCAGTGATCACAAAGTCGAACAGTAAATATTGAAACTGTACTAAGAACAAATATCAGTTCAACAAACAACGACTGCAATAGTACACGGCAGTACCAAAAAAAACCCCACAGCAACTGTGTCCCAGTCCACACTGGTCAACTCACTAGCCTGCTGTGATGCGCGGTTATGCGCGCATGGTCTGACCATCAGTGGGTCTGACCATCACTGGAGTCACTACTCCAGTGATGGAGTATCCATCCATGGAGAATCCATTGACTTCAGGATGATAGGCTGATGCCTACATTTTAATGTCATGCGATCTGCCCACAATACCTTCACGATCGACTGGTAGATCGCGATCGACATATTGGGCACCCCTGAATATTAGGTGAAATTGGAAAATTTCACATGGCACACCTGACTGTCTCTCACGACACACCAGCGCAGTAGACTAATAACAGACAAACAAAAGGAACTGACATTGATCAGATATAGGTCTCTACGCCGCCAGTGTTCGCAGGTGCATCTGGCACTGTCCGACCCAGGTGCCGGTCAGACCTGGGTCTGTGTGTGGGTCTGGGTCTATGGGTTGAAAAAACTAAAACAACTTGTTACATGCTACACAAATGATCCATTTCTTTATTTCCTGTTTATCACATTGACATGCCTACTCAGGTCTGTTCTGCGCAGCTTTGCATAGCTCCGCCTCTCTCTATCATGTTTCCAATCAAAATATGTGCACGTGCTGACGCTGTAGTCCTGCTAGCTGCCCTAGTGAAGCCAAACTTGACACTGATTGGTTAATGCCAAAGGTCCGTTCTCATTCACTTTAAGATAAGTACCATTACTGTCACTTCTGAAGGCCTAGAGGCAAATTTTGGACCCTCATTTGGACCTGACAACACATGATAGTGAATAATGATTTGGTGAAAACTCTAACAAAAACCCGCCCTCTAAATCTCCACCTGGGGCTGGAAGATGAGTAACCAACTTAGGAAAGCTATGAAATAAAGAGTATAGACTATAGGGAATAATTTAATTAATATTTGTGGAAAAAAATATGTATTAAAAATATATTCCTGATCATGTTTATGCCAGCAGAGAAGGCCTTGCTGGTCTTGATAGTCCACCACTGCCGGGTACATTTTGTTCACTTACTCAATTCCATCCCACTGCCTGGGGGCACCTATTAAAACCCAGGATGTGCTTTATACAATCTTTGATGTTTTGTCATTTACTGGGGTATTTCTCCCAAATGAACAAAGTACATCTTTAACACATTTCATTTTTACCCCAGAAAGAGAAAAATATTGACCACAGAGCAACATCTTTTTAAACATTCCTGAATGAGAACTCAATCATTGTACATAGCTTTTTTCAACACTTAAGGCAAAGCATTCCAGAAAAGAATATATAATGTATATATATTTTAATCAAGGTCTTTTGGACCGATCCTGCAGTATTGATTACAGATTTAGTGGAGCTCCATGTTTCTGAACACTTATATTTAACAATCCTTCTGTCATTTCCCTAGCATGAGGCACAATAGGTGTAATCACAAGCATAACAATATCCTGGAGATTTCAGTTTGATCTGATTACTCTACTTGGAAAAATCAATCGTCCTTGTTAGGAGGCCTATAATGTTAAAGAAAAGGGAAAAAAGAAGAAAAAACAGCACAAACAATAGCGAGGCTCTGAATAGACAATAGACAGGATCTGCAAACACACAGGTTTCTGTTCACCTGGCGTATGGTCAATTAGTTTTGTGTTGGTGTGTTTATTCAGTGTCAGTTCTGATTAATAGGCACAACATGGTAGATAGAACACCTGAAATGTAGTATGGTGCCTGGGTGGGACATTGTTGCCATCTGATACCATCTCCAGAACACAGTGCTTATCTCCTCACCCCCTTGGGGGTGTTTACAGCTGTTTTCTAGTCAAGACAAATTAGCAAGCCTGTGTACCTCTTTCACCCCCCCACCCCCAGAGTCAGGCGGTGAGTGGAGACATTATGGTCACTACTTCTCAATGCACCTGTGGATTAGCATGTTCAGGTTGAACAACCTTTTCATAACGGGGGTCACTTTA
>JAPTHA010000002.1:7572104-7583689 GCA_029814585.1 Gymnapogon annona
AATGGTGTATTTTGTCTATGATGTGTTTGTATACGTGTATGTATATGTGTGTGTATGATGTGTGTTTATGAAAATGATGTGTATTTATGTATACGATGAGTGTATATGTGTGTATAAAGATGATGTGTGTTTATGTATATGATGTGTGAACGTATAGGAGTATGTGTATGTATATGAGGTGTGTGTCTGTTTGGATGGATTTTACAAACAGTTCACACTTCATATGTGCGTGTATGTATATGATATATGTATATGTATTTGTGGGTGTATGGGCATGATGTTTGTGTCTGATTGTGTGTATGTATTTAACAAATAGACACACACTACATATGATATGTGTGCATGTATGTCTATGTGCGTGTATATTTATGATGTGTTTGTGTGTGTGTCTGTGTGTCTATGTATATGTTGTGGGTGTATGTATATGATATGTGTGTCTGTGTGTGAATTCCACTGATAGAGTATACATTTACAAGACTCTGAATTGCTGGGTTCTTCCCAGTGCAGTGAATGAGAGGCTGTATTTCCCTTTTCACCGCTAAATATGACATTTGAAAGTTAAATTGTTCACATAACCTTGTAGAATTGACTGCAGAGCTCCTTGTACTGTCGACACTCTAAGCTGTAGCACTTCTCAGTCTTCCTATGTCCCTGATTCCACTGCTTAGCAAATTGTCAGACAACCTACAAAGAGAATTATGGGCCCTGAGGGTCTTGGGGAAATTGCACCACTGGCAGTTTTATCTGGGGGAGCTGCAGGGCCTAGACAATGCTCCACTTAAGTATGATGACAGACTAGAGGGGATGTACCCAAGCCTTCTCTATAAACTTCACAAAAACCCTCACAGCTGAAAACTACAACTCCTGGCATTCCTTGCTGAAGTTGTCGCTGTAGGGCAAAAGTCAAGCACCATATATTTAGCCTATGCACCAACTTGAAGACAGAAAACATACCATATCATTCTGGATGTGTTCTATTAGTAAAGTCAGTTGGAAGTATTTTTTGCTGCTCTATAGAACACAAACAGTCCTCCATTCATTTGAATTGTGACAAACAAATGGCTTTGACAGCCTTCATGAATCCTACGTGGGAATCGTCTATCATAAGAACGGGCTCTGAGCTGAAAACAAATCAAAGTACAAACCCAGACAGTTGACTTCCAGTCACAGACCACAGCCGGCAGGTTGGTACGCGTTCGCCTTTGGTGTGTTTGCATGTAGTCTGCTGCAGGGGGATCATAACGGAGGAAGATAGACCTCCAAATGCATGCGCACATTTGGGGGAGTACATACGCTTTGATGTGTTTATTAATACACAGACAGAAAATTCCTGCAGGGATCAGGACGAGACACCAGAAAGACTGAGCGTTGCTCGCTGCTGCTGCTTCATATGCAAGAAGCTCATTTTTCTTTCATTTGTAGATTAACATGCTACTTTGATTTCTTGGCTGCCTCTTTGTAATTTGAATGAAACACTGCCTATGACTCATGTGGTTCACTTATTTATGTTTATTTATCTATATATTTATTTATGTAGTTTTTTCTTTTTTGTTTTCTTTTTGTCGTAATACCTGTTTTGTAGTTTTTTTGTGCTCTTCGTGTGTATGTGAGTTTATTTTTGTGTGTGTCTTGTACTATATTTTATTTATTGATTTAAATTGCACAATGTTTTGACCTGAGCGCCTAATTTCGTTACATAACTGAGTGTAATGACTATTCTATCCTGTTGTGGGTTGGGGATGTCGTCTTGTAGTGTATGAATGCAACTGTAATATTGCCTAATGTAAAAATCTAAATACAATAATTGTCATGATCCATGGTCAAGTTGCTGTTTGTCACCCCTGTTAGACTTTTATTTTGATGATTTCCTGTTCTGTGTCTCCCTCGTGTCATCTTGCGTTTCCCTTCTAGGCTCCTCCACGGCTGTGTCTTGTCTCCAATCACCCCTCTTGTGCCCAGCTGCCCTGATTACCCAGTGTATATATGTGCTGTGCTTCCCCTTGCCTTTCGTCAGTCTGTTGGATGTCTTGCCTTGTCAACACTGTCATTCCAGCCTTGTTTCAGTCTTGTGAATCTCCTCAGTGAGTATTGTTTAGTGCGTTTTTGGTTTCTTGTATTGCTTGATGTTTTTTGTAGATCTGTTTTCCCAAATTCTGTAGTTTATCCTCTTTAGAGCGCTTTCTGTTTGTGTTTTCTGATTGGGGTTTGTTGAAAATTGTTACTTACCTTTTTCCTCCTTTGGAGTGATTTTCAGTTTAGTTATATTATTTCTCCCGTTGTGGGTCTCTTTTTGTTAATAGTTAAAGATAATATTAATCCCGTGTTTTTACCGGCGCTTTTTGTTGTAGTGAAATTTAGTTTAGTGAAATTATAGAATTGTTAAACCTTGCATGTTCCTTGGAACTTAAAAATAAATATATTGTATAAACACTTCGTCAATCTGCATCTGGGTCAGTTCTTTTTGCACAGTCCTCACAATAATATTCCAAAAAAAAATCTGACACAGCATGCAATAGCAGCAAAAAACAATCCACAGATATTATCAGGTTTTCGAAGTGTGTATGTTCACTGGTTTGTGATGACGTTCCTTATATTTTGCGTTTGAGATAAAACTGCACCACTGCCGCCAGCTCCTCCTAAATGAATTCACCTCTTATTCCTAAAACCTGCTCCTTAGTTGTGTCTTCTGTGCAACATGTGGAGAAGTTTCTCATTAAACACGGCGATGAACAGGCCTATCTGCAGTGGGTGAGGGGTTTTATCAATGGCGATGGCGGAGACGTTAACCAAGCTGCAACCACCTCAAACTCGACACTCAGCAGAGAGTCCAATAGGTGAACATTGGACTTTCCCCTTATTTCAATTCTCAGAATAAGAGAGATAAACAAGAGAATGAGGCTGACTGTGCATGCGGTACTCACTGAGGAGCTTCTTGCTGCCGGACCAGTCCATGGTGATGAATAATGAATGAGCAGGACAGAAGCAGTTACCATTTGGAGACAGTTTCCTGATGAATGATTACTGGCTCCATTGGGTCTGTATTTGCATAGGAGATGAAAATGTCGAGAGGAAGACACATGGCTGTTACAGTAGTGGAGGCTGTAATACTTTTGACTGCTGAGCAGGCAACTCTTCTAATGTTATAATCAACTAGCATGGTTGCCCATAAGAGACCACACATAAAACAGAATAACTGAAGATGGGGTGAGTGGGGCGAGCGGGGTGACATTTCAAATGGGATGTATTTATCTGTTATGCTATTAAATGGGTTGTCGGCTCCTGTGGAAATTCCGATTTATGCTCCTACCATTCAGTACAGCTGTTCATTTAATAACCACATTCATTATTGGCCGACATTTATTAACAAAGCATGGGGGGAATATATATATATATATATATATATATCCCTGCAACCAAAGTAAAGGAATTTAGTGAGAATTCACTTTGCCCCACTAGAATAATGAGGTTAAAGATAATGATCACTTTGACTAAAAATGAACCGAAAATTGGTCGATTCATGGCTTTTGTGGATAGATAAAAAACCTGACTGCTCTGTATTTCACCATGCCAGCCATGTTACTGTGTAGCAATGTCTGCCAGTGGTGAAGTGAGAGAGATAAGGATTTCATGGTCACTGCGTCTCCTCACAAGGTGGTCTTGGTTCTATAAGTCGGTGGGGGCGAGGGCTTCACTTGGGCCCTGCAGTCTGAGATGAAGTGTGCCTGTCAATGTCAGAACTCTGTTTACATGTTTACACCTCACAGAAGCCACCTATGCCATCACATCTGGCCGCACCATGCAGGATCTGGCCCAGTTTGATCAGCTTTTTTGTCTCTTTCGTTTTTTTGAGTTGACTTAATCTTGTCAAGCCTGACGATGAAGGGTGATCTCCTCTGTTCTTTCGGTGGAATCAGCCTATAGCTCCCCCTATTCAAAGAGGGCCTCCACACAGAATCCATAATCATTTCTACGAGGGATATTTGGATGTATCAAACATCCTCAAGTAAAAGCATCTGCATTCATCCCTATCATAAGCTGGCTTGCCTGAATACAAAATGGCCGTGCTAAATTCTGAAGGCTCCCTTTAAAAGTGGCTTAGGAATGCAGGGGGGGGGGTAGATGTTCTTTATTCAGTTGTTGAAAAAAGAGGGGAGACAAGTGTATATTGGTGCTCTCGGGCTTGGCTATATAGTAAAGAAAAAAAACTGTAAAGAGTGGAAGAGCAGAGGAAAGCAAGCGAGAGAGAGAGAGAAGGTGGGAGCCATCATTAACACAAGGCTACTTAAAACCCTCCACTGAGGGTGCTTAATGCAACCATTTGTAACAGGCTTCCTTTCACCACACACCGTGTCGACAAACTAAGAAGACGTTGGGCAGGTGGGTAGATGGGTTTAGAAAAGCAGTGGCTGCTCTGTCACCCAGATGTTTTGTCCTCTTAAGGAACATGGCCCGCGGACACGCCACCAGTCCCAGTTGTTGTCGGCCGTGGACACCAGTACCAGTCAGCGTTGGCCAGTGCACACGCCACTGGTCCAGGTCGGCATCGGCCGGCACACTATAGAGCGCTTTCATAGGCCACCAATAGGGATGATAATCATATGTGCATGTATCTAAATAAAACCAATCATATACAGGCGATATAAAACATCCAGAAACATATTTGAAAAACAAATCTACTCAGTGTTTTTCTATGACCTGTGCTTAATGTGTTTCTTTTTATTCAAACAATTTAAGATTTGCTGCAGTAATCCTCGTACTGTATTTTCTCCAGCAGATTTCATTCAAACATTTCTTATGGTTTGGAAATGCTAACCTTTCATGTCACACACACACACACACACAAGACCATTTTTAGCCTGTTAAATGCTTTTTCTCATGATTTTTGTCCGCATGTTTTTAAACCTGCGTACACATTGACTGCATCGCATTGTACTTTTATGAAGAGATGGAAAAAATATATACAGTATGTATGCTAAGCTGCAAAAACAGCACAGCTATGGTGGCCTAAGGCTTCTGCACAGTACTGTATATGCTAATGTAATTATGCAGCCTCCATTACTTTACCAATAAGAAGAATAAAAAATGTGTTAAGATATCTGGTGGTGTTTATATTGAAGAGACAACTTGATTAACTTGCATCGAGTGGGATAAGATGTATGGATTAAATCAACTCTAGATCCCTCAAGACAAGAGTGGCATTATTTTTAGTCATTGATATGGTTACTACATACAGTATTTATTTCAATGAACATTTTTATATCTGTGCCATGTAACCGACTATGGCATTAGTGTGGTTATGTCTTTCTCTGCGTTGCGTTGTGTATTTTTTGGATCATCCCACAGGTGGAAAGAGGAGGAGCCACAGGGTTAAACTGATTCACAAGGGTAAAATAAAATAAAATCAACATAAAATGGTTATCAGTCATGACTTTGCTCTGTCACTCTCCACTATAAAATAGTTGGCTCAATTAACTCCAGTGTAGCAAATCTGGACATCACCAAAACATACATTACAGAATATTAAATTCAATATATTGCTTTACAGTGGTCACCATGCTACATTGTACATATCTGAACAATCACATATTACATGATTTTATAATTATATTAAGTGGGAGAAACCATGCCTGTGAGCGTACCTCGTGGAAACTCAACACCGGCAGCCAGATGGGGATGCTACGCCACAGAATTAATCAGAATCTCAAGTGGAAGTATAACTTTATTACTTATGACTCTGCTACAGATACAATCAAACTTGATCTGATTTGTGGCCGAATCTTAAATTTAGACAGTTTTCTCAATTTGTAGAAATTATTTAAGCCGTTTGAGATAAATTGGGAAAAAAATGTGCAACCATAGAGTTTAGAGAGAGATGAGATGAGAACTTTATTGATCCCACCATGGGGAAATTTGTACATCACAGGAACCAAATACAAAGAGCAGAAATAAGTGCAGACAGATATACATCAGTAGAATTCCTTGTACGGCATACACAGTATGCATTTGACTGGATACATTTACACTGGAAACTGTGAAAAACAATTCTTCGTGTACTTGAAATAGGTCTAATTTTACCTCCAGTCTGCTGAGTCACCCTGAAGAGTGCAGCTGAAAGAGATGCATCTTTGATACTGCATTTGATACTTTTAAGGTTCCTCTGTTCAATTCCCATGGAAACATGCACACAAATGTATGTCACTTGTCTTTGGTACAAATAAAAGCACATCACTACTCCACAGTCAGTATATTACAGCAATTATTTTTGAATTATACATATGAAAAAGTTTCCTGTATTGTGAAGGAAATGAAAGGAATAAAACCTCCATTTTAACTGTACGTTTCACTCTCCTCAGGCTTGGCTTTTGTGAGTGTTCAGACTGCAACATTTTTTTTTAACTGCAAGGTGAATGATGTGTCTGTTATTTCTTATTATTATAGTTTTTATTTTTCACAAGACAATCCGGTTAGACAGCATTCACAAACCGCAGTGACAGGTTCAGAGACAATAGACAAAACAAACACTAAAAAAAATACATAAATAAGTGAACTGCATGAGTCACAGAGAGACATGTGTTGACCTGAGTCCTACAAGCTGTGCCAGGTAGAGCTATGTAGTGTGCTGGTAAATTTTCCATGTAGTTTATAAATAGTTCCATATCTTGTAGAACATCATACTTTTTTTTTCATCCAGTAGATTTTTTTTTCTCCAGGTTCACATAACTGTTGACTTTTTAAACCACATCTTGACTGGAAGGGGAGCAGGGTCTAATTTCCATTTTCTATCAATACATTTATTAGTGATTGTCAACAGAATTTCTGTCAGTTTCTTCACATACTTTGACAGTTTGAGTTTAGTTACATTCACTACTAGACAGACTTCAGGGTCCAGTGGAAACGTGACCCCAAAGATATTCCATAGAGTTTCATACACACACACACACACACACTTAAACACACACACATAAACACACCTGCCGCTATGACCACAAACATATTTAGAGAACATCCATGTATTTTACGTGGGGTAATATACTTATATCTATATTTAAAGTAGAGGTGACTCCATCTATGGATCAGTCTATACCAGGCCTGGCCAACCCGTGGCTCCCGAGCCGCACGTGGCTCTTATGGTTTCTTACGGTTCCGGTTTCGTGGGGTTCTTACATTCAGGTTGAATTTTGTTTGTGTGTTTTTTACAGTATGTGCAATACACAGCCGGCTCTGGACATAGGCGAACTAGGCGGTCACCTAGGGCGTGGTGCTCCAAGTCTCCAGAAAAGAAATACAAGAAAATGACAAATAAACAATAGTTATAATTTAGAGCCCCAACAGGTGCCCTTTCCCCTTGTGCTCTGCCCTGAAGATAAAAATTGACCAAATACAGAAAAAAAATGCAATCTCCGCCCCCCTGTTGTTTGTCATTATTGGTTTGACCTGGTGTGAAGCTGATCTGCACCGTGCAAGGTGGGAGAGGGCGGAGGGAGCGATATGAGTGTGTGTCTCAGGTAGCACGACGTGAATTTTTTGAGCCTATTACTGTCATGAAAATGCCGTCAAACCTCTCCGGGCCAGTTTCAGAAAGTGAAGAAAAGAGGTTGCAGTACAGAGAGGTATGTCATCTTTTGTAACATTCAAAATCCTAACTAGCGAGCTAAGTGTGATGACTTCCTTTGGCTTTTTACCTTTCGGGGTCGCCACAGTGAATCCAATTCGCATATTTGATATCTGACACCTTGATTTGGCAGGAATTCCCTTCCTGACACAACCCTTATATTTATCTTGAATTTATCTTATATTTGGCTTGGGACCGGCACAATGAGACATTGAGGCTACTGTTGTAGGCAGCAGCGAGAAGGACCCACACTGGACCCTCCCAGGAATCGAGCCCCTGTGCACCAGTTTAAGTTTAAAAGTATTAAGTATTTTTTAATTATTATAAAAGTGTGCACTTTGGTTGAGAAAGTCTGCACTTTGAGTGTTCACTTATAGAAAAGCCCTATATTAGAGTTTTGTTTGTAGACATGAAGTGAACATTGAACTGAGAGTTACTATTATGAGACACACCGTGTTGAAAATGCTGACCTGTGGTCTTAGTTCTGCGGGAGCCAGTTTTTGTCATTATCATACTGATGTGTGACAGCGACTGGATAGCTCAGTTGGTAAGGGGCCCCGAGTTCGATTCCCGGGATGAGCATCCAGTGTGGACAAGACCTTTCACACTGCCTACTGTAGCCACAAGGGGGCGTGTGTCTCCTTGAGCCGGTCCCAAGCCCAGATAAATACAAGGGTTGTGTAAAGAAGGGCATCCAACGTAAAAACTTCTGCCAAATGAAATATCCAAATTGGATTTGCTGTGGCGACCCTACAGAGGACTCATTCATGTTGTGTGACATTTGCAGTAAATCTGGCACACTGTGTAAGACAGAACGAGAGAGTGAGGGGAAGGGATTGGAGTAGTTCATGTGTGCCTGTGTATATGATGTGGCTCTTCATAGTAACACAGTAAAAACTGTGGCTCTTAGCCTCTGACTGGTTGGCTAGAAAGCTGGTTTTGTTCAAACCCCGGGTGTGTTAACCCAGAGTTGAGGGAAACTCTGGGTTTTCCGTTCCAGAAAGCTAGTTAAGTTAAATGCTGGATCAGTTACCAAGGTAACTTATTCCACGAATCTAACCTGCTCGCGACCAGGGGTCTGTTTCACGAAGCGGGTTTTGTTCAAACCCTCGGTTTGTTAACCCTGAGATGAGGGAAACTCTGGGCTTTCCTTTTTCACGAAGTGAATTCAGTTGAACGCTGCTTCCGTTACCACGGTAATGTACTCCGTGAACTGAACCTCCTCGCTAGCAGGTTTACTGACAGAAACCCTGAGATTGTCCTGACTCCGCCCACTGAAACACTGTTCAAGTGAATCTTCGACAAACCTGGACCCGGAAGATGAAGAAACTCAGAGAATATGCGGTGATTTTCGTCGGAGAGGATTTACAGACGAAGAAGAAGTGCGTTATCGTTTTCTGATATTTAGCTGTGTTTATTAGTGGTATGAACATGACTTCTTCCTGCTCCGTTTAAGACACAAAGTCACTTAAAGACACTCAAACATGCACGTGTGACTGTTATTTACCGTGTTCTGTTAAAATGTGTAATTTGTCTCGTTTTCCACTTTTATACATTATTTCCAGCTACGTGTGAAATAGTTGATCATTTCAATTTTACACTCTAAATTATATTTTAAATAATGTTAGAGACATTCTGCTTAAAACTCACTCAGATCAGTCATTATATTCATTTAGTTATTCTTCATAATGTGTGTAGATGGAACATACTGTTACTGCTCCTGTACATATGAAGAGTACAGTGTTCTATATCCAGTGTCTCTGTGTATGTCTCCACTAATAGTAAACTGAAAGTTTTGTCTTCCTGATATAAACACTTACATGTATCCACTTCATTTACATGACAGATATACTCATGACAGCCTACAGATGAAGGACCCTGGAGATGACAATCTATTGATCCTGTGTTCAGGATGGAAGGGCATAAGATTTAATTTGCCGGGAATTCCTTTTCAGATGAAGCCACTGTCACAATCATCACCAGTCAAATAAAGACAAATAATCCACTAATTCATTTTGTTGATCTTCTTTATTCTTCTTGATCCTTCTCTTCCTGTTGTTCATCTGTTCTGTGCTAAAAAGTATAAGAATGAACAAGATATTTCTACAATAATTCTCCATAAAATAATTTAATACAAATGGGCATAGATTAACACTTATCTATACATCAAAAAAGTTTTCTGACTTATGTCGTCCTCACCTTCATCCTCCTGTGATAAAGGAGAACAGTCCACTTCAGTATATGTTCAACTATCATACAGATCTGAGTATTGAGTAGACACTTATACAACAGAAAGCTTTTCTATGGCCTCTGTCCTCTGTTGACTGGAACTGAAATATTCAAGTACCAGGCAGGATATGAAGTGAGAGGACAGATATATGTTAAAACTGCAGTTACTTGGGGTTAAATACTCAGTGATTATGTACTGCTGTGTTACAGTTTTTCTCAAATGCTAAAACACAAAAGCCAATCGTCTAAACATTCAAGATGGCGCCATCCTAGCGACCGCTTATAACAGCATCTCCATAACTTTTTCCTACTTTAAGTTTCTCTTGTGGTCGTGTTAATTGGACTCCTGTAGTACATGGACATGTATTATTTTTGAAGTTTTTTGTGAGGCAGTGGCTGTTTCTTTTGCCACGTTCACAAAATCCACCGTGACTTCTTGAGCCAGTGTGTGTCTTCAGTTGAGTTGAACAACAGCGGTGTACACCGGAGAAGCCCCGCATGTCTACGGCATCAGGCAGCGGGTGAAGTGCTGGCATTGTGTGTACCGGGAGGTGGATTAATGTGACGGTACATCGTCGTACAACCGGGGTCTCCATCGGTTCGTGTGTGTACGGTTGAGCTACTCAACCGTTACTACCAACCGTCTGCCATCATGATGGAGACGTAACGACTTTTGGACTCAGCATCTGGTGTGCTAGCTAGCTAGCTATATTAGCTTTATGACATTCTGGCTAATAAGACTCCACCGGACTCCACGGGACCCTCGTTTTTCGGTTGTTTTTTTCCACTGGTGACAGTGCCAAAGAAGGAGAGAGGAGGAGTAGAGGGGGTAATTAAGCTGCTGTTTTGAAATTTCCCCTCTGGGGACTAATAAAGGCATATTCAATTCAATTCAATTCTAAACCAAATGACCAGTTGTCTAGACACATTTACTGAATCTAGCCAACATTTGCCAATATCATAAACACATTTCACATGAAGACACAATTCAGAAAACACAATCCTCCGTTCTCATTAATTTAAACACACTTTTCCTTGCTAGAACACAAGTTGCAAAAGAACTCTGCTCATATTCTCAAATGCAAGCTCATGTGATGCAAAATGCCTGCCACAGTCAGCAATATTTGAACACAATGAAGACACCTGGCGTCATTCATTACACACGGCTCAAAATTGAAAACACTTGTTGCTAATGCTGTGACCGCATGTATAAAAGCAAGTTCTGGACAATACTGTACTACCTGATTGACTGTTGTTCTGAACACCTGTGCACTTTCAAACTTTCACAGAGGATATTACAGTTGGACTTGATGGCCAGACCTCATGATCGATATACCTTTATTGTCCCACAAGTGAGCAAAAGCCACAAGGGGAAATTCTAGTATGGAGGACAGATATGAGTACCTCTTCCTGGATGAGGCTGATTTGAGCTGACAAACAAAGACTTCTTGAGTTATTTTCAACTACGGGACGCTATCAAGACTCTGCAAAGGGGAAGTTGGTATCTACCTCCCATGTCTCCAGTTGAACACCTGTGTCATGCAGAAAAAACATTGTTGAGAACAATTTCAAGGATGTATACAGCCCTTATGTCCACCATAGTGATATCAGATAGACAAAGAGCAAGAACTAAATGGGAAGGGGATCTAGGAATCACTATTGATGAGCAGTTATGGAGGAAGCTGTGTAGTGATAGAGTCACCTCCACCTTAAATGCTAGGTACAGACTGATACAGTTCAACTT
>JAPTHA010000002.1:7606705-7619721 GCA_029814585.1 Gymnapogon annona
CCCCCCCCCCCCCCCCCCCCCCCCCCCCCCCCCCCCCCCCCCCCCCGGGACAAGGAAGAAGGATCTGTAATTATGGGAATGTTGCCACCATGCTATGATAGTCAGTATTGCACAAGGCCTGCTGTCTGCTTTAGAGAGTGGCTGAAACAAAGACACTGAGCCAATGGTGTATTCAAGGCTTCTTCTGAGTTCAAGGCTTCACCTGGCATTCAACAGTATTCCTCTATTTTATTCAGCAATATATGTATGGCATTGTTAAAATTCACTGTTGTATCAAAATAACAACAAAAAAAAAAATATTCATTTAGAGTTAAAGCTCATCCTTGGACTTGAAAACAGACGAGCTGCATCTGCAGCGGCAGCAGACGATGCGTTAAACGCTATATGAATCGTCCCTTCATTGGTGCCATTTATTACAATGATGAAAGCTCTTGGTAATTATCAATTTTGTTTAAGCACATCTGAGAGCTTTGTGTGCCACACTAATGGACGCCACCGGTGAAGCCAGTCATTCAGATTTGTGTCAACGAGTCATTAAGCCGCCTTTGAGGGAAGTCAGCAATCTGATCCATCATGACAATAATGAGATGAAGATGAACTCATCAATTTCACTCTCTCAAGCACTGCGTATGGTTTATGGATAACAATCACTGTCTCTGTACCAATCTTCACCCTCCTTTTTATACCCAGAGCTGTACCGGAACAATACAAGACTTGTACTTTTCTATTTAAAGTCGATGCACACACTTAAGCTTGTGTAAATGTGATTGGCCATGAGTAGCCCAGCGCGAGGGAAAACATGCCCGTGCAAATCTGGGAATACAAGGATAAAGAGACCAATGGTTTTAACTAGAGTAGGGAAAAAAAAGTTTACACGCATCCTTGTTTTTCTTACTGCGCTTCTAAAACTGCACCGACACTGGAGGCTGCATGGAAATATTGAGGTAAATAACAACGAGAATAGAGTTAGTTATTGAGATCTGGCATCAGTCAGATGATAGCGTGTCAATCAAATGCTCTTGCAGATGATGAGGGCATTAGTTTCTTGCTAACATATGGTAAATGCACATGTACGTTGGCCGATTGTCTGACTTTCGAAATCAACTCCCAAACCATTTTCTCTCATTTTCAGTTCTTTCCAAACCTTTTTCTATTTCTGACTCGGCTCACCCCCGTCCTAAGGAACCAACAAATGTATGCATCTCCAGCCTAAATGACTCCGGAGCCTATTTATCTTGTATAGCAAACAACAACAACAAACCAATAATGTCATACGTTAGCTGTGCATTATTTCACATGAAATGCCAAGAAATGAATGAAGACAAAATAAGAATAGCTATATTTTCACTGTCATTGTTTTGTTGGAGATTTTGCTGCTACAGAAATTCAGAAAAAGAGTTCTGAATCTGTAGGTGATTCTTTCTCCCCGGGAAAAAGACTTGAATATGTGACAGTAAGAAAAAGAAGGGTCGGAAAAAGTTATTTGGTTTGGTTTTGTTTTGCTCTAACTTGAGAGATTCCTTGGGTCTAAAATAGCACTGTACGTCCAGCTCCATTCTAAAAGTTACTGTCTCCGTATGGCTGGTTCTTGATCCTGCATACAATATAAACCACCGAACATCATAGGCTACCTTAATATGCAATTGTTCATTTAGCCTTTGAGAATATTGTACCCACCTGTGACCTCAGGCAGCTTATGCAGTTTCCATTTCCTCAATCTGCACTTCATCATGAAGCTGGCTGATCATAACCAGCACTTAATGATTCATGAACAGAGAAACTAATGGAGTACTTTACACGTTGTAATCGAATGAGGCCATTATGGTGAAACTCGTTCCCTACTGTGGACTTTGAGCAAAGGGGTATTCGGCATATGATCATGAGATGCATCAGATGGGGAGAGATGGCACAAAGTGAAGAAGGCTTTGGAATAAAAATCTATGTTATCATGGCTTTTTAAAAAGATGGTAAGCATACGGGTGCACATTTCCCCTGGGAACCAAAGGCCTTAAAACTGGATGAGATCTTTCTAAAGGCAGACTCTTTAACTTGTCGACGGCTTAAAAAAAAAAAAAAGGCTCTACAGAATATAAGGGCATGAAAAACACAATCAACACTGGTTGTCATAAAACAATATCTTTTGAGCATATTAATTCATCAAAGAACAAACATGGGATGACTAAATCGGATGAGTTAAATGAAGCTAAAGACTAAAAGAAATTTGGGATGGATATTTATTTAGCATATTTAGAGTTTTAATCCTATATGTCAGTGGTCCTCCTCCCCTGGGATGTGGACCAGTACATGTCCATGGGTCAATTGGTACGAGGCTGCACAGAAAAATACATTACTCACATTATTTATGCTTTATTTAGTTTTGGAATTCTGAACAATGCTTTATTTACCAGATTTTTGTCCGCAGCATGACTCACACTTGATGCATGTCAAGATGCTGTCTCTGTCACGTCTGCTACCTTCTTAAAACAGCTGTTCTAACCGGTAACACAATACATTAGCGCTAAATTGAAACACTCGTTTTGAAAAAAAAAAAAGTCTTTGTAAAGTTTCTTTGGCAAAAGAGTGGTCATTACTCATGTTGTGTTGTTGGTGTGATGTTACTGCTAATGAAGTTACATACACAATGGATTCACCCTTGTTACTACATTTGGAAATTAACACTTTTATTGCCGGTCCTATCATTTTTTTCTGTTGTATTCAACCATTATAACTTAAAGACTGGTCTGTGAAACTATTGACTGACATTAAACCAGTCCATGGCACAAAAAAAAAGGTTGGGGTCCACTGATTTATCAAATGTATAGAAGGCAAACGTAACATATGTGATGCATCATTCATATTCATGTACTTATGCATTTCCGTGTGTAACCGATCATGGCACCATTGTAACTTATTGCAGTGCTTGTGTGGTTATTTGTCCTTTTTTTCTCTGTGTTGTGTATTGTTTTGTGATCGTCTCGTGGGCAGAAGGAGGAGGAGTCTCAGGGTTGAACTAATTCACAAGGGTTTATTCTCTGTATATAAAATAAAATAAACACAAAGTGGCGATCAGTCACAGCTTTGCGCTCTCGTCCTGCGCTATAAAATAATCAATACAATTACTCCAGTGTAGCACAAATCTCAATCTTAAACTGAATATATCAAAACAAGATTTTATAACAATTTAATTATATATAATGCGGGAGAAACCACGCCTGTGACATACCTGGCGCATGTCTTCGTGGAAACTTAATACCTTCTGCTTCTGGCAGCCTTAAAGGAAACTGTGCATGTCAAGTGGAAGTATAACTATGGTTCCGTTACACGTGTGCATTCTAAAGCCACAGAGTAGTGCTCCTCTGTGTGTCTGTGTGTGTGCCCACCCACAGACACACACACTGCCATTTACTCACCTCTGGCTCCTGCTCTGCTACATCTCTGAGCTTTTTCACCCACTTCTTGGGTGCCAGCACTTGTTGGAAGGAAGGGTCGGCAATTGTCTTCTCCTACCTTGTCACCAAACAACTTTGTCACACTTCACTGCCAGCTTAATTCTCAGACATTCCCTGTCAAGAAATGACATTTAATTTTCACACCTCTTCTCTCTGCTATACTTTCTTTTCATGAATTTTTATTTTTCCGCTCGCTCCCCCAGTGCATTGGCTGTCTGGCACTATCGATATCTCTGACAGTATGGAAATCTTTAACTCAAATGAACACTCCGACTATCTTTGTCTTTCTTCCATTTGCAATGTATTATGACAAAGGTAAGTCATCATTAAAATGCTGTGTCACCTCAATACCACACACAGTAACAGTACGTCCCACGCGTCTCTTTCTCTCTAAGTATGTACAATGAAAAAAAAAGGCAGCTCCTCATTAATCTATTTGTAAAGTGTACTCAGTTCAGTTGTATTCTACAAATATAATAAGTTGTTATTGGTTTGATTTTGCCATGTTTTGAGCTGAGTGTTTTGCTATGGTAACGGTTTATTATACAATATTTGCATGAAAATTCTTTAAACACTAAAACCTGAGCTCATTTTGGGACTTGCTGTAGCATAAGACGTGTGCTTCCCCGTCTCTTTCTCAGCCAAGTAAATTAAAACGCTGCTCCACTTCTTAGTTTTCATAAGATTAGGGAGAGTGCATGTTCTACTCTGCCATTTTATCCCCCCATTGCATGTAGGATGAGAGCTTTATTTCCTAAGGGTTTCCATTTTAGCCAGGATCAATAGCCAAGTACTTGTTGGCCACAGTGACTTTGGTCCTCGGTGTTCAGTCTTTTGAGTAGTGTCACGGTTTTTGACAGTGTGGCCCCATGTCAGCAGGAAACTGTACTTAGCAGAATAGAGCTCGCTCCTTTTTTTTTGTCCAATCTCTTTCCTCTCTGTAAGTTTCAGTGGTTTGTTATGACAAAGTCCTTTCCATAGTATAAGTGGGTGACTGGAGGGAGCTGATCCAAACATCCCCACTTCATTATCAAGAGACCTAGAAATTGAGATTATAGGTGATTACATTCATCCATCCCCCTTTTCTGAAAAAAAAAATCTGTTTAATCCACACCCCCCCGCTTCTCTGGTGAAGGTTCGGAGGGCGCCGAGGGACGGCTGGCATCCATCATAGGCCTAAAAAAAGCACAGAACATACGGAACCAGGAGGAGCCCTGGCCCCCATTCGCAGGGAAGAAGGCCAGTTGGCCGGTGAACAAGAGGTGCTGGGTCTGATCGGGCAGAGGGAGTTGCCACTTGGCCGCAGATCACAGCGGTCAGTGGGGACATTGTTGGCCCGCCGGCTTGCATTGGGAGCTCTCATGGAAAACAGGAGGTGGGGAGGGGAGAGGCTTAGAGTTGAGCGTTGACCTTAGACTCGATGCTGCAGTCACAACACAGCGACCATCTCCTTCCAACTCTGACCACTAACAGACTTGACTGATGGCTCACGGAGCTGCGTGTTTGCCACTCTCTCCCTTGGTGATGCACTATTAATGCCCACATGTTGATTTACACTGATTTTTACAGACAAAGCCCATTCTTTTTTTTTATGTAAATAATGTTTTTTAGAATAAAATATCACACATTTTCTTTCGGTGGATCCCCAGGTGAAGGCATAAGGCAGCCCACTACACTGTCTTTCATTTGAAACCCATCCTTTGAATCCATGTGTGGATTTATGGAATGGGACTCTGGTGTGTAGAGTCCATTTAAAGTTTGAATTGATAGAGCGTATTGATCACCAAGAGTTTTGTTCTCATTAAATGCTGCCTCTTAGGTCAAGTTCACATGGAGTTTCTTCTCTTCAGAGCAAATTCCGTTTCAACCAGAGATTCAGCTTTTCAGAAGGCATTTGGGTAAACTGAGACACAAATAACAAGGTATTTTTTTCATATTTGTTAATGTGGTGCTTAGTCATTCTTTCCAGTCATGTGATTTCACAGACCTCAGTAAAGAAATTGAAATCATAAGCTCAGAGTAAATGACAGTTAACGCCTGAAAATCACTATGAAGAGAACATGTCCTTGTTTTCCAAATTTTGAAAGGATAGAAATTGGTCTATGTGAGATTTATTGGAATATTTATCTTGCCTGATGATTGTTTTTTCTCATGTATTTTTACAAAAAAATCATAATAAATGAAATCAAAGTTTATTTATATAGCGCCAACTCATAACAACAGATATATAGAGTTGGTCTAACCAGACTCTTGGATTAATTGTTATAGAAACCCAACAAAATCCTCCAGGAGAAAACACATTGGTGAGAGTGGTGAGGAAAAACTTCTGGAGCAGACCCCGACTCCTGGAGGATGGACGTCTGCCTAGACCAGTTGGGATTAAAGGGACAGGGTAATGCTAGAGAAAGAGAGAGATAGGGAATGAATGAGTGGGAGGGTTGAGCAAGGGGAGATAGAGGTAAACACATGGAATTATGATCACAGTTACAAATGCATATAGATGAGGGGGTGACGCCGAGTCTCGAGAGGTCAGAAAGAGTAAGATTATTGGCTGAGCTGCTCGAGTAAACTTGCGTCATATGTTACACACCAAAACCAGATTTTGTAGCTACGTTTGGCCCCTTATCCAAGTGGTTTCATCAGTTAAAGCAGGACTAGGCTGACTAGTCTGAGGTTTCTGTCTTTTGTTTTTTCCCAGTAAACGTACAACAGATTTAACAAAGACCATTGTGTAGTATAGCCTGACACAATAACCTCACACACAGCTAACCACGTCATAGGCAAACGGCTGTGTTGTTTCTGTGTCTGTCGAAATAGATGTGGTGATTCCAGCCTTATGGAGTGGTCAACCATCTCTGACTATTTTCTCTCTCACACACCATTTTACAATGCTAGAAAATAGGTTATTTTTCATTCTTTTGCATTGGCATGTGGTAGACAGAAAACCTGACATTCATTGTTTTCAATACGAGAACAACAGTAAATCCATAAAGTACCACCTACTGCTCTGCAGACAGAACTTGACAACAAACGTCGAATCCTCCCCAGCCTGCACCTTCTACAGAAAGCGTGATAAACAAGATCCAAAAAAAAAAAATCTGACAAAATGAATGCAGTCAGATATGTTTGTGCAACAACACAACTCATCCTGTCTTACGATGACGATAAAGCCGGGAATAAGCAAAAACCTTTCTTTATTTCAGTCCCCAGGGGTAAATCTACCATCAAATTCAAATTAGTCTGATTTATTCTCATACTGAAACTGCAACCCAATCAGTGTTTTTAAAATAAGCTACATGGAGAAATGTTTTTTTTTTTTACTTTTTAAATCATGTCAAACTCTTTGTGTGTGGTTTGTTTGCTTGAACATATTCTTTCTTCTCACTAATAATCTATGAGCTCAGTGGAATAATACCCATATTTCCAAGGCTGTTATGAAGTTTTATAATGATGTAAGCTATTTATACAATACCTTTTGCCTCAGTACAACTCTGACTGGCACACATCACATTCACATGCAGCTAAACTACGAGTGCGTACGTATTGTAACGCAGTGGCGCGCCGTGCATTTCAGACCTGGGCCAGCACTGATGTCCTCCCGATTAATCCACCTCTTAAAACCATCATTCTGATCCATGGATCTACACATGATGTATTTAGACCAAAACACATACAACTGTATCACCTGAACATAAAGTCACCGACAACAACCTTCAATTAGTCTACTGAGTACACTGATAACAGAGAAACAAAAGGAAATTACATCTATCCGCGCTGCGCTCCGCCGGCGTCGCCGGCACCACCGCCGAGTGACACCACGCTCCGCTGGTGTCCGATGTCGACCGGCATCTCTTGGTCTGATGTAGGCCGACATTGGACAGCGAGACTGGACTACTACACTAGAGCGCGAGACTGGACCATGGCTGACATCGCACCGTGTTCCGATCTCGGTCCGATGTCGGGCCTGGTCCGGTCTTGCGGTCTGATGTCGGCTAGCATCGTGCCTTGGTCCGGTCTGGCAGTCTGGCGGTCTCGGCCGGCACCGCATGGCACATTCGTTCATGATGTATTTTAATAATAATATTAACTTACTTTTCGTAGCCCGCCACCCAGGTGTTCTGTTTGTTCGTAGTATCAACTTGAAAGAGTAAATAAATAAATCCCTTTTCCTGCTGAGTGTCGTGGTCAGTGTCCTCTACAGTGTGTAAGTTTTCTTGCAAATTTTTCTTGAGAAATTTTTGCTAATTTTTTTCTTGAGAATGGCATTGTAACTAAATCTGAGACCAAATGTATCTTCTTCTCCTTCGGCCATTGTGGGTTAAAAAAACTAAAGCACCTTGTCATGCTACACAAATGATCCGTTTCCTTATTTCTTGTTTATGTCATTAACGTGCCTGCTCAGTCTGTTCTGCGCAGCTTTACATAGCTCCGCCTCTCTCTGTCGCGTATGCAATCAAAAGACGTGCATGCACTGACGCTATAATAGGCCCTCTAGATGGTGCCAGTGAGGATAAACTTGAGCTGGCGAGTAACGCAAGCTTCAGTTCATTGTTAAGCGACCGTGCACCAGCAAACTCGCTTCTGAAGCCGAGAGGCAGATTGTCGACCCTGGCAACACATGAATAATGAATAATGAATAATGATTGGATAAAACTCTGACATAAACCCCGCCCTCCAAATCTCCACCTGGGGCTGGAAGCTGAGTAACCAAATTAGGAAAGCTATGAAATGAAGAGTATAGACCATGAGGAATAATTTAATACATATTTGTGGAAAAAAAAATATATTTAACAAATATATTCCTGATTATGTTTGGGCCAGCAGAGAAGGCCTTGCTGGCCCTGAGAGTCCACCACTGTTGTAACTGTAATTGTGATCTCCCTTAGTTTCAACACAGTCTTGAGATGTAATGCGGATAATATGCAATTATAGGAATTAAAGTGTGTTAATTAACTTCATGTTGAATTGGCAGAATTGTTGATTGAAATTGTTGAATCTGGGTGTAAATTTTTTTCGTGATGTATTTTATTCTCCAACAATCACCAATGGTTTTAAGCATTGACAACATTATATTTGGTTAACAGTCATCATACAGGACCTTATTCAAATGTAATTTTAGCTTCTGTCTTTCACCTCTGCTTGACATTGTTAAAACGTTCAGGTCAAGGACCCAGTCGCTGGCCAAACTAGATTACAAAATAACTTTATTTACTTAAGTTCCAAGGAACGTACTCTCTAGCGTTATTAGTTATTCCTATTTTTATTGTAACAAAAAACGCCGTACAAAAACACGGGATTAACTTTTACAGAAACCACAAACCCCACAACAGGAAAATAATAAATCCAAATATAAATCAAAATCACTCTTATGAGAAATATGCAAAATGTAGAAACAAAATGACAGGTTCAAAAATAACAAACACAAACTCACTCTACGGAGGAAAACTAAGCTAAGCAATTTAAACAGCAAAATGTTAATCTTATAAAACAAGGTCAAGACAAAGAATAAACCAAAAATCACTCTGAAAGAGGAACAAGACTAGAACTATACTAAACTAAACCCAATACTCACACAGTGACAGGACAAGGCTAGACGGACAAGATGGGATGCTTGCAAGGGTACGACATCTGACGGTCTGATGAAGGACACTGGAAAACACAGGACTTTATATACAGAAGGGAATCACACAGGTGCCACACATCAGGGATAATTGTAACGAGACGCAGGAAGGAAGGGAACCTGGGAGTGAAGCTAGAGACACACTGGACTAGACAGGTAACACAACAAAACAAGAACTAGAAATACTAACACGTGACAACTTGACTGGCATGAGACATAACAGATATTGTCCAACTCCATGCAGTAAAAAACATATCAAATTGTATTACCACGCTTTAGACATTTTTTACCATTGTATTTTGAAACCATTGTTAAATAATCCTTCTGTAACGCTGTGCAACCTATACACATATTAGAAGGTTGGTTTATTTTCTATTGAATGGACTGAAATGTGACATGTCCTCTGTCATGGCATGCATTTCTTCCTTGACTTCGTAGTTGCTAAGCCTGCAATGCTGAAAATAATTAGAATTTTACAAATGCACCATGCGTCGCCTTATTTCAATGAAATGTCAAACGTAAGTGCCAACAATCATAAACAGGCTACCGCAGAGTTGCTGCCATAGGGGAGAAAAACTTAATATTTTTTCCGCCGCTCCAAACAGATTTCTCTTTCTCTTTCAGGTCAAAAATATGACCCTTTAGATTGTAAAGGTTGCTGACCCCTGGTTAAGGGAACAGATGCCAGGGTCTTTGCTTGAATATGGAATAAGCTCATAAAGATGAGAAAGAATGACTCCATATGTAATTCTTTTGAACTGACTCAACTTGACCCTAAAGCAAAGCATTGTACTCCAGAAAAGCTAAGCACTTAGAAGAGCCAAGTCCTGCGTTGTGCGTAACTGCCATTCACTGACCTCCCGCATACTATAGAAGAGTAATGTGCAGAAACCGTAGCGACAGACAAGGCTCCCTACGGCAGAGAGTGTTCTGTGTGTGTGTGTTCTATGTGTATGTGTTCAATATGTATATGTTCTGTGTGTGTGTGTGTGTGTGTGTTCTAGTTGTATGTGTTCTATGTGTAATAAACATAACTCCACCCACCCCGCATTCATTACAAAAAAACACTTTCTCCGACGGGGTTGCTGAGTAACTAGGACACACCTCTGAGAATGACTTAAAAGATAACAAGGGGACATGATCCTCAATAATTTTCAACATTGAAAACACAAATTAACAGGGCGTTTGTCCTCTTTTAATTGTCTTGTTATTCTGACACGACAGCAGTTGATCAAGAAAACCGAGGTGACCGACAAACGTCCCTTTGTACCTTGCAGCCTAAAAAAAACAAAAAAAAAAACAGCTCCTCTGCTCCTTGCTGCTTTCCCCACCTGTCAGTGAAAGTCAGGTAAGGACTCTCAGCGCATAGTGTCACAAAAAGAACGCTGATGAGGGCAAGACCACACTGCCGGGAGGAGGAACAGCCCTCTGACCAAAAATGCTGCTCATGATTCATTCATTACATCGTTAACAGTTTCCAGAGTGTCAACAGCTTGTCTTTGAAGTGATAATCTTAACATTGAGGGTGTCCTTGAATTTTTTTTTTCTCGCCATTAAAATGGTTAATAGGAAATGATTTCTAGAATTCAGTGAGGAGGAGTTTCCTCAACCCCCTGTTAGCTAAACCATGTCTAATAAATCTGTGGGGAAAAGACAGAAAATACAGACCAGCTCCTATAAAGCGAAAGGGAATTTCCCTAAAGTTTTGCAATTAAAAGCAGTTTTAAAAGAATAATATAATGGATATATGTATATGTAATGATATATGTTTAAAACCCACCACAGTAGGGAAGGATATGGTATGAAATCCAACACTGAATAATTCATGATATTGTATTCATTTCAATATTAAGAATATCTGTCACTATTTCTGAAAGAATAATAGAATTATTATTTTACCCTGTCCCGTGGTCTTTTTCCTAACCTTCACTGAGTCATGCCTTTTCAAAAAACAAACCAACCGCATGATTTGTGGAGAGCGTTGATATCGAAAAAGGTCTTATTATGATACGAATGATACTATCAAACTAAAAGCCCCTTTCAGATCATAAAAGTGTCGGTTCAGAGAGATGGCTAAATAAAATAGGAGGATCACGATTCCCTAATGGATGTGTTTCAGTTCAGTTTGGGGGCAAGGGTTGGAGTTTATGGTTAAAAATGTTTGCCAACACAGCAACAGACACCTTTTTTTGTATTACTTCATGGTTTAAACGCAGGGCAAGGGGGCTGTGGGAGGTTTTAAAACCTCAAAACAAGAAGGTCCTGGGCCTTTGTGTGTAGAGTTTGCGTGTCATACCCGTGTGTGTGTGTGTGTGGGTGGGGGGTGGGGGGGTGTCTGTCTGCGTGCTCTGGCTTCCTGTCATTGTTCAAACACATCTATTTTAACTAGTCAGTGTAAATCACCCAAGTGTGGTTGTGAGTGGATGATTAATTGTCTGTAGCTATCACTCCTGGTGACTCATCCGGGGTGTGCCCCACATTCGCCAGCACACTCATGACCCTCTAAAGCAGGGGTGTCAACCTCATTTCAGTCCAGGGGTAACATTCAGGTACATTTGATCTGAAGCGGGCCCGACCAGCGAAATAAGAACATATTAATATATAAATACGGTCATCATCTGTTCGCAACCTAGGCATTATCATGGACCCCACCCTCTCCTTTCAAGCACATATTAATCACGTCACCAAGACATCCTTTTTTCACCTGCGTAACATTGCACATCTCCGCCCTTCACTCTCCCTCTCCACAGAAGTAATACTCATTCATTCATTCATCACCTCCAGACTCGACTGTTGCAACAGCCTCCTCTTCAGCCTTCCTTCCACACAACTTCAAAAACTACAATACATTCAGAAGTCTGCTGCCCGCCTTCTGACTCACATCCGCTCTAAGGAACACATGACTCCCATCCTCAAACAGCTCCACTGGCTCCCTGTTCATTACCATCCTTCATAACCTGACCCCTCCTTACCTTTCCGACCTCCTCCAACAGCACCACCCCACCCGTCACCTTCGCTCTGCTAACTCAAACCTCCTCACGCCCATCATCCGCACCAAGCATCGGACTTTGGGGGACCGAGCCTCCGCTGCCGCTGCCCCCCAACTCTGGAACTCACTGCCACTACCCATCAGGAACTCGGACTCACTTCCCACATTCAAATCCCTTCTTAAAACTCATCTATTCAAACTGTCTTTCGCTTAGGGTTTTTTTTTTTCCACTTCATTGCTTGTCTGTCTGTTATGTAAAGCGTCTTTGAGTGTCCAAAAAAGCGCGATACAAGTTTGAGGTATTATTATTATTATTATTATTATTATTGTTAAATGATGTTGACTCCAAACTTTTCTGTTTTAGAGTGAAAAAAAAGTCAATTTACATGATGAAAACTTTTACGTTTAATGTGAACACTATTAGACTTGAGCTCATCATTCACACATGTGCATTGAGCTGCTGTTTGTGAAATTTCCCCTCTGGGGACTAATAAAGGTATATTCAATTCAATTATAACTGACAGATTACATTTAGTAACAGGCAGAATATACTGAAAATTGCAATTAAATTTTTCCTTCAATCACTTCATGTTGTTCACGTTTCTTCAGGTTATTCTTTTTTTTGCAAAATCATACCTTGTTTTACTGTAAATACATGTAAATATTTGGAGTTGTGAGTATTAATAGGTTATTATTAAAGCCACTCCTTTGATACCTGTGCTCGTAACATAGTTTCAAAAGGCAGAGGCATCACAATTCATACACCATAAAAAAAAACTACAACATAAAGACATATTCTTGTCCTTTAGACAAAATCTAAAGGACTCTCATTCTCTTACTATGATGTTGTGTAAATTGGACCATAGGTGTACTAGTACTCCAGTGACCCTGCACTGGAGTATGAATGCGTGTGAACGATCCCTGTGATGAACTGCCTTGATGACCAGGCGGGGCCCCC
>JAPTHA010000002.1:7619821-7630235 GCA_029814585.1 Gymnapogon annona
GTGATGAACTGGCTTGATGAACAGCCCCCCCCCAACCCCACCCCACGACCCTGCAAAGAATAAAGCAGGTTCAGAGAATGAATGGATGTACTAATACTTTAGGTTTTTTCATTGGTTTCATCTGCGCCTCCTGACCTCAGTAGTACAGCTTTTTAGTTGAGGTTAAAATGGAAACGAGGTTCAAAGGACAGCGAGTGTGCAAACCCTCATCATAGGTCAGCGATAATAAGGAAAGGGGTCGTCATATTAATAAACCATTTTTTTCAAATGTAAATGATGTCAGATCAAAACATGTATAAGGAATGCATCAAAAGATGGTGCATTAAAGGAGAGCCGAATTTCCAGCTTAAAACCCCATCATATCAAAAAATAAAGATCAATCTTTTAATGCCGGACATATTATTATTATTATTAGTAGTAGTATTATTATTTCAACTGTTCCCGTCTAATACACTAATAAAAGCCACTGTTAGTCAGTGTGTGATGAAAGACAGGACAGAGCAGTGGAAACAAAACCTCACAGTAAGCATTATACAAGCTCATGTTCTGAGAGGAGACTTTAAACACAGGCATCTGGTGACGGTTTTACATCATGCTTAGTGATCCTACTGGGGGGTATAATCAATAAAGGATATGCTCTTTAGATATATAATTTTTTTTTCCTTTGCATAAAGAACCCAAATGAGGGCTTTCATCCAAAAAAGATTAGACTCCATCATCCCTGCTTTGAAAACGCTGGTAAATGAGCAAATGATACAACTGTCATCCTGTAACTTTTAATCATCTTGGATATAATGATGACACTATTTATAACCCCCTCCCTCTCATGTTCATTTCAGCTCGGGATAAAAAAAAAAAAAAAAACTTAAATATATATTTCAGACTATGTATTTTGAGTAATATGATAAAGGTTGAGACAGACCGTGATCTTTTATTGCCCCCAGTTTTCTTGGAGACTGGCTTCCCATAGGACATGGTATATGTTTAGTTTGGCTGGAGGTTGGGGTTGATTGAGAGAGAGAGAGAGGGATATCGGCTCTACTCTTCATAACTGGGCCGTTTAGTCCCCTGTGACCCAGTCTCTCCGCCTTTGGCAAACACATCATTTTATTGTGACCCCAGCCGGCAGCCAAACAGTCAGCCCATAAGCCATCAGTAATGAAAAGCACTAATTCCAGCCTAGCGAACACCACCAGCGAGGCCCCATTCATATTCATGTGTGTGAGTTTCTCCTCCCTCGCATTGGGCATCGACCTATTCATCCATTCATTTACTCATTGAGCTTCTCACACACAGCGTCCTCAATTTACTCGACAAGGCAGAGGAGCCCCTCAAGATTTGTTTTTAGGCTAAAACAATTAAATCGAACAAAAAGGGGCTTCGGAATGATTACGGCATCTCAACTGCGAGGCAATGATTTGGCTAGTATGTTGTTTTTTTCTTTGTTTTTTTTTTTGTTTTCAAAATATGAAGAAACAAGTTTCAAAATCCTCCTCTGACAGTGCACGCTCGAGTAGTTCTCACCAATGTGTCAGTCACATTGCATTTTGAAAAAGGTTTGATGAATTAAATGGGCTGCATTTATATAGAGCTTTTCTACACATATGTACTCAAAGCGCTTTACATTGGCCTCACATTCACCCACACACACACCAGTGGGCGACTGCTGCCATGCGAGGCACTGCCAGGGTTCAGTGTCAGGGACACTTTGACATGTGGACAGTCGGAACCAGGATTCGAACCGCCAACCCTTCAGACATTGGACGACCCTCTCTACAAACTGAGCCACAGCCACCCCAATTGAATTACTCTGCGTCTCATCAGACCGAGATGTTCTCTCTCGCATATATATATATATATATATTTTTTTTTTTTTACCCCAAAGCTGCAGATTAAAAAAAGAAATCTACAATTCCCCCTGTTTAGCAATCGCACACGTTTAAAGGTATTACACACCCACAGGAGACTTTGCATGTACTAAAGTGTTTATTCTCAGCCGGGTGCTTTTTTGCGGAGGCTAGACATGCCAGCAGGGCTTACGGCCCACGTCTGGGTGATTCCAACAGCTGTTTTCATGAGCCTGGGGAGAGAGTGTGTCAAGTAGGATGCCTTCAGCTGTCACCATTTCCTTTAGGTGTTTATTAAAAAATGTTAATGTCATCAACAAACACATTGAGAAGGGATTCCTCGTGACCAAAAATCTGGCACTGCTCACGTGCTTCCACTGGTGGGTTGATGGAAGTGTGTACGGTTTTTTTTTTTTTTCTTTTTTTTTTTTTTTACACCCGCACAGTCGGAGGTGTCAATGGGCAACGCAGTTCTGTCAGGTCCCTCAGGCACCCAGGGATTTACTTGAGATGTCTTTGTATCTCTGATGTTGGCAAATGTTGATTAGATCTCTTAAATTAAGAGAGAAGTGAATCAAATATTCAGTTTGACACAAGGATGCGTACACAGATACAGGATCTGTCTCTTGCGTCCCCCTTATCAAAATCCAGGGTCTAATGTTTTAATCATTGCGAATTTCTATTATTTAATCCACGCATGAAAGTGAAAAATCACATAATATCCCAGCCAACCCATGGACAGACAGCGTTTCAGACATGTCAACTGGAAGGCTGAGTTAAAGGGGATTTAAGTAATTCATAACGTTTATCGACCTCTATTGGAGACCAAGGGATTGCATCAACGCCCATAGATCTGTTTCTCATTCGTTGCACAGACAATGGATATAAAAATCATGTTTTTCCTCCTGAAAAAAATAAAGACAACTCGTGCAATGGCAAGGCACAATATAAATGTTTGTAGAGGTGATACATAACTGTACTCAACAGATTCAACAGTAAAATATCTATATCCATTTATCCACAGTTCTCCACTCTGTGTATTCATAAATGATTGTTTAAGGATGGAGAAATAAATACAAATGACCTCTTATCAATAGTAAATGTTTGCCAGCATTGGGATTTCTTTTTATAAGAAAATATTACAGTTACATTTATACACTACACAACGACATTCACAACACACTATGACAGGATCAGAGACCACAGATGATACACACACAAAACAACACACATCAAGAGAACAAAAAACACAAAACAAGTACAATGGAAAAATATATAAAAAATTAAAAAATAACCTGGCAGAAATAAGTGAACCGCATGAGTCACAGAGAGACATATATTGACCTCTGACCTCCTAAGTCCTACAAGCCCTGCTCGGGTATGTAGAGCTGAACCAATGTAGTGTGCTGGTGCATTTTCCACGTAGATTATAAATGGTTGCATATTTTGTAACATGTCCTTCTTCTTTTTTCATCCAGTAGGTAATTTTCTCCAGGTTCACACAACTGTTGGCTTCTTCAACCACGTGCTGATCGGAAAGGGGGTGAGGTCTAATTTCCATTGTCTATCAATACAAGTCTTAGTGACAGTTTGAGTTTAGTTAGATTCACTAGTAGACAAACTTCAGCGTCCAGTAGAAATGTGACCCCATGGATATTCCATAGAGACCCCACCCCCCGATTAAATCACATACATCAGTTAGATTCATAAAATTTATGTGGGGTATTCGGATTTCAGTTCGTTTTGCCAGTTCTGCGTGCTATATCTTTTAGTTGATTTTTTTGTACATGTCTTGCATGGATTGGATTGTGCACTGCCTTCCTTTCAACAAACTCATGAACATTGTGATTTGGTCTTTCATGACAGTTGAAAGACTCGAGGAGAGTACGAAATGTGAATGCTTTGAGAGCCTTTCTAACGAGAATGACCCTTTAAGAGCTTCTCTGGCTGCAGCTCATAAAGAAGTCTTACCCTTACATTCAGTTCACAAAAAAAAAATATTGATAGACATTGTTGAGGATATGAGCTGTAACTGCCAGCAGTCTGACCAGATCCTTTTCCATGATGTGAGGTTTGATTTGCAGACACTTAGTTGTGCATTTTTGTAGCCTCCTGCTAAATTCAGGTTTTGTTTGACTGTTAAAAAGACTGGAACTATTTAAGATATGCTATTTCGGTCTGGAACTTCTATTACCACTTCGTCTGGTAGCTACGCAGTGTGAGTTTATGTAACTCCTAACATCTTCGCACTTTGCAGGACATTTTTTGTTGGATTCCAAATTAAATATTATGTTGATGAAAATGGGGCATTGCCATGAGCAAAGTCATATCATTTAAATTTAAGGGCCATGTGACAAGGTGCTTGACATGATCTTGTCCCCGTAGGCTCTGAAACAGATTACCTGAGGGCAAGGAAACCAGCTCAACCAGTTGGCAACAGACTAAACCAAACTATTTCTCTCTGAATTATATGTCATTGTGATGTTGAAGCGGCACTTTTCCAAGCTGGCAGTCGTTTTCTGTGCGGTGACTGACAATCACCATACCAAGCCTTGTAAATTAAAGAAACGTACTATTTCGTCTTTTGCATCTCTATATATATATATATATATATATATATTTCCATTTGTTGAGTCAAATTAACATTGCATTGTGTGTTTCCAAATATACATATAGACATAAATTTGTCTTTGCATGAATAAAGGGAACATTAGTTAGCTGACACTACATGTTATTGGCGCCAGCCCTAGGGGTAAGTTGGGTGGCAACAAGTGGCACACAGCTGGTCTAGATACGTTGCCATAAGTGAAAATTTATGGCTATGGACAGATGAGACACACACACTGCTGCATGATGTTTATGCACATACAATAATCCATAAAATCATAAGCAAAATACATAATAAATAATAATAATGAAATCAAAACTATAGCGGACAAATTGACAAAATTAAAAAAAGTGAAAATTAAATTGAATGGTAAATAACTTACTCACATTAATCAGCATTTGAATGCGTCAAAACAATACAAAGTCTACATAAAACACATATACAGTACATTCATCCAAATTATTCTTACTCAAACCAAAACTCAAATCTATTGTACGGTGAACAATCAAACAAATAATATGGGTTTAGATTCCTTCTTCTGAGAACATACAAATGAACTTCACAGTCTAGAAAGTGAGTAATAATGATACTAGCTAAATACTAACTTAAAATAAGGATGTTATCCCGGTACAAATGTGATGTTCTCGCACAATGGCGCGGCACACATACATCAGTGTGATATGGAATTAAACATATAACTTAACATCAACGCTTTAGAAACAGTCACAGATTCATGACAGCATTTCAACACTTATTTCCACTTAATTACACTGCAAGTTAAAGTTAAAGGTTAAAGTTCAGAAAAGAATGTTATTTTACATACCTGTGGACAGACTAGAGAAACACGTTGCCGTCAGATTGTAGCTCATGTTACTTCTGAGCTGTGCCTGAGTGATGTTCTTGCCCACAGTAGTGCCACCCGCCCCCTGCTGGCGCGGATGTCCACGACCCAAACCCCACAACACACACTCCAGAAATTAAAATATATATATGGGGGGGGGGGGTCAGTTTGCATACACAAACTCATTACATTTTTCAACCTACATACACAAAAGGATGGGAATATCATCTTCTCTAATGAGACAGTTTGCTTTAGGTTGGTACAATACCATTGACAGAAAGAACAAATAGTACCCTCGCTGACATACAAGCCACCGAGACACACAGTATTAATCTGTGGTACCACAAACCCACAATTATCATCTGCTTTGACTGTTTCATTAACGTGACACTTTCATGTGTGTATGTCTGTGTTACCTCTAATGAGAACAGAAAAGGGGTCTACAGTGTTGTCACGCTCATCATGGCTGCCCCGAGCTCAGTGTGTATGTAGTACGATCACAAAGAGGCAGAGTCTATGTCACAGGTAGCGCGGGCGGTTGCATTCAGCTACGCCTGACTCTCAGCGTCGGTTCGAGAGCTATATTCATCAGCCCGGCATTAATTAATGCCCGCGTGATTGAGAGTGAAAAAGGGACGCGCGGGAGGGATAATGCACAACTACAGGTACAACACGGGCTCCTCTCAAAGATATGATGATTAATCCACTCTCATCCTCTGCCGTAGAAATTAAAATCACGCTCACTATGTCAAATTCTCGGCGAACAAAACAGGAGTCACAGCCATAGTAATTAAAAGCCGAAGGAGAAAGGCATCACATAGACGACACACACAAACCTCTATAGTGGATGCAGACAAACGTGTGTGTACATTGTCCTAGAGTCTTTGATTGTAACAGATTTCTAAAGGTTCGGGGGGGCTATTTGAAAGTGGGTCTCTGGAACAGCAGCTTTGAGGTTAGGGTTAAATGGGATTGCTCCTTTTGAATCATTTTGACGACCCACCGCAGCTGAGTCTGCAGGTTGTCGCGCTTGCTTTAAAGCGTATTATGTGCCTGAGATTGAGCAGAACTCCAGGCTTATCGCGCACGCACACATACAGCCACACAAACACACAATGCATCTCAGACTCTGGAGGGAATGTGACTATTAAGGCAGCTCTCTATAGTCACTGTGGGTAGGGGAGGAGGGAGGAGGGAGGGAGGGAGAGGATCTGCTTTAACTAAAAGAAGTCCCATAGAGGTGGGTAGAAGTGAAGGAGGAGTGCAAGCATGTCTGACTGAGTTTACATTCACACATTATTCTAGTTTTGTTTCCTTTTTTTCCACCCAAAGTCTCTGTATTCCCAATGAACTAGTATAATTCCTCTACTATTCCAGTTCGCAACCCTGTACATTTTCACCCCTGTGTTTATTTCAATTGCCGTCTTGAAAAGATAACTACATCTACAACACCTATTTAGTTAGCTACTATATTTATTTATTTATTTATTTATTTATGTTCTGTTCAAGCTCCATGAATTACTTATCATCTGTACATTTCCTCGAGCAAATTCTGTCGATAGTATCTGTATTAGAGTCTTAAAGAATTTAATGCACATCCATCTGCATTCATCCTATTTTACAATAGGTTCATAGCATAATCTGTAAATCATGTGTATATTTCTGTAACAATAGACAATGTACACAGTCTATTTCTTTATTTATTATCATTCATTATTAATCTGCACTGCTGCTCTTCTTGTTTGTTTCGTTTTTGCACTTCTGGTTAGATAACTGCATTTTGTTGCCCTGTACTTGTACATGTGCAATAACATTAAAGTTTAATCTAATCTAATCTATTTTGATTCATAAACCTGTTTCTTGTTTGATTTTGTTTTGTTTTTCCATACCTTCCATAATACTAGTCACATCGCAAGCCATCTAATATAATATATTAGATGGCTCTATCTAATATAGAGAGTGGATGCACTCACTTTGGAATATTTCAGAATGTCCTTAAAAATGGAATGGTGTTGCTCGACACAATTTATCTTCATTGGAAAATGTGTAATTTGCAAGAAGACCTAATTCTGAACGTCCAAACAGATGCTGTTTACGTGACCCCTGCCCCCCTCGCATGATTTGGAATTATAATTGAATATTAATGGGCATATAAACACAGGGATTGTTATTATAAGCATGGAAAAGGATAGATCAGAGTGCCCCACGGCACTCTGATCTATCACTGATATTTAGAAAAAACTCACGTTCCTGAATTTGCAAATTAGTTGTTTTTCAAACATTTTGATGTGGCTCTCATAATAAAATAGTCCCTTCTGTCTGCTTCTTCCCATAATCACCCCTTAGTAGGAGTTTCCCAAAAAAAAATGATAAACATCCATTGACAAAATCCCAAGTTTAGATAATTCTATCATTTTGTTATTTGTCACAGAGCTACGCATGCGCACGCACACACACACTCACACACGGACACCACCAGACCCGACCAGCCCAACAGACACACACTGGCACCACCCCTGTTTTTAGCTGTTTAACACCACATGAGCTCCATCTGTACTCAAAGCCCTCGCTGGTGACATGTGGCCTGTCCATTATTGCTCTATTAAAAGCTGTGTGCATGTCAATGGATGTCACAGTGTTCCATAGCAAATATGCATCTTGTAGTCTGGCAGAGAGATTACCCACATCAAGCACCGAGGTTTCTTTTAATGTCAGTCTCCCTTTGATATTTGGCACTCGCATTTGGACATGATTGCGACTGTATCTTCCACAAAGTAAGCCTAACATGATACTGTATAAAAGGAGGTGATGCCCCTGACATTCGGTCCACTCCTTTTGATAGCGCTGGCATAGTAATTATTTGTTAGCAGCAGGAAAAAAAGTTTTGTTAGGTTGGCACATCTTGAATGCCTTTATGTAGCTCTCCCACTGATGTTTGAATGCCTCGCAGGGTTTTTTTTTTTCATCATCGCCCCACAGCTTCATCTCTCTTCCACCTGACCCTGACACTTGTCATATCCAGACACACACAAAACATGGGTATAAACTAAAGTATCTTCCTTTTATTCACTTGTGGATTTAAAAAAAATATACATAAGATAATGTAAGATAAGATATTTCTTCATTTGTATTACAAAAGCAAAATGTAGATGAGTACCTTTCCATAAGAAAGAAAGAAATATGTCACGCCGCGTTGTTATGGCGGGTGATTTCCGGTGTTTATTTTTTGTGTGTACATCCGGCTTTGGTCCCGTGTTTATCCCCTCTTGTGTTTTGTGATGCGCATCCCGAGTCTCCCTCACCTGTGTCTGATGCCCAATCACTCCCTGATGTTTTCCACCTGCCATACTGGTATAAATTCTTCGTGTCATCCTCAGTCTGGTGTCTGATCATCCAGCGTGCAAACCTCCGATTCTTGCGTCCTGTCTTGTCTTGAAGTTGTCTTTTGTGAGAGTACCGGAAGTAGCTGGTCTTGATAAATAGTTTTGTTATATTCTGAATTGAAGCCGTAAGAGCTAAGTTTAGTTTCAAAGTATTGTTGTGTTTTTTAATCCACCTTTGGTGTGATTTTGTATTATCATTCAAATTTATGATTTTCCCGTTGTGGGTCTTTTTTCTTTAATATTATTCACGCGTTTTTTTGGAGCGTCACTTTTTGTTCAATGAAATATTGTTGATTAAGAAAAAGGCATAATATGATTGATAATTATAACGGATAAAATAAAAATTATTTTTTGTAATATTACACTTCGTGTCTGTCTGCATCTGGGTCCATACAAATTGTAGTCCAAACATGACAAAATATATACAGAGAATCAATGAAAAATATGATGTGTAGATAGCAAATGTAGAAACAAAGTAATCTTAATGAAGTAACAGTGCAAAAAAAGTAGCTCAATGAAGTAACAGCGGGTAAGCTTAGAAAGTGAAAGCTTAACAAATTGTCATTTCAAAATTAAAGAGACATCGGTTTAAGTGATGGTGCAAAAAAAGCTTCAGAAATTAAAGCTTAAAAGTCCACATGTATGTACATCTGACACGCAATGACACACTATTAGATACATGTACAGGCGCGCAGGCAAACAGATATGCCTCCCCCCCAGCAATACCCCCCAGGGGTTCATCCGTCAGCCTATTTTTGCACTACTCTGGCACTACCTGAGGGCCGGCAGAAAGGCGGTAATGGAGGACTGACTGAGGCCTGTCACTTCGTGCTCTTTCACCCCAGGGACTCTGAGTGGCAAAGTAATGGCCGTGGCTGCCAGATGTAGAAGTCACTTTTAATCAAGTGCACGGCCGTCACTCGGCCTGTATTGATCCCCGTGAAGTCCCCGGGCGTGCAATTGGACCAGCTTCTACGCCACACAACAACTTTTCCTCTCACCTTTCAAACAACTCCCCATGTGGTAGAATGTGGGCCGAGTTAATCATAATCCAGCCATGTTGTGAAAAACAGCAACAACGGAAAACACAACCAGACAGAGGTCACGGCCTCCGTCCTCAACTGTACATGTCACTCACAGGCCGCCAGGCTGTACATGTGGTGATTGCATGTGAACTACATTTTTACATATACAGTATTTCTGTGTGTGTGTGTGTGTGTGTGTGTGAGACTGCCGGCTTATTAGTCCTACAGGCTCAACACATTAGGTTGCTTGTGTAAATCCTTCACTTCTCAAATTGTTTAGCTACGAGGTTTGTTTAAAGAATCACCAAGGTTAAGTAGCTGCTGCGAGGCCATATTTGTATCTTCACCTCACTCGACATGGAACGCACGCCATCGTGAGAGTAGAGAAATGCAGAATTTGGCACCTCCCTCGTTCCTTTTTTTCCGTCAGATCTGTTGCAAGGCTCTGGGTTTATTGTTCATTTGCTGAGGCCACAGGGGCTGACTATTACTGGGTCATAACTCGGCAGGATGATGAGGGATGAATTCTAATGTGGATCCATCACCACTAGGAATGGAAGGAAGGTGGAGGGAAGAAGAGATGGAGGACTCATAGGCCAGATGAGAATAGTGCATGTCATAGACGCACATAAGCACACACACACACACACGCACACGTGGGGTGTTTGCAAACCCCAGACACATAAACACATATATGCAGGTGCAAGCAG
>JAPTHA010000002.1:7664792-7687676 GCA_029814585.1 Gymnapogon annona
CTGTGCTGCTGCTGCTTTGACATTTCATTGCCAGACCATTGGTCTGTGCAATGACAATAAAATGAATCTGAATCTGAATCTGAAGGGGCAAACCCTTATGTTATGCCCCAGTTCCCCTAGCCTGGGGTGTAACAAGGAATCACTCTTATTTTTCATCATATTTGCAGTATCTCTCTGTGTGTGTCTTGTCGTATATGTGCTGCTGTAACCTGAAATTCCCCTTAGGGGACTAAAGGTATCTAATCTAATCTAATTACAATGATAAATAGACCGGGGAACCGGCACCCTATCCCCAGTGAGCTAAGGAGGAGGAGGAGGCGGGGGTATCGTGCAATGGTTAAAAGTCGGAACAGGAGGAGAGCTTATAGACCAAATCTCCCGTCCATCATCATGGAAAACGTATGGTCTCTGCCCAACAAGATGGACTAACTGGCAGCGTTGACTCCACATCAATGGGAGTTTTGCCAATGCAGTGTTATGGTATTCACAGAGACGTGGTTAATGGAGCAGCACACGGACGCGACCGTATCACTGGATAGATTCTCCATCGTACGGGCGGATAGAATGGAGGGGAGTGGTAAGAGGAAAAGTGGAGGTGTGGCAATGTTTGTGAACTCAAGTTACGGTGACTCTCACCATGTTACAGTTAAACTGAAACATTGTTTTCGAAATATCGAACTGTTGGGCGTTAGCTTAAAGAAGGCCAGCTCCGTCCTGGGATGCCCTCTGGAACCTGTGGAGGGGGGGGCTGAAGGCCAAGTTAGCCTCCATCTTGGTCAGAGACTCCCACCCCCTCAAACACACACTGACTGAACTGAGGAGTTCCTTTAGTGACAGACTGAGACACCCCAAGTGTGTGAAGGAGAGATATCGCTGGTCGTCCCTTCCTGCAGTGGTCAGGTGTTATAATAGTAATAACAGTAACTGACCATTGACATTGTCTCTTTCTTGATCTTGTTGAAATCAATATGTTCTTTTCTTTATTTATATTTATACAACCTGTTCCGTTCTTTATTTATATTTGCATTTTTTATATTATTAGGACTTGTTCAATCTTCGGAGTGTCTTGAGTGTGTTTTGTGTGTGCTGTCCAACCTGAAATTTCCCCAAGTGGGACTAATAAAGGTATATCTAATCTAATCTAAATATTTGATAAGAAATTATGGTAATAATAATAGTACTACTAATAATAATAATAATACATCTGCTAGTAATAGAATAATAATACCACTACAACTAGCAGTAATAGAATAGAATATTGTCATTGCACAATAACGATTAAATTACAGTTTAGCAGTTTAGTTCTTTTAGCAACAATCATTTAAAGTGCAGGAGAGAAGCTGTGTGTGTGTGTGCGTGTGTGTGCGTGTGTGTGTAACTGTTATGATTATGTGTACTGTACAGGTTAAAGTGTGGAAGAAAAACTCTATATAAGAACATGTATATAAATATGATATGTCCTGTATAGATTGAAGTGTAGGAGGAAACTATACAAAATATCACTGAACAGCTATAAGTAATAATGGCTATAATAATATTGATAATAATAATGGGTTTTATTAGGCATATGTGTAAACAGTGTGAAAATACAGAGTGATTCCAGGATGTATTTGTCAGAGGTCATAAATAATAAATAGACTCATTAACCCTTTCACTCATTGTGGCTGCTACAGTGGAACAGCTTTTCAAAAGTTGTTTTCTCTTATAAGAATGAGTCTTAATGTCAAGGTTGCAAAGAAATCCTGAAGTAGATTGTCATAATTCATGGATGAAAGGGTTAGGGTAAATAACTACAAGGTAAACTATTGTGTATATCTGGTATATTTACTCACAAATTCTTCTCGACCTCAAATTTCTCAAATCTTTGTTACACCGTCAAACACTGGGAGCAGCAGCTCTTTCTCAACTAAACCAAACTGTAAACTTTGCAACTGATGCATATTTTAGCAACTTTGGCATCACCCCTGTCACTCTGCTTATTCATTTTGTATCTTCCACTGAGTTTGTTTAAAAGCTATTTAAAAGCCCTCAATGTTTATCTTCAACAAATGCAAGAATTAGCAAACATTTGTGCATTCTTAATTATTTAGACGCAGCAAGAGGTCTTGGTGCAACATCCAGGAATAACCTCCGAGTTCTGAGGCGGATGTCTTTGGCAGGAGAACATCTAATGCCCAAACATGACTGTCTTGTGGGGTGGGAGGACACAGATTGAACCAAGCGAAACAATTTACCACACACAATGTAAAAGCTCAGGATACTCTTCCGTCGAGGTGACAGCGAACCGCAGCGCAGCCCCCAAACCTTGTCTGTTTATTTATAATCTCGTCCAGTGAGTGTGACTTCATGTGGAGTGACACTTCATAGTGAAGTTTTGTAGTGGGGAGGGCAGGTTTGGAATCGACCCACAGATGGAAAAAGGGCAAAAGAACGAAGCAGAAAAGTTGGCAATTTCACAGCGAGCACGTAAATGGTCAGACAATCACAGTTTTAATTCTGGCGACGGGTATCTTCTACTGATTATCATTCACACCTGAAAGTAACCTCATACAACTACAGTTTCTGCAATTAGCGGTGGGCAGACTCTGCCAGCGCAGTCACAGGACCTTGACTGTTGTGGGAGGGTTGACTTTCCAAAACTCCTACCGCGTCAAGTACAAGTTCACTTCACAAAATATTTAAAACTCAAGTGCGTTATGATAGATTTTGCAGAACATACATTTGAAAAAAGAAAAAAAAGCATGCTCTGAGCATCTACAAGACAGAATTCAGATGTATGTCAAGGATGATTGCATCGCTTTTACTAAAACTTAAAATGAAGTGACGCCAGATTTTTTTGTCAATGGTGCTAGGTGAATTTTTTTGAAAAAGATAATAACACGAGGTACATTAATGCGGTTCTACAACACCAGTCGAACTCCAGCACAGACACAGAAGTGTACCAGAGTGTAATTTATGCTAAGAGAAAAAATACCAGATGTCTGCCATAAGAGGAATGGTGACTCCCAAGCCTGCTTGCAGAAGTATTGCCCTTCTGTTCTTAATCAGCTGTTGTTTTAGAGGTTGTGTCAGATGGCACCGTTTCTGGCTTCCTGCTGGATAAAATATGTGACTGTGCATACAAAGACAGCATCATAATCCAAACCAAGTGAACCTAACAAGTAGATCAAATAGAGCAGCTGGTTTAGAGGAAGTGAGATCACCCCCCACCCCACCCCACCCCTTATCTCTATAACTGCTCTGGATAGGGGGGGACCAGCTAAAAGGTGCCTGACAATACTTCAGAGGGAGCTGCCAGAAGCACACCTGTCTCTGTGGAGTCAGACAGACTGCTCTTAGGCTCAGACAGTGAGCTTACTAAGATATGGGTGTAAGTGGGTGCAATTTGTAGACTTGACTGCCATTAGTCTGGAATGCATCTGAGGCCTCCGTCACAAATGATCTGGCTCGACTCATCAAATCAGCTTCACGGGTTGTGAAACCGGTTTGAGAATTGTTCACTTCTGCAGCTTCTCGGCGAGCCTCCGTGGGAGGGAAGGCTCTTCAACAAATAGACGTGCCATAAATTGTGAGGAGAAAAGGTCTGACAGATGAACAGATGGGTTCAGTATATTACTCTCGCTCTCCCCGTCCACCTTTCGGGCTGATGAAACGAGTTTAGGAGTGAGAGAAGAGGTGGAGGGAAATGATCTGTGTCGATGCATTAGACCAAATTACTCCTTCACCTGAACATACAAATGAGGCCCAATGGCGTGAGCAATGTCAGGGCAATTAGAAATTCTGTGTTTAGAGGTTAGATCTTTTTCTGCTTCTGATCATCTCACAGGTGCAGAGACCCAGCAGCCAGAGCACATGCACAAGGCAATCTTTAGTGGGATTGATATCAGTGTGCTTATTAAACCAAAGATGTGAACACAAATAACCAAGTGTGGTACGGAATATGAAATACTGTATTTTATGGAACAGAGGTGTTTTTTTTCCTGTACTTGATATAGTGGGAATTAGTTTGCAGTTGAATTCTCCCACATCTTCACTTTCCAGCCTTTTTTTATTTAGTACAACTAGATTATAATAATGTTACTATGCATGCCTGCAGTTTATCAATTTCACATTATTGGGTCATTTTCTTTATGTAATGGTTTTACAATTAAAAAAAAAACTGCGCCGAAATGTACTTATTCTCTTTTTTTTAATCAGCATAACAATTTGATTTTAAAGATAATAATGTATAATGGTTCTGCCCATTACTTTTTAAGGTGCAAGGAACTGAACTCTATAACCTTTTTAAACTCAGCCTCCTTCAGAGCCATATAATGACACCCGTTCACATCTCGGAGCTATCGTGCACAAAGACAGCTCTGATATCTGTGACTGAGTCATTTCACTCCAGCACATGGTAGTTAATTGCCTTGCTCAAGGGCACCTCAACATTAGCTGGTGAGGAGACAGAGAGGGGACTACTTGTTCATTCACCCCTCCAAGGTGTTGGGTGTCAGGGGTTTAAACCAATAACCTACCAATCATGGCCCTATTTCTACACGCTTAAGGCTACCGCTGGCAACAGAAATCTCAGTGCAATTATCGGGTCATGAAGATGTGTCTCGTAGAAATTTTGAGCGGGGAACAGAATATGCTTAATTTCTCTATTTTGTCAGATGATTCAAGGAGGCTATCAAGCGGTGAATTTAATCTGCTTGTCACAGAGAGCAGTTTTGCTGATAGCTTTTGACAAGGGGAATGGATCTGTGGCCGGTGAAAGTGGCCATTGTCTGTCTTAATGGGATGTAACAAACAGGAGGTGTGGAGAGAACTGGTTTATTTACCAACAAATTTAAGTTATTCTACCTATTTGTGGTGACTGAATCGCCTGGAGAATAACAAGGTAGAGAATCTCTTATTATAATATTTTATTTTGATTTTTCACCAGGCAATATTACAGTTACATTCATACACTACAAGACAACACTCCCAATGCCAGGGTGAGAGACAACAGATAAGACACACACACACACACACACACACACACACATAGAAATGCACACACACACAAATCCAAACAATGAGCTCAAAAACCACAAAACCGATACAATGACAAAAAAAGCCATAAAGAATAATGTGTATAGGGCTCTTTATATTGTGCTCCAGTATAAAGAGCAGAACCAACATTTTCCATGTAGTTTATAAACGGTTCCATATCTTCTATCCTACTTTTTTTTCATCCAGTAGGTTATTTTCTCCAGGTTCACACAACTGTTGACGTTTCCAACCACGTCTTGATTGGAAGGGCGGCGGGGTCTAATTTCCACTTTCTAAGAATACATTTCTTAGTGATTGTTAACAGAATTTCTGTCACTTTCTTCACATACTTTGACAGTTTGAGTTTAGTTACATTCACTAGTAGACAGACTTCAGGGTCCGGTGGAAATCTGACCCACCTTGGTATTCTATAGAGTTTCAACCCCACCCCCGCCCCCTCCACCCAGAAAAAAAACCCTACAATTCCGAATACTGAATGTAGAATGAAGGAATGAAGAGTCTCTTATACCTCAAAGCAGTGAAAGACATACCAGACATTATGGACTGAAGGCATTGAAAAAGCACTTACAATATACACCGTCACAAAAACAATATTGAGCAAAGTTTCCATAAACTCTCTGTAATATTGATGTTTTTTTGTATAGTTTTCAGAAACATATTTATTTACCCAACTCAATTTGATGGAAAAAAATGCAATGGAGCCAGTCGTATAAGGTATATTGCCCAATCTTCTAAACAACTTGTTCAGAAACATAAAATAAAAAACCGATATCAGTCACTTGGAAATAGAAACCAGGGTTCGCCATGTATATGTGTCAGCAAACGCCAACTGTTCACTGGTGAAGATGATTGTCTGAGTACTGTAGGTGGTTTAGGTGGGAATAAAAACAATGAGTGAAAATGTCAAGTGCAAACAAAACAAAGACGGGGTAAATATATGACGACAGCCATAACAACGCTGTCACTGTCATGGCTCGGTGGTTTGGTTATGACTGATTTAGAGGCCAGCGATAAAGGAAATCAAGAGCGGAGCTACAGGATTGTACAGGATGATATGTGTTTTTACACTCTATCAGCAAACATGTCACTTCTCCTCGGCACTTATCAGAGCTCCTTGACAATGAATTAGAAGCTAGTTTGTGGAATCTACCTTTCAAAACAGAGAAGGAGATTTCTATAGCATTTCATAATTCAGTCGGCATACTCAAACAAGGTCAGCGATAATGTTAGTAGCGAACAGATCATGACAAAAAAAAAATCCATGGGCAGGAATGTTAGCGGCAGAGTTTCCCACCGCTATGCACAAAGCGATTGTGTTCTTTGCATTAAATATTTAATTGCAATATTCTTTGAATCATATATATTTGTACCATGAGATTCTTGCCTTGGTTACACATTTGGTCCTCGCTTTAGTCGATTGCAAGCCCTGAATAATTTCTCTCTCATTACCACGGCAGATTGATATAATCACATGCTCGTCTTAATATTCACTTTATTGCCATATATATCTGCATGTCACTGAGTAATGTAATAAGAGTCCTTGGTATTCACTTAGCTGAGACGATAACTCAATTTTCCAAACTTAATATTGTCTGTGTTCACGCACAACAGGGCCTCATAAAAAAAAAAAAATACCCACTTTTTTTCCCACATTAAAAGCATAGTTTCCAAGTGCACATCTATAATGAGCACATTATTAAATTTGTTGCTTTAATGGCTGAATTAGGTAATGACATGCGTTTTCAGATTCACAAGTGGCACGCATAATGGTTATTGCTAAATTAGCTCCCGTATTGTGCTCCTTTAATACAAGATTTCCAGCTGCCAAAGATTCTTTATTGGCATTTATTTGTGGTGTTGTTAAGTTAAAATATATTAATTGTACTAAATGTGTTGTATGTCAGTCAGCACTAATGAGTCATAGTCGCTGGATGTGAAATGAATCTCTGAGATTGTTTATTCTTTTGGCTGACATTTACCTAAATGCCACATATCAGCGTCAGCGTCTTCTATGAGACGTGGGGGAATGTTAATGTGATTTCCATATCACTGTACAAATGTAAATGGCAAATATCACTAAACAGGACAATTTTTCTATTATGCGTTTTTCATTTTGTTGTTGTGAAATTGACCATAGTCAGGAAATGCTATGTACAGCATAAGCAGCAGCCCTTTTAAGCAAAGCTCCATTTTCCAAAGTACACCTTGTTCTGAATTACCACATCACACATCTTGCATTGAATAACATAAATATAATTTTATAAACATTGATGTGTTGTTTGTCAGTATTAAGGCTAATCATCTCACCCACGTTTAATTCAATTCAATTTGCGATTAGCTGATTTATCCCAACACAACACTGGCGTCCGAAGCAATCACATAAACACTCACAAGGCTCAGCTGATGTTGCTGCGCTTTCCCATCCAGTGGTCTAATAAATTTTTATTTTGCTCCAACCCCTAGCCAACCGAATAATGCGTGGTTAAATGAAGTAATCATTTTTACTGGAGACATCACTCACGGGAAGATAGCAGGTAGGTATATCACTTCCCACCATATGGTCATGGCTGTCAAGCACAGGCCAATCAGAAACCAGCAATTTGCCACACTGTTCCATGTTCTGATTAAATAGTTCCAAGGACAGCTCCGGCACACAGGAAGGCTCTTTGACCAGACTGATACTCATCTCCGGCTACAGATTGGAAGTGGTGGTGGCACAGCTATGTGACTCTCACTGTCTGGATTTGTTATGTTATTCTTTCCCATTTCCCCCCACAGGCCCACTGCGCAATATGCTGTTATTTTGATGAATATTGAAAGTTAAAATGATTATAGAAAATTTCAACTTGACTTCTCAAGTCTGTTCAAATTGTTTAAAAAAATTACAGAAATAAGTGAGGTATGAATATATTTTCCAGGATGGTAAATCACAGAGAAGTGGTCTTTGAATAATAAAATCTCTGAATATATAAGGGTGTTCTGCAGAGCAAGATATAGGTCTTTGATATGATAAATTGAGATTAATTGGAAAATAGAAATTTACATCCAAGTCTTAACCCAGATGTCCCAATAATATACCATCATAAAATTATACGCATGTATAGAAATATTACTTTAGTCTAAAAAGCATGGCTACTTTATTGTATACAACGTATATGTCACTAATGTAGCACAAATTTAGCCTCCAGTAAAAGAAGATACTATGGACATGAAATTGCTAATTTAACTATTAACATCCAGAACTATTTTTGTAGTGGATTCCTTTCCGCGTTGAACCTTTCCTAAGAAATTTTTCACTATTTATTCTAATATTACCTGCTGCATTATATATAAATATATGTATACAGTATATAATTTGTTTTCAGTGGAAATCGAGTGTTCTCTTATATATGAGTCACTGATCATATAGGTACTCATAAAAGCTCAGACTACGAGGTTATTATATCATAAGGAAGACCGCTGGCCAAAAAAAAGCATTTTTCAGCAAAATATATCATTAACTAACATAAAAAACTATGTCTCTCATTATGTCCTTTGTCCAACCACACCGGTTTTATTGGTGAATTAATATTGCAGAAGATAGTGGTGTTTTACAATCACTACGGACTTTTAACTTCGAAAAATCTGATGCCACTGTAAGCCTGAGAAATCGCATTTAGGATTATTTATTTAACTATATTGACAGAATAGTGACTCAAACGTCAATAAACATTTTCGACCAGTTAATGCTTTTAGCCACTGATGGCTGTTTTAGGCCTTTCGGGGCTAAAATGCAGTGTTATCAGGTCATATTATGGGCTACAGAAAAGGTAATAGTGTTTGTACTCTGGTGGTGAATTTATCTGTATCAGTTGTACAGTATAGGGAGTATTTATCCTCTAATGTTAAAAATTTACATTTTCCTCTTTAGTTCATTTAGTTTATTTTAATTTACATAATTCTTTTAGAAGATAAAGCAATGTACAACTGTATCCAGAGCAGAGGTCTAATCAGCCTTGACACTGTGTTTAAATTAAAAACACAACATCTGTGTTCGTGTGCAGCATTTAAAACTTACATCTGTTAATAATCTAAATTAATGTTGTAATTTCATGTTAATACAATACAATAGAGATGACATTTCATAAACACAGCCATGTGACATACTTTGTGTATATACTATATATATATCCGACATATGAATAGCACATATATCTTTAAAGACACAAGAGACAATAGCAGTTCTTCTAACCTCTTCTCATTAGGATACAGCTCAAAAACAAACACAGGGTGAACTCTTTTTATCACAAAGCATCTCTTCAAAGTTTTTCACAAATGGCACAGCATTAAAATGAGACAGAACCATCAAGAAATGTAGACATATATGAAAGCAACTTATCAAAAGCATTGACTTTGTCCCTGATGACCGTCTAACCGTATAATGCAAACACTTTGTTCTTCAGAGATGGTTATTTTATGAGCAGCAGAACAACACACACACACACAAAAATAACCCAAAGTGAATTAATATGAGACCTTAACATATGCAGCGTGTAGTGTTCACTGGGATTTAGGAAAGTCATATAGCAAAAATAATACTCATATTTATGTCTAATTCCACTACTCTATAATAGTGGAATACCTGCAAAGAGGGAGCGGGCACCTTTATCAACCATGCTCAGAACTGATACTTTTAATTTATGGGATCAGGTACAAAAGAGCATTGGTGCCACATAATGTCATTTTGTAGTTTCTATTTCTATAACTAAAATAAACTTTACCTATAATGATGAGCTTAAACATTTTCAGCAGCCACTGTTGGTGAGGGACAGAGCAGCGATGTATCATCTGTAACCTCATCCATAGGTGAACCTCTAAAAGCGTAAATGTACACAAATAACCAGACAGTGACCCCATTTGACACAAAGGTTTGATTGACGATGTTCACTGTCAAACTTCACTGAATCATACAAAATTTCTATCTTACTGGGTGTTCAGGTCAGATGCAAGGTACCTTTCTCACACAACATGATTGCATAGAAAGGTCCAAAAGACCCCAAAATCTGTAAGTTGACATTGTTTAGTGCCAATGGTGTCCATGAACGTACTGATGAAGACCTAGAGTTGGTCCCAGAGCGCCTTCAACAACAGCTCTCTGCTCCTGATGGGCTAGTGATAATGGTGACGCTGATGCCAGGCCCAGTGTCGGGTCACCTCAGTAGAATGTAGAGACCAAATTGTACTATGGGGACAATAAAGCCAGTTAACCTTTAACCTTTGAGCTTTAACCTTCATCCTTCAAAGTCATGCCCAATTTTGAAAATTTAGCATGAAGCTCATTTAGTCAAATGGTAAAAGTCAATAAGAACTGATAATCCCCGTGTGTCGCTGTTTTAACATAACACTAGATGTTAAGGGTTAAAGGTTAATGTCCATGACACACCAAATATACTGACATAACCCAGGACACAGGATTGTTGTTGCATTTAAGTTCACCTGGATGTAATAATAAAGACAGAATAAAAGAGATGAAGACTGGAAGAAAAAGGAAGGAAACTCTAGAATTATGAATGATGATTCCTGAAAAAAATATGTCTGTCACTATATTTGAGCTATGATACGATATGATATGATAGACCTTTAATGTCTCGCAAGAAGAAATTTGTTTGGCACAGCAGCAAACAAACATACATCTATACATACACACACATAAACATAAACCACAGTAATATACAAACAGATCTAGACATACACACAAACATAAACCACACCGATAAACAAACATATATCTATACACGCTGATGGTTGTAATTTTAATATGACCAAGGTTAACACTAGTGTGAGTGTTTCTTACTGTAGTCTTATCTCCCATTTGTTGTTGAAGGTGAATTTTAGCATCTCATAAAGTCCTCCAGATACTCCAGAGGCTGTACCTGCAGAAGCAGGAGCCACTTGTGTTAACATAAGTAATGCCAGTAAATTGGATATTGTTGGAGTTGGATTTGGTTCTGAACACCAAGGGAGTAGAGCAGAGTTTACTTCCATGTGTACTGAGGTCAGTTTTTAGTTGTATATGCACAGGAAAACAGCTGCTGTGAAATTATACACCAGCACCATTTGGACTTTTTTCTGTACATGACGACTACATTTTCATATTTAAATCCAATTTTTAATATTCAGTTCATCAGTTATTACAGTCTTTTCACTCTTGTGTCCCTGGTGCCTTATCCTTCAAGCTGACACACAGGGAAAGTGTTCGTACACAACCAAACAAAAGGTCACGCTCCAACTTCACAGGCCAGAATTCAATCTATATTCAAATAAAAAGCATTTATAGCCAGGGGATTCTATTTTCTTTTACTTACGATTCATTAAGACATCAGTATTTTTTTTTTCAAACAGCCATTAACATCATGAGTGCATTCACACAGGATGTTTATATATCATCAAAGGTTTTCACAATCATGGTCTATATTCGGAGACAGACATCATGTGATCACAACCGCAGGCTGAATGATGTTTTATTTTGAAAAACTACCAGATCTTCTCTGCTGCATCTCTCAGTGACTCAGTCTTGATGCGTGTTCAGATTCTGCTTGCATATGTTTTCTGTATCATTTTATTTGGTTATATTTATCCACCACATCTTAAAGGCCAATCCCTGAAAATATTGTCACACATTAAACCATTCGGTGGCGTAAAAAGGTTTGGTCCACTGACCATTGTAATGTTATTTAACGAAATGTACTGTTTTTGTGTGCTTCAGTTTGTATGTTTGATTAAAGCCGATGTGAGATTTTAATCAAATAGTGAATAAGCTACTCTGTACAGCCAACAACTTAACGACGTCACTTATATATATTTTATATATATATATATATATATGCTTGTTTTGTTTTTTTTACTTTTGCATTGTGACAAGGCCTCAACAAACATTTGCTATTACTCAGCCACCAGTGCCAAATAACACTTAATTGACTGATCAGGGAAACCAGTAGCACATTATTGAGTTTAGTTGCACAATAATTCCAAACTAAAATTTAACAATGACAATGGTGTCAAACTGTTGAAACAGTGAGCTGTGTTGTAATGCACCCATTTTTACAATTTATAAAGTAAAAATGGATTTCTTATAAAGTAAGAAATAATAATACTAATAAATAAGAAAGAATAATAATAATAAAGAATAAGAAAAAATCTGAATCTAAATGTTAGCATGATCAACCTATGAAAGATTCTACTCGGTGCACCAGTCAACACCATAGTCTTCAACACATGTCTTCAGTATGATATTTCCACGTTCATTCTGATCTTAACTCGCTTCGAGATCCACCTTGGATCATCCAAACAGTTACAACTGTCAGAATATAGTCTGAACCCAGCATCAATTAACACAGTAATGTAACAACATACCTTCATAAACACCAGCAGAGTGATTCCCTACTGTTGGTTACATAATGTTACATATATAAATGTGTGTGTGTGTGTGTGTGTGTGTGTGTTAAAACGGAACGTGAGATTAACAGGTGGATCGGTGCAGCGTCTGCAGTGATGCAGTTGCTGTATCGGTCCGTCCTGGTGAAGAGGGAGCTGAGCCAAAAGACGAGGTTCTCAATTTACTGGTCGATCTACGTTCCTGCCCTCGCCTATGGTCATGAGCTTTAGGTCATGACCGAAAGGACTAGATCCCGGATACAAGCGGCCGAAATGAGTTTCCTTTGCAGGGTGGCCGGGCTCACCCTTAAAGATAGGGTTAGGAGCTCGGTCACCAGGGAGGACTTCGGAGTAGATCCGCTACTCCTCCACATCCAGAGGAGTCAGCTGAGATGGCTTGGGCATCTGTTTCAGATGCCTCCCCGAAGCTTCCCTAGGGAGGTCTTCCGGGCATGTTCCTCTGGGAGGAGGTCCCGGGTCAGACCCAGGATACACTGGAAGGACTATGTCACTCGACTGGCTTGGGAATGCATTGGGGTCCATCCGGAAGAACTGGAGGAAGTGTCTGGGGAGAGGGAGGTCTGGGCATCCTTGCTTAGACTGCTGCCCCTGCGACCTGGCCCCGGATAAGCGGTGGAAGATGGATGGATCAATGGATGGATGTGTGTGTGTGTGTTTCTCTATTACTTGAATTTTCTGCATTTTTATTATGTCTCATTAAAGTTTTTAACTGTCTTTTTTAGTCTTTTGGTGCTGTAATTTGCTGTTGCATATTTTAACCTTGTTTTTATTATTTTTTTGTATGTTTCAGGACACTGCCACGTACAAATTATGCCTGGAGGGTATGTTGTCCCCCATCCCGTGTTGTGATAGTGCACATTCAGCCTTGTTTTATAATTTTTGTGAACGTTGTGTATGTCCGCGCATGTTCGTGCGTGTGTGCGTGTGTTGAAGAAAATTGTTGGCAGGATTCGGTCCTTCCTTGCTCATGTCCCTTTCGTCTCTGCCATCCTCATTGTCCTTTAAGCTGACAAATAGAGATCTGTTTTTTATTGGGATTTTATTAGATCTCTGCTTTCTATTTCATTTTATTTATTTGTTAATAAATACGCTCATGTTGAGAATTCAGTCCAATATTTCAGTCTCCACCACAAACTTTGCTACAAACTCCAGCCTTGTCAGTGGGGTTATTTGGTTCACTTCTTGTACATGGGGGGGGGGGGGTTAACCAGTGGTCATATTTCAGAAAAGCTCTTTTCCTCTTCCTCCTGTCATCTCTGAGCTGTGGTAGCGGTTCCATTTCCTGCAAACATTGTGAGAAGTCTCCGTAGATAAAAATGTCCATGCCTTTGAGGGATTTTACTGCCTCTGGTGCAGTTCCTTGTTTGTCTTTGTACTGAAGGAGTTTCATTACAGTGTCTCGGCCCTGTCGACAGGTTGTTTCATCTCCACTGATTTCACAATAGTACGTCATTGCCATCAGATTCTTTCTGAAACTTTGGTCATTTGTGAGGCTTTTCAACAGTAATGACAAGCTACGATTGTCATCTAAGTGAACCTGTGATAATTGCTTGTTGTAAGATCTTACATCTTTCTGGAGATCTTCAGTATAACTTTGACTGTCCATACTGATTAACATAAGTAGTTTATACATTTATTGGTCCAGTTGACTCTGTACTGTTAATAAGCTCTTTGATTGGAAGCTCCAAAGACAAGTCTGGATGCACCATGGACTCAGTTTTAAACAGAGTTTATTGTGATCACGGGTAAAGCATATACTCAGCCAAGCTCTCGTTCAGTTGAGGTCTCATTCAGAATGAGCACAGATCCCTGGGCATCTTTACATATTAAATCCTTAGACTCCGCCCTTGTTGTGGAATTTTAATGTACAGTATCATTTGAATGTTTTGCAAACCTGTTATAACTTTAAGTATAAGACCTCAAGTTCTACAATTCCTACATTTACACACAGTGACTGTGTGAAACTCATACAGAGGGCGTGCTCCACAAATCATAAACCCACTTATATCAGGACATGTTTTTGAGTGTTATCTATCTCACACTGGTAGTATTCCTGAACCTTACACATTCCTATTATCCCATTTGTCCCTTTGACAACCTGGGACAAAAGAACTGCAGGATGTGAAAAGCCCTGGCAACTCTGCATACTGGTAGGTGTGCACTCATACAGACAGTCACAAACCTCTGTACGACCTGTACCTTTGGAGCTCCAAATAAATTAATGTACTAAAAAGGCATTGGTCATAAGAGGATCATCTTCATTCGCCTCCATAAAAGATACAAAAATAATACAAATTTTCACAACACCCTCCAACAATCAGGTTGGACTTTAAGCTCTGGCTCCAGTTCAAACCAGTGGCGTCATAAATTATAACGTGAGCCGCACCAACCCCCAACTCACATCCGTTTACTATCTATAGTCAATTTATGTGTACCGTATTTTCCAGACTACAAGCCACTACTTTTTTCACATGCTTTGAACCCTGCGGCCTATACGGCTGTGCGGCTAATCTATGGACTTTTCATTATTTTCATGATATGAATATGAATATAATTTTTCTTCTCCTTCAAGAGGCTGGAGCCGCAAAAAGAGACAGGGAATTAGCGCAAACAACAGAGCGAGAGCAAGACGGACATTACAGGAGCCAGACAGTTTGTGCAAAGGAAGCTTTCATGCATAAACCCTCATTAAGGGAGCTAAACAAAGAAATGCATATTGTAGCAACTGGGACTGTTATGTTTATAGCGGTTAACTGCTTTCCCCTTTAAGGTTTATTACCCAGAATGCATTACATGTTTAGGGAACTGTTCTCCAGTGGCTTAAGAATGCGCAGACAGCGCTGTTCGTGTTTTTATTGTGTGCCGACAGAAAACACACGTGTCTTATAGAGAGTTAGCTGGAGTTCATGCTAGCCAGCACAGTATTACTTTAGCTAGTTTTAGGCTGATGCGAAGAGCTGTACACATTTTCATAAAAAGGAGCCGTGAGAAAGAGAAAGTGTGTGTTATAATACACTATATGACAGAAGACCGAGATGCGGATTGACTAGATTTCAAAATAAAAGTTTTTGTTTTAGCATTCTCACAGAACATTCAACGGTTACTTGATTCCAACTGATCTAAATTTGAGATAACAAAAAGTGCCGCAGAAAAAACACAGGAATATCTTTAACCTTAATTTCTAAAACAGAAAATACCCACAACGGGAAAATAATAAATCCAAAACTAAAACACAAAATCACTCAAATGAGGAATAACACTAAGAAACCAAAAGACGAATGTTCAAAATCAAAATCGTTCTTACGAGGAATAATCTAATAAATTCAGTACACAGATAATACAAAAACACAACAAATACCAATTCTTACAAACGGACAAGGTGTGACAAGGCAGGAACGGCAAGATGATGATGTTTCCCAGAGGAGTATGAACGACAGTCTGACAACACAGGGGAAGAGACACGTACCTTAAATACTGAGTGAAAAAGGGCAGGTGAAAAATATTGGGAAATAATGAGGACAAGACACAGATGCGTAGGGATCCTGTGGTAAAGCTGGAGGCACACAAGGGCAAGACAGGAACCTAACAAAATAAGAGACCGGACATATACACAAACACAACTTGACGATCTAGAATCATGACAGTCTGTCTTACTTCTTCATTGCCTGCCGAATCGCCACAATATGATACAGCTTTTAAGTTAAAGTCTAATAGCCGGGAGTCAGAACATGCACTGGGAGTGCAGCATTTATTATTTCTGCAGTGTACATGTTAAACGTGAATGTTTGCGTGTGTTAAACGCACAGTACATGTTTCGTACCATTGCACTAAATGGTAACACTTGAATGAGGTAGGCGAATATGTAACTTGTTTGTTGAAATGTTAATCAAAAAGTCAAAATAGGAAGTATATTTATATTGTGTTTATGCTAGCTGTACTGTTTTGTAAATTCCCATAAGAAATGTTCAGCTTGAACGTGACAAAATCCGATCCTGCATAGTTTTATCATCTGTTATGCAACATATCTTATAGAGAGCAGAGGAGACAAAAGGGTTCAAAAACGAAGTGCACTGGAACATAACATCGTCTTATTATGCTTCTGTTACGGCTCATTTACCGTAATCACGAGACAAATCGCGCACATGTACTTCATTAGCTGCTGGTTTGATGTGGCAGGGGAGAATCACGGCTGGTTTACATGCGCAGCTTAGAGGGAACATTGCCGACAATCCCCTTCATGCATGAACGCATGGTAATTAAACATTAAAACACCTGCAGCTTTTAGTCTAGTGCGGCTTGTATACGTACTAGTCTGGATTTTCCCCTAATTTTAGCTGGTGCGGCTTTTATTCAGGTGCGTTTTATAGTCTAGAAATTACGGTATGTCTGTTGTTTCTTTGGGGTGGAATTACTTAAGAATACAAAATTGGTTACACATGTTCTTGTCCTAAAATCATCTGTGTTGACAATATTGTGGAGTTGATACAGGTTAAAATTAAAACTGCAATGAGTTATAATATCATAATACTTCAGTACAATTGAGTTGTTTTTTAAATTGGGGGTCATTCAGATGGTCTAGATATGCCTCCATACTATATTTTATCAACACTAATACTCTGCACCCTCTTCTTCTCATCCTATTTCCAGTGATGGAGGCCTGGTGATCGTTTTGTTTGTCTGTTGTGAGTCTCTTTGAAATGAATGAATTTTGTAAATGCTGTCATTTGGGGAAGTAAAAGGTTGCAGGAAGTAAGAAGGAACAGCATTTTTGGTTTTAATGTCCATTTTATCCTGGTTTTTGTTTGGGAGTCAGGTCATACCGCTTGTTTTTTGTTGATTATTTTGTTTTGATTATTAGGTAAGGATGGGGTTGTGACAGCATTTGGTTTTCTGCTTTAGGCATTATTTCTTTCTTCTGAGTAGCAAATGAATTCCATACCTTGTGGTTAATATTAACTTAGATTTGGGCTCACATTCATGGCGATGGGATGAGCAGGGGCAGCTTTAAAGATATTCTGTACAGGTTTCCCAAGGACAGGGACATAGCACTGCATCAAGAAAAACTGAAGAAGATGAGACAAAAATATCAAAATAACAAGAAACATCAGCCAACACCATTCACAGCCAACTTCCATTTCTGCCATATGTTTACCCACAATGCCTTGTGTTGTAGTCCACTTCCTGTATTTGGTTCACTTGAAGTGGACCAAGACTTGAATTTTGAGCTGGATCAAAGTTCTCGTCCCTGATAGGCAAGAGAGTCACAGCTCAAACAAACCAAACTATTCAAGAAAATAAACCAGACTTAAATTAAACTGAACACAGCTTGTGTAAATATGGCCAAAAAATAAACAATATGAACATCTGGAACTCTATAGTGTAATTCCTTGGACATAGATAAAAAATAAATATATATATATATTTGTATTTTTTTTTAAAAACTCTGCTGTTCCAGGAGCTCATGAACCATAGACAGTTCCAGATTTATCCTCTCATTTCTCGACGTCCTTATCCACAGTGCTCTTAAGTTGAGATGCTACGAGACGTTTAAATAAAAGTGAAGCCAAGATTGTCAGTCCATCAAAAATATCCTTATCATTACACTTCAGCACCCCATTTTATACAACAAAAATAAACTTTATCAATAATATTTAAAGTGTTTAAACAGTGCAAAAATACATTGAAACTATTCGAGTAGCTGAAGGTAGTTGGGAGATTAGACTGTGGCTAAAGCTGTGTCAGCTGTGGTGCCAGCAAGCCACTATGGTCCCTGTCATCATATAAAGCTTCCCAGCTCAACACAACCTCTAACTGTAGCCTGTGAAGGTGAGACACTACCTCGTCAGCCAGGGCTGTTAGTCCTAGTGCTGGAGTCATCCTGGGAGTTCCCCTCTATCCCAACACCACTCGCTCTTTGTAGCCTCATTCTCAGCTGTAATATTTGTAAGGTTTTCTCTGGCAGAATGTAACCACATGCTTCTCAGAATCCTTTTAAATTTTTCCTTCATTTGTCTAGTGTTACCTGTCGCACTGTGATAGACTATTGGTGGGGGGTGACGCTCGCTCTGAAAATCAGAGGATCAGAGACATTGGAACCGGGATCATTGTGCTGTCTCGATGTGGCCTCATCTCTACTGAATGGAAAGCTCACAGTCATTTTCTGACTGAATTTCAATTGTTGTTGCGCTTGACTGTTTTACATTTCAGTACTTTATCAGAAATATTTTGAATACAAAAATTGTGTCAAAACTCAGAGAAGGTAGGACCCAGAAGCAGACAGACTGCGGTGGTAATTTTAACAAAAAATATTTATTTATCTTCTGATCATCTACAGATTGTAAATTGACCAATTAGAATTTACCTTAACTCAAAATCATTAACAAAAAGGGACGCCAAAAACACATGAATATATTATAACCAAAAAACCTATAACAGGAAAATGATATAATTAAAGCTATGACGAAAAATCACACTTACGCAGCAAAATGGCACAATATTAAAAATTACAACTTAACTCTTCAAAAAGTACAGAGATAGAATCAAATCAAACTCGCTTCCACTACTCAATACTCTCAAACAAAGACCAACAGGACAGACAGACTCAATGGTTTAACACACAATGATCTGACAACAGACTGGGAAAGACGCACAGACTGGGAAACAGACTGGGAAAGACTTTATACCCAGAGGATGCACCAGGTGGAATACATCAGGAGGGGATTAGACATCAGACGCAGGTGGGATGGAATCTAGGTGTGAAACTACATGACACATGAGGTAGACACTGGACCAACACCGGATCTAAAAAATAAAACAGGAAACACTTACTCCACACAAACCACAAGACATGACAAATTGTATGTTTGTCCCTTGAGGAAACAATATTAATGACGATGGAAACAATTTTGTCCTCAGCAGGTATTTAAAAAAATAATTGATTGGGTTTAGTAAAAATAAATACTGTAAATAAATAAAAATTGCTCAGAGAAAAGCTACAAGTTCAGCATCAAACTCTAGCCATTCACTCCCCAATAGCAGATGTTTTGCTCCTGTAACTGACCATTGCTCATTGGTTTGCTTCATAGTCCCAGATATTCCAAACTATTCCAGTCTCATCTGTGCTCTACTTCTTTCACCTTCGTTCATTTTCCAAACTGCTTCTCAAGTGGGTCGCCTAATGGTTATCTTCGCTACCATTAGGCGAAGGCGGACTTCACCCTGGATATGTCACCAGTTCATCCCAAATCTTACACAGTAGAGACAAAGAACAATCACTTAACTGATTAAGGTGCATGTCTTTAGACGGGGGGGGGTCAGAGTACATAGAACAAAGCTCTACTCATTCTCCTGTTTATTGCTATTATTATATATTTATCACTACACCACTGACCCGCAAAAGACACAACATAACACAGTTAATCCACTACAATCCAGTTCAGGGATGTTCGCAAAATTTTTCTGTTTATTTTTTTGTTCACTTTGAACATTTACTTTGACATTTTCCTACTCACCTTTCATTTTGACATATCCAACAGCAAAATAAAATTGCAGACAAGCCATCAGGTAGAACAGCAGTAGAAAGTGTTGTTTTCTCATCTTGTTGCATTGTTCCGAGTTGGCAGGGTTTCAGAACATTTCAGACCAGTTGTTTTAAACAAGCTGCAAGATACAGTTTGTCTCATCTTGAATCTTTCTGCACTAGGTTTAACAAAGAATAAACACTGACAAGAACTGGTTCTGTTGCAACAGAATAAGACTACAACAAAAATTTCTTTCCCTTATTTTGGACAGAAAGCCATTAACAAAAAGATCCAAGTTTAATTTTCTCATCTCATACAGATTACTGCTGTCATACAACTTATTTCAGCATTTAATTGGGTGCACTTCCACAACACCGAGGTAGACCTTTGAAATGTTGTAGCAAAACTGTTGCCAAAAAAAATAATGTTTTGTAAATAACCGGCTGGATAGCTCAGTTGGAAAGGCACTGAGCTGGTGCCTAGAGGGCCTGGGTTCGATTCCTGGAATTAGCATCCAGTGGGTTGTGTCAGGAAGGGCGTCAGATGTAAAAACTCCTGCCAAATCAGAAATGTGACTTGGATTCACTGTGGCAACCCCGGAAGAGAAAAAGCTGAAAGAAATAATCTTTTTTGGGTTTTTTTGGTTTTGTTTTAAATCCGCTATTACTATTTTAAGTTCCGCGTTAGCCTGGAGCTCTCCTGTGGACCAATCCTGCTGACAGACAGGCAAACAGTACAACTCATGTAACCTCCTTGGTGCAGGTAATAATTTAAAAACCACAGCTTTAATGAATAAAATCCTAATAAAACACCCACAGGTTAGAAGGGTCTCTCAGCTCCAACCAAGAGGGCAGTTAAAATTTCTAGGACAGTGATGATGGACGGGGCTAGGAGACAGGAGGCCAAGTCCTGTCTCTAGTCTCGCTCAAATGCCCAAACCGCACACATAGCAATCATAGCAAACTGAAATAGAAGGGTGAATGTACAATTATCTCCATCGTGCTGGGGGACGAGACAACATGGCGCTTCACGCAGTGTGTGAGGACAACCAACAACATCATAAAACACTAAAAATTGATGTTAAATGTGTCAAAAAGAAGATTAATTTTTAAAAAAGAAACTAAAATCCACCCTTATCCATGTCCATGTCTTATCCCTTTGTTCGACACGCTGTTCTTGTTTTGTGTTTAAGTCATGATCCCATCTACAAGTCACGTGCCAAGGGAGCTTAATTATAGTACTTATAAAATATATCTGTGTCTGAATATAACCTTAAAGCCTTCAGAGTACAGAGTTTTTCAACCTTTTACTTCATAAAAAAAGTGTGTACATTAAAACTTAAACAGTTTTCTGTGTTGTAAGACTACTAGTACCATGAGAGACATAAAAAAAAGATTTCAAAACACAAGTTTGGATTGGATCTTAATGACCTAGTCACCTGAGACTGTATAATGTTCACGCTGGCATTTTAGCAACAAAGAAATTCTGAGTAGCATACAGCGAATCAGGCTCATTAATGCCTCATCTTGAAAGGCAGCCCAGGTAGTTCATTTGAAATTATAAAAATGTAAATCATATTCACATTCAACAGCAGCTGGTATCTTTATGTCAAAATAAATGATGTGAATGTTGGCACAGTAAATTGTTATCATTCAGAGAGCAGCATCTTAACTGTGGTAACAGCACATGAATTACCATAACTCAATAAAAAACAGTGGCTGCTATTATCCTCCTTTGAAATTCCAAGATGAAAAAAAAAAATAAAGATGTACGCTAAACTGCCCCCACAATGAGTGCATATGTGCCCCAAAAATCCATCTCTTGGATTTTTGCAGATGAGTGGGAAATACGGCCTGTGACAGAATAAATGAAATGGTTTAGGCTTTCACTGTCTGAGTGAATTCAACCTTTGAAAAGGTCTTGCTTAATGTTTTAGACCAGATAAGTAGCATTAGCCCGAGACAGCTTAAGAGTTCAGGCCCATCCGTGTTATTTGAAATCAGTTTCAAGATAGTGGCTACCAGAGAATATAGGGATGGTGTATGTCTTATCTGTGAACCTCGGTGTTTAATGGGCTGCATATAGGATTATCACTGGCCTCAGCAGATGTTCGTTTCCAAAACATATGTCAAGCCTTAAGCCTGGCATAAACACAACCAATGGACAGAGTTTATCAGTTTGAGAGCAGGCTCCATGTTTGCAGCCCCTAAGCAGTTAAGCTAAATATGTCCTTTTCACAAACCTACCCCACCCAATTACCTTCAAAAAAAGAACAAATGTTTAGGCCGTTTTTAATCAATTGTCCTAAAGTCTTGTTCCTACTATTTGTTCTGAGATATTTTATTGTAATGTCAGTCAATTACAAGAATCTTAAATGGATACTGTTGCTACATTTGCAGTCAAAGTAGTGTGTGTGTATGTGTGTATGTGTGTATATGCCTGCTGGGGATGAGCAACTATAGAGTATAATCTGGTTGCACTCCACTGAAAGGCTAAAATGCCTTACACAACAGCCTACCACATTTTAGATATTGCTAAGCGTCTTTTTTTTTTTCTCTCCACAAGAGCCATCTAAATCTCATTAGAAAAGCCAACATGTCACTTTCTTGAAAATCCATTTGTGATTCCATAAATAGATCTCTTTTTTTATTTCACAGACATGCTACGTCTTATACAGAACAGCTACAGTAGCTGAACATTCAACAGTCCTTTAGATAAATGGTGACACTCTTCAAACCCCAAGTGCACATAGTCACCAGTCCCCATTAAACCACATATCTTAACAATGGTTTGAAGCTGTAGGTTGGTGGATGGAAGGACAGATAGATAGATAGATAGATAGATAGATAGATAGATAGATAGATAGATAGATAGATAGATAGATAGATAGATA